>VZTG01009080.1:371116-587648 GCA_013397845.1 Melanocharis versteri
TTTTTTTTTTTTTTTTTGATTTGTGTATGTTTTGCTAGTTTAATCAAGGGTGTGGGGGACTGTTCCAGGTTAAACATTTGGTTTCATTTTAATTTGTTGTAGAATAAAAAATAAAATGTTCTCAAAACCTTTTGAGACTGGAATCTTAATATTGTGTTCTGAAAATCTCAAAATGAAATGTTTTGGCCTTTAGAGAATGTTTTTGACTGTGAAAATCTGATGAGCTTGATGTATATTTGTGAAAAATTTTGGTAACATGAATTTTCATATTTTTGGCAGACAAAAACCAGCTGAAATGCTTTCTTTAGCTCTAATTGCTCTTTTACAATGTACAATACATTCAACTAAATCCATTGCCCAATTCCTTCTCTGAGAAGTTGTATCAAATCTATACTGCAATGGAATGTTTTTAAGCTTTTTCTCTCCTCCACCCTCCCTTTTTTTTTTTTTTTTTTTGGTTGAACTGTTTGAAAATGCAACTGCTAATATTTTCCAGGTTGGCACTAAAGCTGGAACATCTGGCTAGAAACACTCTGTTTGTTTTCGTGTTCATCCCTGCACTCTGTTACACCAGGCAGCTTGTGCAGCCAGTAGCTGAAAGCCTGACCACTTGCTGAGATTCATCTTTCATTTATTTTATCTCCTTACCCGCGTTTACGTCTGGTGACGTGGTAGGCTGAAGAAAGAAAGTTGAGAAGGTCAGTCTATTGTGTTGCCTCTGGAGCCTGTGTGTTTGCCCTTCCGGAGTCTGTTTATTCTCTGAATCATTTGACAGGCTGCACGTTCTGCTCTGACCTTCAGCCTATTGCTAACTTCAGTGCCTTGCCTCAAGGCCCTGGCTCTGCAATACAAGGAACAGACTCTGGGGTGTCTCATCCCAGATTAAAATCCCCATGACTCAAAGCTTCCATTGGGTTTAACCTCACGTAACTGAACCAAAGTTGCTCAAAAACTTTTTCCAGCTGAACTGCATTCTGGCAAACTTCATGGTCCTCTTGCCTTGTGCCCCTACGAGCACCTGATTAAACCTAAACTGGCTACATCAGTGGAAAATGTGACAAGGCAGTGAGCCCTGGCTGTGGTCAGTTCCACTCAGAGCTGGACGTGGCAAAGACAGGCACAACCCACTGCTCCCACTGGATTGCGCATGGAACCCCAGCTGGACTGTTACCTCCATTCTCTTTTCAAATGGTCCCAAACAGCACAGTCTCCTTAGAAAAATTCCAGTCACCACCCCTGGAAGTGTTCAAAAGATAGATGTGGATGTGGCACTTGGGGACATCAGCTAATTTGCAGATGACACCAAGCTGAATGGTGAGGTTGACATACCCGACAGATGTGATGACATTCCCAGGGACCCAGACAAACTCGAGGTGCATGGAGCACCTCTTTAAGGAAAGGCTAATAGACTTGGGATTTTTCAGCCCAAAAAAGGCTCCAGGGTGGCCTAATTGTGGCTGTCTAGAATCTGAAGGGAGCCTACAACAAAGATGAAAAGAAACTTTTACAAGGGCATGTAGTGCCAGGACAAGGAGAATGGTTTCCAACTGAAAGAGAGTAGATTTAGATGAGATATTAGGAAGAAATTCTTTACTGTGAGAGTGGTGAGGCACTGGAACAGAGAATTGGTGGGTGTCCCATCACTGAAAATGTTCAAGGTCAGGTTGGATTGGGCTCTGAGCAATCTGATCTAATAAAAGCTGTCCCTGCCCCCACAGCCATGGAGTTGGAACTGGATGGTCTGTAAGGTCCCTTCCAATCCAAACCATTCCATGATTCTATGATTCTGTGACATGGTTTAATGGTGAACATGATAGTTCTGGGTCAACAGTTGGACTCATGCTTAGAGGTCTTTCACAGCCTTGATGATTCTGTGACTCTGTGATTCAATGACTGTACAATGCAGCTGTGAAAGCTGAGTGCTGTAACCGAGCTCGTGTATACTGGCATTTTTGTTTGTTTCTTTCAGGTGTTTTATTCTTTGTCAGAGATCTAGAGTAGAGAAATTAATGTTGCTGGCAGATAGGCGAAAGAAATCAGCTCGAAACAGTCTCTATCTTGATTTACAAGTTCTCAGTTGGCATTGTTTCAAAATAACCTAAAATGCTATGCTAACACTATTATAGAGGGAGCTTTTATTGTAGAATGATTTTTTTTTTTTTTAATTTTTATGAGGGAACTCTGTGAAGCAAGCATTTACACCTAAGAGGTGGAAAAAAGGAAAACTCTCTTTGTCCATTATCTGACCCTATTTAATTGTAGAAAAGGTGTTTATTACAATTACACACCTTAGTCTTTTAGACTGGATAGATTTTGTTTGCTCCTGTGTTTTCCATGATCAGTAATGTGTATTTCAACAACATCTACTGACCTGTAGTTACTGTGGGGGAGTTGGGTCTGCTAGAGATATTTTACCAGAAATACATGTCTTCTGAAAACCGTGAAAAGTGACAAGGATTGCATGATTAACCCAGGACCCTATTTTATGTGACCAGTCTTATTATATTATGACTATTACACTGAATTACCTGTGCCTTACTATGCTAAAAAAAGTGAAACAAACATATCTGAAAGGGAAAAGAAGTATAAAGATGTTGAAACTAAAAATATTTGTAAATAGGCAAATGCTACTGTCTCAGAAATCTTCCCTGTCCTAGCATGATAGGGTATTTTTCATCAACCCATCTGTGGAAATGCAAGCAAATATTTAAAAGAAATATTTACAAGAGCATTGGCAAGAAGCATCAACAAATAATATAATCTTTTGATTCAAACCAGGCTGTAATTTTGCACATCTATATCATGATTTGCTAAGTTTTCTTTCTATACTTACAACTGGAAATGAACCTAAATGCCACAGGCTTCTAGTAACCATGTGGGATTTCAGACTTGCTAGAATCTAGTCATCCATGAGCCTTTCCCTTGCAGGTTTGCCTGCTGCTGTGCTGTGTTCCATCCTCTGCTCCTGAGGTGCCTCTGCCCTGATGCAGAGAGGGAGTGCTGTGGGAATGGACCTGAACTCATGCCATTTTTATTATAGGGCAGAGAGAGCTCCTTCCCAGGCAGCTGGCAGGAGGAGCGCTGTGGCAGTGCCATCTGCTTCAGCGCTGCCTGCTAGAATTCTCCCCTCGCTTGATGTGCCATTGCCATCTAATCAAGAAGGGAAGTGGTTAATGTTAAAGGGGCTGTCATGGAAAACACTCTCTCCAGCCTGAAGAGCTGTCAGAAACTGTAGCCGTGACTATTCTTCAGCTGCTGGTCCTCTTGGTGTTTTTTTCTGCACCTCCTTTTTGAAAGACTTTGCTGTCTGGCTGATCTATGAACCATTGTGTCTAACTACAGATCCATATGCTCAGAGAAACGGTTGTGCAACACTTTAGACAGACACTGAAAGCATAAGATAATCTCCTCTTAATTTTTTTTAAGCCTTGTAACAGCTTCCTGAGGTATACACAGGAACTGATTACCTCATGCAAAGGCAAATGTGAACTCCCTCCCCCATCTCCCATAAATAATCTTCCACACAACTGTAGACACTGACATATTTATCTCTTGGCCCCAAAGGCTGAGGTCTTTGGCAGCAGCTCGGAGTGAAAAAAATTGAAAGATGCAGAGTTCCTTTTCACCTCTTCCCCAGTTTACAAGGACTCATTTGGCTGCAGGCCACTGAGTGATGCTGAGCACGCCCTGCAGGCAATTAGTTCCTTCATATGAGTGAACTACAATTATATGGGCACACAGTAAATTCATTATTTTACTGTCTCCTCCAGGCTATAAGGGCCCCAGTTTGTGTTTAGTGTTAGTGGTAGCATTAGCATTAAAGTTTAGTGTATAGCTATTGTTAGTTAGTTTAATCTGGAAATGTGCTACAGAAGAGTCAGCTTGTCTGAGGCAGTAGAAATGTCTAAAACAGGAGACTCCCTCGGTCTCCACAGTATGGAAAAGACTACATGGCAAAATAGGGATGATTGTCTAGACATCCTTACAACAACCTGGATGTGAGGCTGAAAGTCAGCCTTTCCAACAGATCAATGCTTTCGATGTGTGGAGGTGGTACCACCTGCAAAATCATCAACACTGATCAATACTTTTTTTGCAGCCCTGCATGCTAAATAAATCAGAAAGTAACGACTACTGGGAGCGCAGTGTCTGTGAATTCTTAATATATTAATCACTTAAAGTTAATGTGTTTCCAGTTGCACTTATTGCCAAACAACTTAAGGGAGATCTTCTGTGTGACGATGTAGCATAACCTGACACGACGATAGCAGTGTGGCTGCCATTGGCTAATTACTGCTTTACAATCATCAGGAACAATCAGGTGAAAAACGTAAATTTTAAAAATGTATCTTCCTTTTTAAGGATTAAAACAAATAATCTGTCACTGATTTGACTTGCTCTATTGAAGTTTTGAGCTATTTTTAAGTGTAAGGTACTAGCATCTGTCAGAACCTTATCACATCCTTCTCACAACATTAAGCCTTTTCCCAAGAAGCCAAATGGGAGAACATCTGAGGCAAAATTCACTACTTCGCTATAGTGCATCTGATTTTCTAGAAACGCCTCAACAATAAACCGTACAAACTCAACTCTTTTTTTACTGTCTTGGTGACCTGCCTGCAACTCTTGTTTTCAGTTTTTTACTGTTGGAACCATAAATGTAGGCTTCCTGCATCCTTTCGTGGATCTGGGCAGCAGGTGGACAGGAAGTCATCAGTGAAGAACGGGAAACAGAAGGATTAGGAAACAGCCAAGGTCTATTCAGGGGCGATGTTAGGTGCAGCTAGAAGTACTCTCCAAAGTGAGAGGAACTTGCCTCTCAGTGGGACAACATGGACAATGCCACAGCAGTTAATGTGCTCTGCAATTGCTCTGCAATTAGGCTGAGTTGACAGGAAATTATGTGCTGAAACTAGTGAAATTTTCTATAATCACCACGTTACCAATGGTTATCTGCCAGTGAGCCACATACATGTGTGACAGATACATGGCGTGTAAGGCAGATTCGATTGGAATGAATTGTACTCAATGGTGGTGGAGAAATCTGAGGATGCAGGATAAGGATTTTGAGAGCTGTTCTACAGATTTCAGGATGTTACAGGTTCTTCCTTATGAAATACAGCAAAGTAATGCTAATAATATTTTTATCTTGTGCTTAACATCAATCCACTTGCAGTAGAAACCCTCTGCAGAAAAAGGTTTTGGTCCTTCTCTGCTTCTGTTTTTGTAAACAGAGTCATTTCTCTGTTGCTCTTAAGGCACTGTACCAAATGATGTGAGTACAGTTCAAAGTTGCTTGCCTGTTACATACTATTAAATGTCAGAGAGTTATAAGCATTGTAGCATCATCTAGAGGCCAGACATAAACTACAGTGTATTGTTAGTCCTTCAGTTGGGTAAAGCACTCAGATGGATGTTAAAAAGATGAGATTCCAAGCCAGATTTTCCAAAGAACATAAATGCCAGAAAATAAGTTTCCCAATGAATTCCTTACGAGCAGAGTTACAGTGCATAGATATATATACACTATGTATTAGTAATTTTGTGCAGGCAATTTGCGTTTTTCTCCTGCATGTGTAAATAAATAATCAAAAGTGGTAGAATAATTTATAATCTAAGTTTCATCTATTTACAAATTTGATGTATAGCTGACAAGTTAAATGAAGAGACAAGTACATGTGCCCTGTTGTGCAGCTTCAGTATACGACAGATTCAATTTGGGTAACAGCTACATGACCTAAGATTCTCATTTTACCTAATATATGAAGAATAAACTTAGTTGTTTCCATTTGCCAGTTGTAAACTTTGTCTTTTTCTGAGTGTATTTAATAGCCAGAGTAAAAATGGCCTGTTTGAGAGTTTTATGAGGAGTGTCTTGCCAGCAAAGTGCAGAGGTTTGAGAAATTTATGAGAAGTGTGTGCATATGTGTGGGCAGGAGGAGTGACTTCAAAAAAGACAGGTAAAGGATTCAACTTCCACTGCTATGCAATGGGATTTGGAAGATTTTCCCAAGACTAATTAGAAATTTATTTAAAAACAAGTTTCTAAAGCCAGCCTCTCTTCATTCAAGTAGCTAAGAGTGCCTTGCGAATGTCAAGAAGTGATGTAATTTTCACTTTGTAGAATTGGAAACTGAGCACTTTGCTGATTTATTCAAACTGATTTGCTCAAATTGATACAGTGAGCAGGCAGCGTTGAAAATAAAGCTGCTTCCCTCGTGCCTTATTTCTGTGTACAGAGTGAGGCCTGCTGGCCCCTCTAAGAGGGCCAAACCAAATTAATTGTCCACAGATGTATATGAGACTAGAAATACAGATGCAGGAGTACTGGACTGTTGTACAGATTTACTGCCCTTTAAATCCAGCGTTTCTTTCTGAGACATAATATCTTTCTCAAATCAGAAAATCTCCTGGGAAGTCAGCACTGCAGATTGTTTCATTGCACTGGCAAACTCCTGAGAAGATGGGCTTTTCCTTTTACAGTCTGAACAAACAAAACAGGCCAGCTGAGATCGTAACCAATGAGCAGTCCCCAAATATGTGGAGCTAGGGAGAGCAGAGGCAGACCAGCTGAAGTGCTCTCCCAAGCACTTTTTGCTCTGTGTTCTATTGCAGTTTTGGTGAGTATCTCTGAAAGGGTCAGTGGCAGGGGAGTTTCTTCTGCCTAAACCTCAGCAGTCACTGGACATGTCAGTGCAGGAATAGGATTTTGGTTCTTTGGTATGCCGCAGACTGTTCTCTGAAATATCCCCCTCTCTAAATGCATAGCTTTCATCAAAACAAATCTCCTTAGCTAACACTCTGTCTGCATCTCCCCAGAATGCAAGATTTTGGGTTCAGATTTCACATGCAAAAACTTTTGGTTTGAACTTCTTTCCCACCAGGGATCTGTGGCTGTGGCTTTGTGCATGTTTGTTGAGCAGCAGAGAGTTTGTTTATACTTTTTGTGATCTTAGATTGCCTAAAACTATCCTGTCTCAAGTATTCATATAAAGTCTCTGAAAATACATGAATCCGGGAAACTGAGATTATTAAACAAATACCCATAGTTTAACTGTGGAGTTCAGGAGCCTGAGTTTGGGAAAGACAAAGAGCTTGTTACATAAAATTACATCTATTTATACTTTAAATGACACATGGAAGTCTTCAGATATTCATGTTTAATCAAGTGTGTAAATACATCGAATTGAATAAAAACTTGCTTAGGGTTCTTCTTTAATACATGGTCTATTTTTTTTGTATGTGAAATGATAGTCTGAACATTAAAAGCACAGTTTATTTTAGAGATATTTCTTCATATGTAGGGTTAATATGAGTACCTTATGAAGTAAAATTAGAAGTAGAAATTAGATTCTAAAATTAGCATTTCACTGATTTTATCCCATATCTTTTTCTTTCCTTGGGACATTCCCTTGGAAAATTCCATAATTAACCCTTTGCCATTTCAAATTAGATTTTCTACTAAAAAGAACAACATTAAATTAAAACAATTAAAATGATAAAGCTCATCCAATAATTCTTCCTAGACTAAGAATAGTAAAAGATAATACAGAGAAGCTAGGCAATTAAAAATGTATGTGCATTGGAAGTAAAGTGGTAAGAAGTACAAGAGAACTAAAATGGCTGTTGCTGTTTCATATATACATGCATTTAAATTATTGCTTTCAAACTTATGTGAGGTCTATTTGTTTCAATTCTTTAACCCACTGCTATGAAACCTCTATGTGGAAAAAATAAGATAGTTCCATTTAATTTCTAATTTTGTACTTCCTCTATCACTTTTCCATTGGAGATGAACTGTGATTAGATTCTGGAGTAAAATTCTGGTATTTTTCTGTGAGGGCAGTTTGAGCCTGTTTTCATTATGGCCTTAATCTCACTGTGGTGCAATCAGCTTGACCTTTGCGGAAATTATTGATTTGTATCTTAAATTTCTACTCTGACAGTTTTGAGAAGATGGATGCAGGATTTTGATCTCAGTGTTGAGATTTCTGTGAAGAAAGATGCTGGAGCCCCATTGGCAATTGGTTTTAACCACAAATTAAAAATTACAGCTATATATTATTTAGATGAGTTATAGTTTCAGCAGTGCCTGAAGCACTGCTCTGGTCCAAGGGTTTACTCTTGCTGATTCTCTCTTGTGGGTTTCCTCATTAGCAACTCCAAGAATGAATCATAAGTGGTGTCTAAAAATTTGGTCTTAGCACCAGGCCATGATGTGACTTTGCCTCAGTCTGCACAGTCCTTTCTGATGGGCCCTAATATAATTTTTTCCTGCCACCTCAATGTATCTTGTACATAGCAAAGTCAGTAATATCATCCTAGTGGGTGGTAGAAGGATTCTTGACTATTTGGACTAAAAGGTTGGACTAATAATATGTTTATGTATAAATATTTCCATTGTTTTAAAAATAAATGAGAAAATGAAAGAAGCACACACATGCACACACAAACACATGCACATTCATGTCCACACCTGTACAAAGGAAATCATGAGGTTATACATTCTGTACACCAGAGTGCAGCTTGTTGGAGACTGCAATATTGGGGTACATTCTTAGAAAACAACTGACTTCAGCGGGGGCACTGGAGCTACATGATTTTTAAGGTCCCTTCTAGCCTAAACCATCCTATGATTCTATGAATGTGAAATCACTGAAAAGATGCTTTTCTCTTTTAGTAATTAAACTCTAGGCAGCTGATGACTTTCCTTTGACTTTTCTGATTTTATTTTAAAATATCAGTGCCAGACATTGTCACTGGGTGTGAGGTAACACATTGCTGATGAGATAAAAGCAAGTACTACCAGAGACAAGGACAGCAACCTTCCAGAATAGAATCAGTGTAAACTCTCATTCTCAGTTCCTGCTGGCTGAAACGACTATTACATTTTTATTTACCTACTGTAATAATTTTGGCCATCTCATTTTTTAATACTATGAAATCTTTCTTCTCTACCATCCCCTAGGGTGTTTCTCTTTGCAGAAATTACATTCCTGAGTTTTACCACTTCAAATCCTACATGAGTTTAGCTAGACTGTGACTTCCTGGAGATGTTAATAATACTGGGAGGTCCTTGAATAGGTATGTATTTTGGTGGGGTTTTTTCTTAATATTAGTGTAAAAGGTAGTGCTGAAACCTTCTTTAGGACCTCATTACCCAACAGGCTAGAACTGTAGAACATGTAAATATATATGTTAGTTCAGAACAAACTTTCCAATGTTGTTCAAACAATTAGATTAATATAGAACAACTGTAACATTGATGTGTAGAATGGCATTGATTCAAAAATGCTGTGCCAGACCTTAGATGGTTATAAATAATATTCCCTTCTATGCACACACATACACAGAAAAAAAAAAAAGAAATAATTCAAATCATTGGAGTATTTGCTTAAAGAGCACAGACATATGCTACTGTACTTAGGGTGTTATGAACTCAAAGGACACATAAAACATTTTGAGTCTTGGGAACATTTTCAGAAAAAAAAAAGAATTACTTCAAATTGAGAGCCTAGTATTTCTATGTTTTCATCTTATTTTCTAGACATTTTATTTTTAGGAGTCCCTTTTTTCCTCTTAGTGCAACTCTGCTGTCTCCATCTAAAAGTACTTATGTAAGAAATGACTGTCCTGCTATCTGAAGTCCCTATGCAACAAGTTCAGTATAAATATTTCTCTTGCTATGCTTTAAGAGCAATAAAACTTGGCTGATGAGGCTATAAGCCAATCTTTAACTAGAATACATTTTCCCTTTGGGCATGGTTGCTTACTGGTAGATGCTAACAAATGGCCAAAAAGATACACGAAGCTAAGCTTAAGTGAATCTGAAATTGGAAACACTTTAAAATTTTCCTGGTTCCTCCCATCTTTTTTTCCTCCTAGACTTTAAGTCCTTTGAACACCATAACATACTTGAGCGTTGGTAACACTCCACACTCTGCACCCTTCATGGTTTCTCTAGTAAATAGGGAGAAGCAAATACAAAAGAGTGTGTGTAGTTGTTTTGGTTTAACCTCAGTCATTAACCAAGTGCCACCACTTGTTCACTCTGCCACCAACGGGATTGCAGAGAGACTTGGAAGGGTAAAGATGGAAAACTCGTGGGTTGAGATAGAGACAGTTTAATAGGGAAAGCAAAAGCCATGCATACAAGCAAAACAAAACAAGGAATTGATTCAATGCTTTCCATGGGCAGGCAGGTGTTCAGCCATCCCCAGGAGTGCAGGGCCCCATCATGTGTAATGGTTACTTGGGAAGACAAAAGCCATTACTCCAAATGGCCCTGTCTTCTTCCTTCTTTCCCCCACTTTATATACTGAGCATGGTGTCATGTGGTCTGGAATATCCCTCTGGTCAGTTGGGGTCACCTGTCCTGGCTGTGTCTCCTCCCAACCTCTCAAGCACCCCCACGCTCCTTGCCAGCGTGGCTGTATGGAAAGCAGAAAAGGCCTCGGCTTGGTGTACGCCCCGCTCAGAAATAACAAAAATATCTCTATTAACAAAAACTACTCTATTACTATCAGTGTGTTCAGCACAAATCCAAAACATATCCCCATACCAGCCACTGTGAAGAAAGTTAACTCTATCCCAGCCAAAACCAGCACAGTAGATTATTTGAATGAATGTGGTTTCGAGTAGAGCCTTGCGCCTGATGGAGGTGTTGCTTGTGCTAAAGTGTGCTTGTTGGTTGTGATCAATATTTGTAGGTATTGTCTTAAATAATGCTGCTTTCATGCTTAAGCAGAGCCTGTGTTTTGGACTCTGGAGAAAAAAAAGAAGATAGGTATTTCAAAGAAAGTCTTAGAGATGGGCATTTTATAGGGATGTGTCTTCCATTCCTTGATACATCTTCTTGTGGCTGAGGTCAACAGCACTATTATCCATGAGAGCAGAAGTGGAAAGTTTTATCATAGTAGCACAGTACCATAGAGCAAGACTACTGCTACGAAGGATCCATCATATTACTCTTAAGCAGTACCTGTGAACAGGTGGCCTAACTTTTTAAATAATACTTATAATTGAGATAAATGGATGAACTCAAACTGTCTATTAAATATCAGCAGTGTGTAACAAAGTAAAAGGAATTAAATCTCAGCGTACATCCATTCCCTTATGAAAATGCTGAGTTAATAGAAAGTGAAACAGCACAGGAAAACTAGATTTTCTCTTATAGTAGAATAATATAACCTGAGCAATTATACTTAAACTGTGATTTTTATAAGTTGATAAACTTGACCAATACTATGCTTTGCAATATCTAGAGGCTGAAATAGAGGCTTGTTAGCATTTAAGATAAAATACATCTATTAGAATAATTCTTCAGCTGAAGATCTAGGACAAAAATAAAAGTGAAAAAGAATGGAACCAAAACTGTTAAATACATGAATTGGCTCATGCAGTGGAAAACTACATAAAAACAGGGTCCTATTCTTATTGCTACGTATCATTCCAAACATATGCTTTTTCCATTTCTGAGTTTTGTGCAATAAAATATTAATGGGGCAATGAAGTGACTCCTTGGAAAGGGAAGACGTTCCATATGAGAACTAACTTCAAAATGCTGCGAGATCTTGGGGGCAGTTTTGCCCTTGACTTCACATGAGTAATAGGTCATGGACAAAGCCCTTCCAAGAGCTGCTGAGTTCAGGAATCTGTTTTGCGTGGAACAACCTACAAGATCATGAATTTCCACTAGAAAAATGAAGAACAAGGTCTACTGAAGCTTATGCATATCAAGAGAGGTATAGGCTCTTACGCTTCTGGATATTGGGACAATGTATATTATTGTAATTTTTGTCTTAGTATACAACCTCTTGACCTGGTTTATTCCAGCCATGGATTTGGAAGTAGCTTCCAAACATTGGTGTTCTCCACGCAATTGCTAAAATTTAATGAAGGTTTGCCCTGCAGAATGCCAGCAAGCTTTGAGCTGTATCAGCATTCTTTGACCAAAGCCTGCAGCTTCACATGAACACGCTTTCTGATAAAATAAGGATAGCCTATTCCTCTGGAAGGCCCTGCTTCTACCTGGGGATTAAAATATCTCTTTTTATTTTAGAGTCATTTAAATATGTTTATTGAGATCTGCTTAATCAAAAAATGGTACTAGATGCTCAGGTTTTATTGGTTGCATGCTGCTCTGCCTTGTCTCTATTGCAGAATAAAAAAAAAGTCACATAATTCCCACAGGAAATAAGATGTAAATTAACAGGAGTGAACCATTAGAGCAGATTATATAAATTTACCAGCTTTTAGAATGCCTAATATGTTCCTAAAAGATAAAAAGTCTATGGAGATGGCTCTAGTTCTAGTCAGTTGATCATAATTGCCTCGTTATCATAATACTCCCTATAGGGCCCTAGAGTAGTCATAACCTGCACTTTCTCTAGCACAAAACTTGCATCCCTCCAAGGGTGCCTTCTATGCAGAGCTGCCACTGTATCTAATCCTTCATCTCAGTGCATTATGGTATTGGAGAATGCTCCCAGACCTGCCATATAATGTAAAAAACTTTGAAGTCTGAAAATGCTATTATCAAACTTTTAAACAGGAAAAGACATTCAGTATTCTTAAATACTTGAATTATGTGTTCTCATTATAGAAAGTAGGTATATGAATTGTACTTAACTGAGTGATTATTGTTTTAAAGAGATTATTCCTTCAGTAATGGCACCTTAAAAGTAATTTCTTAGGCTGGTTTTAACAACACTAGGTATAAATAGTAATCTAATTATACTTAGGAGAGATTTATAGCTCTGATTACTCTCACTTTCAAATTTCAAAGGGACTGACATGAGTAATCAACATATCCCATACTGTGAATTCATCTTGCTATTGTAAAAAACACCTGCCAATTTCTTGTCTGCAGAATGATATGCGATGCTGCACATATTATTTCAGGAATTAGTGATGCATGTGTATAATGTATGCATTTTTTCCAATGCCAAGGCATAAAAGGAATGCTCCCTGGTAGAAGAGCTTAGATTTCCAGTCCTATGGTTGTTTCTTTAATATTGTTTCTTCAGATATTTATTTTTGTTTCTTTCTGGATTTTCCAGCCAACTTTCTACACAGGGCATGGTGTCCCTATATGAATATGCAGCACACAGATAAATTACACTAAAAGCACATTATTGAAGTTTCAAAGACAAGTACATTTATTTGGAAACACCAGATCTAAAGATGCTGCCGTATGATGGTCATGATTCGATGATGATGGTCTTCATTTACGTGGTCTTTATTTACTTCTTGCATAGAATTCTAGTCTTATTGGCTACACTTCTACTAAATAAAAAAAGGAAAGTATTTGGATTTACGCGTGGGATTACAGTTCTCCATACATGGTGCTCTTGGTATGTTTTTTTATTCAAGCCTGAGAATATCTGCACAGTCAATGCATGAGCACAAGCTGGGAACTCAGGTCATTTCCTAATAGATTGTTTTGATGCAGCCAGCCTGTTTTTTGGGTGAGAAGCAGGATTTATCTACGTAGGTCTGGACTGTGCTGTCACTTGCTCTCAGCCAAAGAACAGTCTTATTTGTTTGGTAGCATAGGCACAAGTGCACACATTATTTTGAGGGATTAAAGAAGACTGCTACAGGAAAATGCATTTGTTCATAGAATTCTGCTCCTCCTCCTCTGCATTTGATGCAAGAGTAGAAAGTAAATGGATAAAATAAATTTTAAAAAAAGGGACAGAACTATCAACTGCAGGAAATGAGGAATTCAGGAAAAAAAACCCCCAACAAAATATTAAAGAGTAGCACTAGTTCAGAACAGATGGATCCTTGATTCTTGATTAAGACAATCTGCAAAATTTGTATGTTTGTGTCTGAATGCATCTGCATGCAAGGCTTATATTAGACAAATATAGCTTTGATTCTAGCCTTTCCTTTTTCCTAGGTGTTTGACTTTGCAAATTTAGCAAAAGAGTGTTCATCGTGTACATGTATAATGTCTCCTTGTTTTGAGTATGGGACCAATTGTCTTCTAGAGTTGTTAATCACAATGGTTTAGGCAAGCTGCTCAGATTTCTGCTGCTTGAGTTACAGAACAATTGATTGAAAGTTGTTGTCCTATGTGAATGATCTTCACAAGGTGACCATAGGTATGTTGATAATATAATTCATAATACTCAGACAAAGTGGGATGCTGTGCCTGACTTCAGGCTCTGCATATGCACATTCTCTGCTGGGTACAAACCTCTCTACCACTCCTTTTGCAGCTTGATGCCTTTTTTCTATTTCTGTGCTAAACTGTTTCTGTCATGTCTCCATATCCTTGCCAGGCATCTTCTCCAATCTCAAGTCCTATTACCTCATACGAGTAATTTCCTCCCTGTTTTGCTTCTCCACATTCTCCCAGTTTGTAATATATTTGCCTAGACATATCTTTATGCCTCTTTTTCTTGTGCCCCACTCCCCTAGTTTTGCTATTCAGTTTTTCCTCTTATCCTTCCTGCACTGAAATGAGATGATTTCCTGCCATATGCTGCTAGCAGGGGGATTACTGGGAAGGGTGGTGAGACAGGTTCTTGGTCACAGTTTCAGCCATTACAGCAAAATTCTGGCTCTGCCAGCCACAGCAGCCTTCGGCTGGAGTGTATCCGTTCTGGTTGCACATGTGCAGCCCGGCGAGCCTGGGGATCTCTGAGGGAATGGAATATTCTCACTCATCCTCGGGGGGAGCTACATGTGCAGTCTAGGAAGCGGTCGCTACTCAGAACAGTGAGACCCTCAAGTACATTTAATGCAGAGCAGATCTTCAGGGACTTTTAGCTGAAATAATCTAATTTTTTTAATGACGCCATGTAAGCTGCGTTTTTTTTTCCTTCCTCCATCCCCGAGCTTGTATCTTTTTTGAGGCAAGAAGAGTGAGTGTGGACCTTTAAAAAAAAAAACAAACAAAAAACCCCCAGCACCAACGTACCCCAGGGTTTTTTTAATATTGCAAATACTTTTCTTCATTGCTGGAAGCAGCTAAATATTTTTCAAATAAGTTCCCATTCCCTCCTTCCTGCGAGTAATGCAGGCTAGTATTTGTTGTGTTCCATTTGGGGAAAACTTTCTTTCCTGGCCTCCTCAGACCATCTCATAAACTTTTAAAGGGATTTAATTAAGTAACTTTGTTCTTGTAATAAAATTACCTAACTTCCTTCATGTCTTCCCATCTAACTTCAGTGTGCTCTCAGGTTTCTTGTGTGCTGCCACTCTCTGGGCTGTGTGGTCATGAGTAGAGGTGATATATTGGTATGATTAAGTGAAATGTGCATAGTTGATTAGCTTTTCATTGGGCAGCCACCCAGGGCACTGAAACTGTAGAGTGGGAATGCAATACTGAGGAAAACTTTGTCTAGATATTCCAAAATGGAGAAAAGGAGCTGCCAAGTGTAAATTAAAACCATTTGGTCTGAATACTGAGGATAATTGTCTCCTTCATTCACCAGGTTTAGATACAGTCTGCATTGCTTGGATGTTTATTTTGTATCATATTCTGGTTCCACCATTAAGCTACTATGTGCAAGTCTCATCAGACATGCTTGTTGAATAGTCTTAACCTTGTGGAACAAATATTCAGATCAATAGCTCTTCATATATAACTATAATCATATAAAGATCTGTTTTTCTCTTCAAGTCAGTCTTATACTGCTGTCACTTTGCTGCATTCAGTGCTACATGTGGATGTAAATGAGACACAAGCTATGCCAACTGCCCTTTCAGATAGAAAACCCTCTTCACATCTATCCTTTCACCTCTCCAAACCTGCTCTGCTTTGGGAGAAAAAGGTGGGCAAGAATACCAGCATCCCTGGATAGTAGCCATCTTACATGCTTCAGCCCTTTATACTACTGAGGTTCAGTGGAGGGAAATCTTTACTTAATGTTTTTAAAACTAAATTTCTGATGTCAAGGACACTACATTCACACAAGAATGTGCATGAACACAGGCTTGGACATGTACAGGCACACGCATGTAGGAAGATACGTACATGGTCACACAGAACATTATGTGAGTGCACACGCATATGGTCAAAGACTCAGAGAAACTGCCTGTCTGCCAGTTTTTATCTTAGTGTCTTCTAAGATTGGCAGAGAAGCTCTGCTGACAAAAGGTGCAGAGGACAATTCTGTTCTCCTAGACTTAGAAACACAACATCAAAAAGAGTCTGTAAGATCCTTTTTATCCCAAGTTTTAAGGAAGGATCTAATAGTGTTCTCACTCTTATATCTCTAGCCTTTTTTTTTTTTTAATTTTTGGCACCTTATTATTGGAAATGTTTTCCTACTATTTATTCTGTATCTTCACAACTGGAATTTAAACTTATCATCTTTGTCCTAGCCATGGTGGGTAAAGAGAAAGATGGTGCTTCATGGCAATCTTTTCCATATTTTAAGACAATCATGTTCTTCATGAGGCCCTCTTCTCTAGACTAAAGAATGGCATTTTTTCTTTACAGTGCGTGTTCTCCTGTGGACACCCTGGGGCCGCTGCCCTCCTGGTAGACTGCTCCTACAACTGACACAATGCGCAGGAAAAGGAAAAGTGAGAGTATTCCTTATAAAAAAGGATGTGCTTCTTATAAAGCTCCTATTTTTACCTCTTCAATGGTATATGTTTTTTTTTTTTTAAACAGCCTGACTTAGTTGACTCATATGCAGTTTGAAATCCCCCAGATTCTTTTCTACAAACTTCTGATCAGCTATGTTTTCCCCCTGTTACATTTATAGAGTTGATAATTCTGACTTAAGTGCAGGAATTTGCATTACTCCTTTCTGACCTTGTCTTTTTATCAGAGCGTTGCTCCAGTGGACAAAGATCTTTTCCATTCTAGTCTTAATGTCAGAAGTTCCTGCTACCCACACTGTTTGATGCTGTTTTCAAAGGCCACAAAGGTTTTCTTTACTCTGTTTGCTAATGAAACTATAAAATACCATGGAATTTTGGAGGTCATGTTAAAAAAATATGTGCTGTTTAATTGTGAATGCTTATAACAACATTTTAAAAGCAATTTTCAGCCAACTGTGCACCCATCTCAGACTAACTTAATTGGGCTGTATTTCCTAGCACGTTTTCAAGAGCCTCCCTCACTAGAGATATTCAAGAACTGTCTGGTTACAATCCTGTGCTGTATGGTCTGGGATGACCCTGCTTGAGCAGAGAGGTTGAAACAGATGACCCACTGTGGTCCCTTCCATCCTTGCACGTTCTGTGATTTTGTGATTCTGTGTGCGCTAAAAACAGCCAAAAATTCACATCAGTAGAGGGGGAGAGAATGAATATTCTGCCCAGGCTTAATGTCTCCTTTATTCTCTTTGAATTTACAACTGAAAAACTTAAGATACTTACATGAAAATACAAAATGTAGGAAGAGTGCTACAGAAGATTGTTATTTATTTTACGTGAGCCTTGGGTTTTACTAGATATTTTTCACAGTGAAGTTCATTGCTAAATTATCTTTTTTGTAATAAACATTATTCTATGCCGATATTAATGGTTGCAGGTCTGGTGACAATGAAACTCCTTTGGGTTCAATTTCTTGTGCAGGTATAAATGAGAAAAGAATACAACAGATTGCTTTTCTTTTTTAAAGCACTCACATTTGCTTCTGAGGTTATGAAGTGCAGACCTTTTGTACTTACATATACAGGTATCACCTGAAATTTCACGCTACAGATAACAGAAACCTCTTGTTTGTACTTCAGGCTCATTTGCTGCCAACTGGAAAGCCTGGTTCAGCAAACTGAGACCTCGATTTGGTGAAGTGTCCTAATTTTTACATCATTTAAAGTCTATTAATAGGCCAATCTTCTCCAGAGTGCTTATTTGTATTTTTGAAGGATGCTGTGTATGTGTTCCTTCATATGCTTTGCTGGGGTCAAATTTTGTTATTTTCAAATGAGGAAAGATGTGATTGAAATAAGCCATCTTCTTTAAAAAGCAGACATTTGATTGTATTCTCATCTTTTTTATGAATTTTAAGTCATATTTTTGTCTCCACTGACAAAAGACCAGTTCCTTTGTTGAAATGAGCTCTGGAGGAATAGTTTTAATTCTTTTGTTTTCCAGTCCTCAAAGTCTTTGAGTTGGTGCATGGTCCTTTCTTGGTTAGTTCTGTGGAGGCGCAATCTCTAGTGGGGAGGGTTAGTTTTCACATACTTTACTGTATGTCCTCACCTTGCAACTTACTGTACTCTGAGCCCATCACATGGCTGGGGAAATGGTATGTTTACATTTGTTGGTTCATGGGACTGAATTTCAGTGTGACTCAGAAATGCTTTGCCTGTGGACTTTGAGTCATGGGTAAGGTTTTTTTTTATGTCTGGCATGATGTTAAATTCCATTCTTGACTGGTGGCTCAGTGTTTTTGGAGAGCTAGAGATCCAGCACTGAACACGAATTTTAAATGAGCTAAAGATTTGGAATGCAAGGCCTAGCAGTTTACTTCCTGTTATTTGTGAGATTAATGTGTGCATAGAGATGATGTCATTATTTTAAATCTCATTGGCAATATTCTCTCATTCCACGGAAGCACTACTAAACTAGTGGGATTTTCAGATGCTGAGCTTTCCTTCTCCTCAGAGTTCTGAATTCATAGGACAGTTTGGGATAAAAGGGACATTTAAAGGCCATCTAGTCCAAACCCCCTGCAATGAACAGGGACGTCTTCAACTGGATGAGGTTGCTCAGAGTCCCATCCAACCTGCCCTTGAATGTTCCCAGGGGTGGATACCTACTACCCCTCTGGGAAACCCTTTCCAGTTACACCACCCTCACCATAAAAAAATTGTTCCTTTTACCCAGTCTAAATCTACCCTCTTTTGGTTTAAAACCGTTTCCCTTTGTCCTGTTGGAACAAGCCCTGAAGACAAACTGCAAGGTTTGCTCCAGATGCATATCAGATGTGGTACAACCCCAAGTGGAATCCAGCCAGGGAAAGGTCCTTTTGGCAGAGTTGAACAATGCATACAGAAGAGTCATTTGTTTCATGAGATCGATTCAAGTCTGAAATAAAACCTGTGAACTGCATCTGGGGTAGAGGTGTCAGCAGTGACTGCCTCGATTATCTGCTCTGTCACACCACTTGCTAACATAGATATAACTGATGACTGAAGCTTTCTTGTTCTTAGGAGCTTTTCTTTTGTTGATTAAATCATGATCTTGTCCTGATACGTTTAAGAACCAATAAGCTCCCAGTAGCTACCATGTTTTCTTAACTAATAGCCAAGGGCAACATACTTTAGAAAGTTCAGATTATTTGAGACTGCTCACATGTATCTAAAACGTGTTTCCAGATAGGATCATGCAAGCCACAATATGTGAGTTAGTTTTAGCCACTGTCTGTTAAATCTATTAAACTTTTAGGTGCTCAAATCAACTTTGTCAAGATTATTTCAGAGAGTCTTCTTTAATCTTGTATTCTTGTCGTTCCCTTTGGTCTCACTTGATTGATCTCTTTGAGGATTCTTCTTGAAGTTCTTAAATAGTTCATTATTCATGTGGTCAGACAGGCTTCTTCAAATGAGGGAGATCCCACTTCCAGAACTGGGAATGCATGCAAGCATTTCCAAGTGGTGTAGTGGTGGTCTTTTTTGTGCTGGAAGTTAAACACCATTTTATAAGAAACTGCAATAGATGCTTTGCTCTGTTTTAATCATGAAAGATGACAATGGTATGCTTTCTACATTTGGGTTATAATTACGATGATGCTACATGTCTGGACTAGGTAGCATAGAGGACAGAACTGGAGCTTATAAATTTGTGATAAGGCTCACACTGTGCTGGGGCTTAGGCAGGAGGATGTGTATCTAAAGTAGAACAGTCATACAGCTTTCAAAGAAGAGGGAACTGGCTGCCCTACTTATGACCCTTCCCTGTTGGCTGGGTGAGAAGGAAAAGTAACTTATAAAGTCTACCTTTCTTACTTCAAAGGAGAAAGGAACTGGGAAAAGGACAGAAGAAGGAAAACGAAACACAGGGATTAAAGGAAGCACCCAAATATATTCAAAGTGCTGATCCTTGCCTTTGGGAACTTGTTTTACTGCCTTGGTTAGCTAAATCATGAGGTTGTTTTTATATATTCCCCCAAGATATCCAAGCCCTTAAAAATTCTTGGCAAAATTCCAGTTATTCTCCAGAAATATTTTCCACTCTGCCTCTAGGATTTCAGCATGGGATATGCTGTCAGATTTTTAGGGCCTGATTCATTGCAAATTTTCACATCTCTTCTGTGGGGCACTTTGAGAATTTGCCCGGAAAGAGAGAGAGAGAGAGAGAGAGAGAGAGAGAGAGAGAAAGAGAGCATAATGTAGGGTAGCAGCAGAAGAGAGAAATTTCTCCACTTTGATTAGAGAAGAGATGAAGAGGTGAATTTTCATAAGAAATCATTTCTCTAATGACTTCGTGTATTGACTTCTCTACTGCTCAATACCTGTACAAGTCTTCACTGCACAGTTAATGTGCAGTGTTTTAATTGCCTTGTTAAAGAAGAGAGGAATCTCTCCACAGCAGAGAACCATGAAGTCTTTCAGGCATCTCATACTACATTAAAGGTATTGGATACCCTAGTACTGTAATTATTTACCTTTCCTGCTTGAAGACTTTTTAATGTCTTTTTCTTGCATAACTCAATCATTCTGCACTTTAAACCTCATATAAAGTTCTGGCATGAATGGTCTGAATTTGCAGTCAAATATGTGCCCTGGAAAGCCACCAATCTCTCTCTCTCAAGTATCTTAGCTGTAGCTCTAACTGTCCTGTCACTGTTCAAAATAGGACCACACGAGTTTTTGCCCCTCTTGTTCTTGCCTCACTTAAAACTCATTCCTTATGATTCTATTTGAATCCTTGACTCGCTGATAGAGGCACCTGATATTGTCAGCACTGTATTTCTCTCTACTGTATTTCCCAAAATAGATGAGAAAAAGAAACTCAGAAGTATTAATTAAAATAAAAATAAATCCAAAGTAGCTGTCTATGTGAATCCAGGCTATTGAATTTTATAAATGGTGATGGAAATATATAATAAAACTTAACTGAATGTTTTCACCTGTGATTCTATGTTGAATGCTGGTTTGGTGGGTTTTTTATTGTTTTGTTTCGGATTTTTTCTTTTGTTCTGTTTTTCTTTTTCTGTATGACTGTGTTGGTTTTTTTCTTTCCCAGTGACTGCTTTTTGGAGGAAAAATACCCTGTATATGAAGCACACAAACACAGTGAACTGGAATTGACAAGGGTGTGATAGCTCAAGGAATCCATGTGCCCAAGCAAATTAATTATTCTTTCCTATGTTAAAATGTGTCTCTGCATGTAAAACCTAAGTAACAATGAAAAAGTGAAGAAGGGATGTCTGTGATTTTACATTACATGTAGGCTCATTCTCTGAGGACATTAAAAAATGTCCTTTTTTATGCCTCAGCTTGGGGCAAAACAGTCATATATCTTCATTGTTTCTTCTGTTTCTAGGGTCTTTTATAGCTACCTGGTGAAGCACCCTAGAGTTTACTTTGATGTGCACAGAAAAAAATTTAAGAAGTTATGTCACACATTTAATCATCACAGTCCTTAATAGACAGGGATGGTGTGTATTTTATTTTACAGGCAGAGAAGTTATACAGATCTCTCACCACACACTGTTCCCATGTCTACGCCTACACAAAATCTGCTGTCTTGCTTTGACTGGGAAATGTCAATTATCCAGTGGTTTAGGGCTGGCAGCTCATTTGAGTTGTCGGTAAATTACAGTTCTCTAGGATGATACCAGCAGAATGCCTTGCCAAACCCCATCACAAACCACACACCCCATCACACTGAGCACACAGAAATTAGGGGATAGGTGAGGGGTCACTGTGAAAGTTAACCAACATGCATCCCATTTCTACAGTGAAAAAACCTAAACAATTGCTCAATCTATCTGCTACAGTTTGAGTCACCTGATTTTTTTCCACACTTGGCACAGAGCCAGGCTGTTATAGATACCCTCCAGGTCCTTTGTAATATCTGATATTGCTATCTGGATGTCTTAGACACCTTAGGATGTCTTAAACATCCCAGGCACTATATGCCATGTGTGGACAACTGAGGTCCTCAGAGTTCAGATTACTGAAAATATGAGAAATAATATTTTTCATGTGTTATAGGGTATGTATTATAAATTATTAAATAAGCTCTATAGACAGCCAAAGTCTTCTGGAAGTCAGTATGTTTTGTAGACATCTCCAGATGGAAGCATGCAGACACATCAGGTGCCACCTGAGGCGTCCTAGAATCTGAAACTTTCCCATGGGGCTGACAAATGAAAGTTCAGACCTACAAGAGACACTCCCCCTGCCCGCCCCCATCCAACACACAGAGGTTTTGTGAATTTGCAGTGGAATGCCCCGGGCATCTACAATGACACCATGTTTAGCTGGCCGGATCTCAGGGCACAGCTTAACCTTAGGAGAACTCAGGTGCCCGAACTGGGAATTGCTCAGAGGATCCTGACTGTGGCTGTGTAGTTCAAAGGATGGCACAGTGGGAGTATTTCATCCTGCCCTCAAGATGCCCTCCATCTCTGCACCCTCAAGGAAGTCCTCTGATTTCCTGGATTTCTAAGCAACTGTTCTGACAAGGACACAGGAAGCTATTTGTCTCTGGTCCCCTGCTCACCTCAGAGACCAGAGTCATAGAATCCTTTTCCAAAGCTGTGCAGTCTTTTTCATGGACCAGAGGAGCATTCCTCTGTCTCTCTCCCCACTGCCCTGTTCAACTGCATACCACTCTTTTTCTTCCCAGTCCACTCAGCTTCCTGGACTCCTGCCCCAAAACTTTTCCCCCTGGACTCTTTACCTGTTGAAGTCAGAAGAAGGTCAGCTCACAGTATAAATGTTTGCACAATAAACTTTGCTCTTTCCATACTTGAAGATAACTCTCCATGTTTTTAACCTCCCACTGAACCTCATGATAGTGGTAGGAAGTCTGTTTTCTCAGTGAGCCTTAGAAAAAAAAGAAGAGGAATATGTAAGTCAGGCTGTTTTAGAGAGCCTGGGAGCCGAGGCAAACCACTACCTCAGGCATCAGTGTCAGACAGACTATTTTCTAATTCTCCTGTCCTAGGATCTGATTATTTGTGTCTTGAGGTTTGTGGTGTTTGATGCCTTTGTTTAAATTCTTCCTCCTGGAGTCCTGTGATGTTGTTTTTCATTGAAAAATAAATTAACTTCTTAGCCTTTACTATAGTATAGGAAACCTGGAAGACATGAAACTCAGATGTTCAAGGTTTCAAAAGAAGATTGAAGATACAAGCGAGTTGTTAAGATTTTGTTAAGGACAGAGAAGAGATGCAGAAGATTGAGTCAAAATTTTTGAAACTGGCAGGGTATATCTTTTCCCCATACTTTTTTTTGTTTCACTAAGCCAATACAACTTCTCTCTTTTTAATTTTTTTTTTTTAGAGATACTCATTAAATATTGTAAACATTTTTATGTTCAATTTTCTGGACTTTTGTTTTCCTGTCTCTGAAACTGTCTTGCTTTTGTTTTTTTGTTGTTTTTGTTCCCCTTCTGTTTTGTTTTTGCCTTGAACATCATAGCAAAGAATATATTCAAGGTGAGATTTGAAAACAGATAATGTGTAAGTGCTGCTGGTGTTGACAGGAAGTCTCTTATATGTGAAGGGCAGCATAAGATAAAACTTGTTTTTTCAGTTTCCAAACAAGTGGCTGATAGAGCTGGTATCTCATACTTAAGGGAAGTAGAAGCTGACACAATTTTAAAACAAAGATGAGGGATTTGGTGCTCAGGATGGAAGGCTACATTTAAGCACACTGAGATTCAGTATAGCTGTTTACTGACTGGGTAATGTGAGAAGGAAAGCTCAAGAAGCAAAAAGAGAACAGTCAGGTTCCCCCCAGAAGACTAATCTAACAGCAATGAAAAATTACTGTAAGGACAGAAGAGCATCTGGAGGCACACTTGTGAACAGCTAACCTGGCAAGGGACTCTGGGTAGTTGGGAGAGGGCTCAGGGAAAGCACAGGCATGCAGGAGGGACTCCCTGCTCGTGCATTGAACTCATTCTGCAAAAGCAGAGACATGGAAGTCTCTGCTCTGTTGACTGTGTAGATAAAATCAGGACTTGTGCTTCCAAGTCTGCCCTTCCAGCACTTCCCATGAACACTATTTTCATGCAGACACAGGTGAAACAAAGACAAAGAACCCCATGCACGTGTGTATTTGCTTATGGGCAAAGCTATTTTGAGTTATCATGGGTAAGCAGGATGTCCAAGTTAGTTTTCTGTGATTTATAGTGGGATTTCTGCATAAAAAGAAACACTATTTCTGTAAAGTATTATACATTTCCTTTAAGGAAAGCTAAATCAGCCATACAAATTCAGCTAAATTCAGACTTTTGTGATAAATGATGGAAATATGTTTTAGATAGTCATAGAAAATCTATCCAGCAGTCTTGTGATAGTCAAATGGACAAATAAAAAAGTTTTAGTTGAAGCTGAATAAGAGTCAGTCCATCATAACAGGATAATATAGTGGCAGACAAGGAAAACAAATGTGCTTATTTTGAGAAGTTATTATAAATTACCAGTAGAGCTAGAAATATTTCTCTGAGGAGGGTACTGAAAGAAGTAAGGTTATATGGAAACATATGCCTAACAGGTTGAAGATAATCAAAGGCTTTAAACAAAAAAGGAGGAACTGTAGTAAGGCCACAGGGAGTTGCTGCCCTACTCTACTCTCAATGGTTTCTTAGACCCTATGGTTTTATACTAAATCATCTCTTCTCTATGTGTCAATGCAAAACCTAAAGGAAAACGTGAAGCTTCTGTTTGTGAGGACATGACAGCTCAGCTGTATGAATATGAAAGCTCAGGACAGTAGGAAACACCAGTGTAAAATGACAACATACTCATTGTTAACTACTAACATAAAAATGCCTATTTTTGTTGTTGTCCAATTTCAGTTTGTCTCATTACATGTAAAAACATGTCTAGCTGTCAGAAAGTTGATTCACTGGCATGTATGAAATTTTTCTGAAGGTAGCTTTCCTCCTCCCTCCCCCCTTTCGTCCAGCTAAACACCTCAATAAGATGAAAATGGAACTTGTTTACTGGAGCTTTTGCTGTTTGCACTGATCTGCAAAATACAGTTTTACCACAGTTATATTTTTAGTATCCTCTGTGTCGCAACTGCAGTCGGCAATGACGCGCTCATGTTACGAATCTGCAGTGGTTTGTCATTTCTTCAGCTACAGACTTTGGCAAAAACCTGTTTGTGGTGTTTACAAGAACTGCAGCAGCACCAGTGATTTGGGCGTACAAACCAGAGGCATACAGAGTTTCTTAGGACAGCTGGAATTTAATTTCAAATACTGAACAAAAATATTTGGTGTTTATAATGGGTTGAATGAAGCAGCATGTGTTTTGAAGAAGCTTGCATCAGCTTAAAAGAATCACTTCTACAGTCTTCCTGATACAGTTTGGCTATAGGATGCCAAAAATGCAGCACTTGGTACTGAGTTATACAAGGAAAGCAGAGCTGGAACACTAGAAATGAAGGTGGTGCCAAAATGTGATGGCAGCACTGCAAGCTCCTCATGCTCTGTTCTCATTGGAATTCCCCTCTGCTCCCAGGTGGCTCTGTGCTGGAATCCTGTGGTGGATATTATGAGTTCACTCGCTCACTAGTTCACTAGCCCCAGTCCTGGGCTGCAGAAGTGCCCTAAAATTGTTTTATTCTAATTCTTTTAATTTGTAACTGAAGTTGCAAGGCCCTAGTCCTGGAGTGGGCCAAAACCTATCAGAAAAGGAAGCTTGACTGTTCTTTCACCTGGGGGCACCAGGTATCTTTTCTAGAAGCACTCTGGAATAAATTCTCTAAAAGCAATTTAGAATAAACTGACCTTGGAAATACAAGTTAGATCAATTTCTCCTGCTTCTATCTCTTAGTCTCTCTAAGAAAAAGGTATAAAGGAATGTTGACAGATTTCTGTGGCTTTCCTGGCAGCATTCAGATGCGATATATCAGGATTTACCATTTGGCTGTCCCATTATTGGACACATGACCAGTTGAAGTGTATTCATTTATACAGTGGGAGAATTCATACACGTGGAGTTGTGCACAGAGGCTCCTCAAATCTACTGTGGAAAAAAAACATGGGAGATGAGTGACATTAATGCTTTTCCCAAGATGTGATGTGCCCATACACTCCTGCTTCCCATCTGTCCACAGCCTTGACAGAAAACAGCAAATGCCTACCATTTCATCATTGTGACGGACAGTGGACACAGTGGTAGAGTGGACACAGGGCTGTCGGGAGATAGAGTTCCAGGCTGTGTGTCAAAGACTAGTTGCATAATTTTGGCATGCAGGATTTGGCCTTTAGGTTAAGTACTCTCACTGTAAAATGTGGGGGGGAACTGCAAGCTTCAGAAATAGGAAGTTTCTATGTGAAGCCTGAAACTGGAAGTTAAATGGGTACAAAAGAGCAAGCTCTAGAACTCAGGAGCTAGAGCAACGTGACAGAAACAGTTTCTTGATGTTGTTTCTGGAGTACATATTTATTCCAAATTACAGCCCGGTCTCTTGGTACTGAATTTTCGTCAAGTAGGGATGGCTGATAGTTGTATAAATCCTAAAACCGGTAAATACCTTAAATTGGCAATCTGCAACTTAATTGTTTATGAGAGCTGGAAATTTATCCCGCGAAGCTTTTCAAACCTCAGAAGTTTCCTTGGTGCACTTTGAAATTATAAATGACTGTGTAGGCTAGGAAAAAAAAAGCAGAGTCTAGGATGCTGCCTGAGCTGTAAGCTCCCACTCTGAATGAGGCAGAGCTAGCATTTTCAGTCAGATGCTCCAGATAGCTTCCCTGAGCAGTGCGTGAATGTCTGCTCTCACTGTGTGCAATGATCTCCTTTACCTTGAGAAGGTGCTTTGTACATAGCTGAAAAGGTGTGGTCCATTCCCACAGAAAGTTTTTGTTCTGATGAGTAGAAATTACACTCACAAAAAGTAACAAAGGAAAAAAAACCCAGCCCCTCTAGAAACTGTTTCCCAGGTCTTTTCCAAACTGCCTCTGTGGAGCAGTTTTAATTTCAACATCCTCCAAACCTATTTTTTATTTCTGCCACCCAAGAAGGAGCACAGGAGAAAGAAAACAGGAATGGCTCTCCGTGATGCATGTTAATGGCTAGAACATCCTAGACTTAAATGTGGAATCTGAACAATCTGAGTATGGAGCAGCTAAACAAAAATTTGTTTGTTATGTGCTCTGTATTGATGTGATTAAAATTAGCCATAAGAAAAAGTGTTAGGAGCCTACAGGAGTTAGGAAAGGTTTATGTCTGTGGCATTAGAAGATGGGAACTTCCCACACAAACTGAACATGATGCAATAACCTGCAATTTACCTCTACATATTTAGACTTTGACCTATTTAATTTCTAGGGGTAGAGCTTGCGTTTTCATTTTGAATGCCCAAATGTTTTGAGAAGAATGAAGCTTAATAGCAGAAAAATGTTTTTGGAAAGAGACATTGTGGCTGAAATTCTACTCCCTTTGCCTAACAGAGTTTCTTTGCTTGGTTAGCACTCAGATGGTGGGGAGGTGAGGTGTCCTGTGAGAGTCAGCATCTGTTCCAACCGTGACTGCGAGTACTTGTTTGGTGGCAGGATACTCTGGTCGCTAGGTTCTCACACAGTCTTTGATTCCCCACAGACGTATTGCTGCTTTTGAGACTCTCTGAGCACTTACCTTGTGCTGGGACCTTTGCTGTAGCTGTAACCCAGTAATCACTGAATTGGCCTTCACTACCACTGAGGAGGGGAAAGTGAAACTCCCTCATGGTTGATGTAGCTATGCTTGATGCTTGAAAAGTGTTAGTGCTACCAAGTCTTATGGTCTCTTAGCTCAAATCCTCTTGGAAAAAAAAATTGGATCTGTAACTTTGGTAATTCTGAAGGAAAGTTGAAAAAACATGACCTGAGCTCACCCTGTATTAAAAGACAAATAAACCACACAAATGTATTTATTTATTTTTCAGTAACTCATGTTACAGCTAATCTCATGATGTTTTGTGGCTTGACTCACGGTTTTCAAAAGCTTGATGTTGGCAATAGTGAGTAATACATAGAATGTCACATACAACGCAAAACCAGCTAATATTTTTTCTTGTTTTAATTCAAGGGTTATATAATACCAAAGCCAGCTTCAGCTTTGGGCTCTCATCTGCTGTCATAGGAAGTGTGTTTGACAGTCCAAGTCTTTGTCTTTGGAAAGAAGAGTGGAATCTCAACAACTACATCCCATACTTAAGTAAATGTTCTGTAAGCCATGAAACTAGTGAGCTCTGTTTCCTTATGAATTTTTGTCAATTAGCTCTGAGGACATTACCTTCATTGTCGTTCAGGCTTCTCTCCTCTTCAGATCTCACTAAAACTGACTAATAATTTGAAAACGCTTGTTGCTAGTCTCTTGAGGTATATTTTAACTATAGTTTGAGTCTGCTTTCCCTTCAGCATTTGCTGCTTTGGCACTGGGATTTTATAATGAATATTGGGTGATGAACATAATCTGGAAGAAATTGTGAAGTATTTAAAAATTACTCATTTTCTAGATCACCTATTATGATTTCATTAAATCCATGGCTCACTTTCTATGGCGCGAATAAAAGCTTTCAGTGTACAATGATCAGAGAGCGAATTAGTTGTCTTAGCAGACATTATGGTTTACTTAGTGCCACTCACTTTGATTTTCTGCAGAAGGATGTTTTAACACTGTGCCGTGAACACTGCTAGAGGATTCTCAATCTGGACACACAGAGGTGTAGAACATTACTGCATTGCCACTGGTTATTGCAGTGTGTTGCCACTCATTATTTCAAAA
The DNA here is from genome assembly GCA_013397845.1 of Melanocharis versteri. Taxonomy (NCBI): domain Eukaryota; kingdom Metazoa; phylum Chordata; class Aves; order Passeriformes; family Melanocharitidae; genus Melanocharis; species Melanocharis versteri. Next base: position 399,996 of record VZTG01009080.1, read on the forward strand.
TTATTTACTCTGTGGGAGCACAGCATTGTTGTGAATCCCCATCTGTGCAGCCAGAGAAGGGCTGGTTATCTTGTGCTGCATGGAGGGAGCATAATTGCCTCTTCGTCTATTTGCAGGGATTAATCCCAAGCCTGTATCCATAACTGGTGAGAAAATTAACTCTTTAATTATTGATTCACACTTTATGCCATGCATACATACAATAATTACCTTCATGCTTTCTTCTATTCCATTATCTTCTAGCTTCTTTTAGCTGGCCGTTGCCTTTCCCAACACTTCAGGAGAATGGACTCTGAATACTGAAGTGTCTGTCTCTTCTGTGCCCTGCAGATGTAAAAATTATCTGCTCTTTTGACTCCACCAGTAAGAACGGAACATTGCCTTGGTGAAAAGGGCTGGTTATGCAAAAATTCAGTACAATTGCAAAGCAAAGCAAAAAAAAAAAAAAAATTAGTATGCCATTCGGAAAGCCCTTCTTTCAACCAAAATGTGACATTGAAAAAAATATGTTTGTGATTTTGTTATGAAATATTTAGAAATCTCTTCATTTTTGCTACTAAGAATAAAATTCTAGTGCATTTTTTATTTTTGAAAAATCTAAGCTCCACTGTTAATTAATGTTATCAAAAGACGTAGACAGATTATTCTGACGTCTTTTTATCTCTGCATGATAAATACCTTCAAATATCCTCCCTTCTCCCATTAACAGTGTGTGTCATTTGAAAACTGAGTAATAATAGTAACTATTCGCAGAAGAAGTGTTGAAGTCCTCCCTCTGGAGGCTACTGTACAATAAAATATGCTTGCCACATTTCAACCACAGAGGTATAGATGTCTAGAATTTATTTTTTTTTCCAACAGGAATTGAAAAGCTAGAGATTTGCAGGCAAAGGTATCTTCAGGATGTCTTCTCAGGTTGAAAATGTTGTAGAGGCTGTTGGCCAGAAGTCAAGATCTCATGGACCTTTCCATGCTGGAAAGGTTTTTTTTGTATTAATAAGAGATTTACCTGGAATAATTTTTGCCCATTTCACAGAGCAGAAAATCTTGAATTTCTTGTTTTAGCATCTGTGATCAAACTCCCTTCCTTTCTCCCCTCATATATTTTTTTCCTGGCAGCAATAATGATATACTAAGCGTATTTCATTTTTGCAGTGTAAACATAAGGTAAAAAATCTACTTGTATTTTCAACAAGATGTGTCTGCTGTTTATTAGGTTGCTCCTCTATTATTGTTTATATAGTCTGCATGTCAGTGGTTCACTTGACTGCAGATTTGCTCGCACTCATAGGAGACATATGTTGCACATCATTATGCATTTAACCATAAGTCTCCATACTTCTCATGGAAGAAGATAATATCAGTTTCATGTGTTACTTTGACTTTATAGTAGGATTTTAGTGGATAATCAGATACCATCTGTGGGAATTAAGACTTTGCTCTTAATTTTGCTAGCATTTTGCATAGAATGTTTTATAAGGAGTTCATGCACTATAGTATGCTAATTTTCCTGTAAGGCTTGGCTTGAGATTTCTATTTCACCATCCCTGTGGACACTTATGTTAAGAAGTTGAGATTTCTATTTCACCACTGAATTTGCACCAGATCTCTTGTCCCTTTCAAAACACAGAATATCATACCTTTCTATTTTTAATGCTGTAGGAGGTTTTTCAAAAATAATCATGATAGCTTATAAAATTAGTGGAAAAATATTTCCCAACAGTCAATTTGCCTGTTGTCTGAGCAAAAATTTTCGTTATTGCTGAAAGCACAGTCCTTGCACTTGTTAGATAATTTACAGTAAACACACGTCCTCTTAATTACATCATAGTAGCTTAAACAGATTTGTAGAGCCATTAAAAAATCAATACTTAGCTTTTAGGTGATGAATTAATTAACGGAGTGTGAATGCTGAAAGTTTGCTTTGTCCAGCATGCACTAAGTCTTTTCATAGCCTCATCATCAATAGGGGGAAGTGCAAAATTGCATGAAGATGATAGGATGAAAATGCTTATGAAATGCACCACTTTCTTTCTGGCCTAATGACCATTCCTGTAAACCTCTGTGATAATCCAAAAAAGTGGCACAAAATATTTTATGTATAAATATATGTATTATGTGCAAACATATCTATTGTCCCCTGCTTTAAGGCCCATGTTTTTAATTTTCTCTTTGTGCTAAACCCCAGCTGAATTCAAGGGGAGTTTTACATAAGGGCTTGGTTTGTAAGGGCTTGTAATCAGCTTTGCAGCAAGAAAATGCAAACTCAAAGCGAGCTTAAATGGTATATCTATTAAGAGTTCAAATATGTAAGAACATATACAGTGATGAAGAAAGGTTTCTTTTTTTTCCCCCAGTCTTCCTGTCTTAGAGCTAGATCTAGAAACAGAACAGTCAAATGTTAGGAAGCTTAAGTATCTTCTTATATTGTTTGTCGGGCAGTTCTGAATTGATTTCAAACAACTCTCTAAAAACATTTCACAGGATCATTTATAAGTTTGCAATTGATTATTTGTTCTAAATTAGGATGAGGTGGACAATGCTGAGACTGGTAATACCATTGGGTTTTTCTCTAAAACCATCCAGGACTGGCTAAAGTGCATAGGCTATGAGACGGTACTAAATAAAAGTTATACAGCTGTCATTTCACTGAGTAGCTTGTAATTCTGAGGAGTGTAAGTCGACATTTTCAGTCCTGCATACTCGATGAGATCATTGCCTACCAATATGCCTACTTAGTTTTGATTCTGTAACAAGAAAATTCCACACTATCCAAATACACAGAACTGCTGAGAATGAAGCAGCAACTGACAGTAGTATTTACTTCAGCATAGTCACTAAGTTGCTTTCATTTGATGTTTATTATCTGGGATCTATGAACCGTCTAGTTATTTAAATGCATTGACTTTGATGCACAGCATATCTGCCCTTCAAAATAGTTTCATTATTTAATTATTAACTGCAGTCTTCATTCTGTGTGTGTGTGATTAACATAATTGTGGATAATTTAAAATATTATTAAAAAGAGTGTTCTGTTCTACCACTTGTTTATATTTTGCTAATATATTTAGCATATTCATACCCACGTTAGAATTTCAGCCAGGAACTTAAAAGAATGCCAACAGATGTGTCTTTCATAATTGGCTTTTTATTGCTTAAAGTTCCATGAGCAGTAGTGGGTCAGCTGTGATGTAAAATGGGATTTTTCGCTTAGCTTTCAGGTGTAAGAAAAATACATGCCAACTTTAAAGTGTCCAGGTTTTCATTTGTCTCTTGGAAGTCAGGAAATGCTTTCCTCATTTGTGTGGAATTCATGCTTCTACTGTATGTACAAATAAAATGGAAAGTATCTGAACTGTTTTTGGTTTTTGTTTTTTTTTAATGAGAAGTAATGGCAGAATGGGAGATGTAGCAGTTTTACTTAATTTTAGAGCTGTGATGGTGATTGGCACTACATTGCATCTGAAATCTTTTCTCTCTACTACTGGCTGTGGTGCATGCATCCTTCCTGTTGTTTTATTCTTAGCTTCTCTCTTCTGTTCTGTGTTTAGAGATATTCTTCAGAAATACGCAAGCCTGTTCTGATAGAATATGAACTGCCACATCCTGAGAATAGCATTTTCTAAAATTCAAACTTAGCATTAAATAAATACATTTGGGTTTTTTATTTCATGTGTTGGACCAAACAGGAAGAGAGAACAGAAGCAAAACATACTTTGAGATTTTTAGTTCTGCATACAAATGAGGAAAGCATAAAAGCACACTTTTATTTTTTCTTTCTGGATGTTCCATGCAAATTTTCATGCTTACCGATTCAGTTAAGATTCTGTTAAAAAACTAGGCTTTAGAATAAATATTCAGTATGGGAGCAGTGTTTCATATTCCAAAGGACTGTAACTTATTTTATCTCTTCTTGCTTCTCATTGATCAAAGACAGTGGAATAAACTGTCTTGCTTCTTCCATCAATTTCTTCTGTCTTTGCCTTCTCTTTACACAAATTTTGAATGTTTTGTCATAATTAAGGTCTTGTACAATCAGGCTGTAGCCTTCATCTCCAGCATAGGTTTTACACAAGCATCAGAAAAGAGAAGCCAACATGATTAAGGTTTCATATAGGTGTCCAGAATTAGGTGTCACCTGACAGCTAATATTTGGTATAGAAAAACTTCTAATATTTTTAATTTGCGGTGTTTGCCTGCCATCTACATGTTAATCCTCTTTTCATTGCATTGATATTAGTCACAGAGTATGCTGAGTTGGAAGGGATGCATCTGGTTCATCGAGTTTAATTCCTGGTCCTGTGCAAGAAAGTATCTTCCCACATTCTGTGAAGCAGTTTTCTTCTTAGTAATGTAGTAACATTTCTAGTATGTAGATTTTTTTTTTCAGGTCCCTTGATTCTGCTGTGAATGGGGAAATAGTGAGAACCTCATTGCCATGTAGGGAGTTTCAGGTCTATGAGACCACACTCTCCAAAACAGCAAAGGGTTATGCACACACCACCTCATTAAAAGATTAATTCCTTCAGTTGAGAGTCTATTGTTGTGGGTCCACATTTTTCCAAGGCAGGATTTTTCTTTTTGATAACTGGTTCATCCTTTCTCAGAAATCTTCAACATATATTTTTTTTCTAAAGTTATCAGTAGAATTGATGATAATAATGACCAAATTCCCATATTTCTGTGGTAAAATGTTTAAGGTAATTTAATTAAGTTAAAAATAATAAAATAGTTAAGCAGTGATACTCCTATGCTATTTTTAAGTCTTTATATTGGTTTATCATTGAAACATTAATCCCTTTTGCAGGCAGCTTTCAAGATACATTGTCCACTTTTGATGGGAAAACTGGGAGGTGTTTCGGCACAGTTCTGTTCTGATGCTACTGAAAGGTTGAATAAAAAGATGAAGCTGTATCCAGATCTCCAAATATAGTTTGGACTTTACTGTTTGACATGTGAAAAAATAATTTGATAATACTTTTCAGAACTCTTGTTGAGTATACTTATACATCCTCTCAATGTGAAGGAATCATTTCATGCTCAATGTGGGAATTAATGAGAAATATTATTGCACATTTCACATTCAGTACAGGAGCCTCCGGATTTCTGGCGCTTGGGTTTTGGGGTTTTTTGCCTTTTTTCTTCTTTTCCTTCCTGGTCATGATGCAGAGGGAAGAATTTCAGTTAAACTTCTTTTAAAAAGCCCTATCATTTTCATTTTGTACCTCTTTTTCACTGCAAGCACATAGATTTCTATTTATTTTTCAATTTTAGACTTACTAGCAAATGCTTCCTCAAATCCACTGTAAAACCGGAGTCTTAAAAAAACTGGTGATGTTGGGATCGATGCCCCTTAATTCACTGAAGCCAACGTCAACAGAGGCCAGGTTCTCAGCAGATTGACTATGTGCTTTAATGGAATTTTTTTCCACCGAATGTCTGGCAAATTTATCTGTTGAAGAGAAGCACATCTTGTGATTGAAACAGTAGCCTCACAGCAGGCTGAGCAGGACTCGAGAATAATTTGAGATTCTGAGCGCACATTTATTTTTATGCTCTGTGTGATTAAGTTGCTCCTAAATAAAGCTCACAGCAATTAATCTGACAGAAAGGAAACGATTTACAGTACCTTTTTCTAATAGCTACACATGTACACAGCTACCCACTACAGATTTTCCTCTAGGAAGGCCAGGTCACAGGGAAGAACCTTGACTCCAACATCCTCTGCTTGAACTCTTCCTGACGTGGCACTACAGACTTCAGCAGAGAGCCATTTCCCATCCATCTTGTTTGCTCTTCTGCTGCCACCTCTTTGCTGTTTCAGCTGCAGAGAAGGCAGGGCAGGCAGCTGATGCTGTTTCTGATGTGTGTTGGGAGAGGTGAATGACACTGTGGCTTTTACATTGGTGAAGAGTTGTTAGAAGTTTCTGTAAATTCAAGCAAGAGATGACGTAAAAGAAGACTAGAGAATTTATTTGAACAGAATAAATGAAGAGAGAGGAGTAGAAAGTTACTCCTATATTTTTACTTCCACCACCACACCTCCAATTTATCCATGAAATCTTGAGCTAGTTTATTGTCATAAGAAAGGCCTCTTCTCTCTCTGATGATTTTTTTTCATTGACATGTGACCGTGTGCACTTGGTTTACAAAAAAATTGGTTCAGAAAATGAAAATTGTGATTGTTCTAGCTGGACTTTGTTTAGAAAATAGAACCCCTTAAGAGTTCCCTGCCAGAGAGCCATGGAGGTGTCATATCCAGAGTGTTTTGTCTAAATCTGATTTTGGTGGTCTGGAGGGAGACCTTTGGCTTACCTGACTCTCCCACTGACAGAGGGATCAGTGTGGAGGAATACCCAAGAGAAAGTTTTTTGCTATTACCAACTCTCTCGGTCTCTCTATAGGGTTGTTTGGCCTGGAGTGAGTATGACTAGCACGCAAATAATAATTCAGTCGTATATGTGGATCACTGGGATGACAGCAGCCTGTAATGGGAAAAACAAGACTGGTCAAGGATGCCTGTTTCTAATATTTAATAACTGTTTCTAATTACTGTTTTGAACAGTTTCTGGAGCTTAATGTCGTAACTGATGGAAAGGAAAAGGATATTCCAATTCCACTTCTGCTCCCCATATATAATGGCAGGACTGCTTTTTATTGTATCAAAATCTGTTTCCTTATGATGAATAATTTTTAAGCAAGTGAAAACACAGAAGGTGCCTTGTCTCCCCTGGTGGGTGTTTGTAACTTTAATTGTGCAAGATGCTCTCAATGTTACATCTTTATACTTTATTACATCTCTTTCTTTCATGCCACACCTTCATGTTTCCGTTTCTTCTGTAGTTCTGAAGTAAACAATGTCTTTGATACTGCTGGGTTCTACTATTTCACAGCTTTGGTCAGTACCAGTTTCATGTCCCTGTGCTAGTTAGCTTGTAGCTCCTTTCTCATCTTCTTTTCCTGCTTCAGCGGCTGTTGCTTTGTGATCCCCTCTGTACTCTGCTTTGATCTAATTTAGTTGCTGTCAGATATGTGCGTAACAGTTTCAAGAGCAATGGCAAGCTCAGTTTTTCTACTTGCCTTTCATCACAGGTGGCCCATCTGCTGGTCTCTGTGTCTTGATTAAGAGCAGTTAAAAAAAAACCACCACCCCTAAAACTCTTGACTATTGCTAAACTACTCTACCTCATTATCTACTTCATGCTGCCATCTCCTCTGGCCACAGAATGTTCTGGTGATGGTATGGCATAATAGTAAAATGAAATACATATATTTTTCAGGTGGCCCATAAAAACATGCCTCCTGGGAAAGCATGCAGTATTTTTATTTGAAGTGGAAATGGAAAACTTCTGTTGTTTCTTTGTTGTTGGGTTTGTGTGTTCTTTCTTTTTCTTTCTTTTCCTTAGCATCTCCTTCTTCTTCCTCTTCTCCTCCTGTCTTTTGAATTTGTTGATTCTTTTGCATACCACCTGAGCCAGAGCGAGCATTGCTGGGCTGGAGCTCCAGATGATATGGAAAAACCTTTGTCAGAACACAGCGCAGGAAGGTCTCCTTTTGTAGGCTTTAATAGCTCGTAATTGTCAAGAAGGGTGTAGTAGCAGAAAAAACAACAAAAATTCGTCTGCTCATCCTGCTAATTCCCCAGCTCACTGTGCTTTCTTTCTACACAAGACATCTGTAAAACTAGATCTGAACTGTGCTGTCATTTCCACCCCGATCTATACCTGCCCATCTACCCTACTTCTCTCCTTCGAGATTACCTTGCATTTTAAATCAACGCCAATTGATTAAATGGGGCTGTGATGCTCAAGATAAACAAGCAGTTAAGGGTAGACTGTCTATGCTTGAGCTTTCTGTATGGATTTCACTGTCACAATCACTTGAAACAAGGACCATTGGATTCTTAGCTGAAAAACAACACTCAGGAAGCTGACTTGAAAAGAACTGTGGTCAGAAATGGACGATCTGCTAAATCAAATATTCAGCAGCTTGATGAATTAAAACTGCACTGCACCAGGTAGTGAATGGGAGAGTCTGTGTTGAGGGACTGATGTAGAGAGTTTTGGCTATCAATCGTTCATCTGTGATAGAAAGCAAAGGACTAAATCATATGGTCATAACCCTCTTCAGTAGTTTTATGTCGCAGCATGGATTTCCATGCTGAGCTGTTGTGTAACAGCTTATGTGTACATCCTTTCCTTTAGTGATATCTTTTATATGATATAACTCACAGGCCATGAAACTTTAAAATTTTAAATTGAAACTTATTCAGTCTTAAGTTTGATGTGATGTGGGTTGTCATGCCAGCAGTATCTCAGACTCTACTTAAGTGAAAATTTTACCTTATGTATTTATACAACCCTTTCTTCAAATTTTGTGGCAGTGTTTGATGACATTCTCAGAATTTGGAGCCATCTTGATTTCCCTCTCAGCAAAAAAATGACAAGTCTGAAACCCCGTTATTTCCACTCATCTCTTCTGATGAGCAGCTAGAGTCAGCTACTGTTGCATTGACTATAATAGCACATTTATTCTGTAAAATACAAGTTATATTTTATAATACCTTTTCATTGTGGGTCACCAGTTCTTCAGTTATGTTGTCTGTGATTCTGGTACAAATAAAACTTCATTTTGGAAGGGTACCTTTTACGTATTTTTACATAGTTGCCCAGCAAAACCATGGGGAAGTGGCATAAAATATCTTTTTGGTATCTTCCGTGTGAATAGGGGCCCATGTCTTTTCCCCCTCTTTTATACTGCATCCTGACCTTCTACAGATACTGTTGATGAGGTGTCTTTCATCTCTGCTGCACCTTGGAGTTTATATTTAGCATCTCTGCACATAAACATATCCTGTTCCTTGCCATCCTTGAACACCCACCACAAACTTCCTCTGCCTTTGTCACTGCCATGTTCCTTCAAACAACTGCTAGCTATTTTAGACTTCTTTTTTTTTTTTTTTTTTTTTTTTTTTTTTTTTTTTTAAAAGAAAAAGAGAAAAGAGATAATTCTGCTGTTTGCTCTTTTTCTCATGAAAATGTTCCCACAGGGTTGACTTTTTTTCCCCAATTCTGATACTCAGTGAAGCAAGTCTTGCTTGTTCTTTTTGCTCTTCTTCCCCTGCTCCATTGACATGGTACTCTAGTGTGGTACTGCCTTGGTGGTTGACCCACCTCGGTGGTGTCCCAGTTTTCCAACGGGACACTACAGTTATGGACATAGAATGGAATAATAACGTGTAGGAAGGAAAAGCTGCACTTTCAGAAGTTTTCTCTGGGAGTGAGGGAGTTTCTATAAAGCAGGATTTTTTTTCTCTTTAATTTTGTGCTTGCTTTTTAAAAAATGTGTTACCTTAACGAGATGTCAAGTCCTTGCAACCCTAGCATCACTAAAAGTTCTCTGAGTGGCAGAAATACTTCACCTTTTTCCTCAGTAGCTATCTCATGTTTCAGTGCTCTCCTGAGTTTCCCAAATGTCATGTTATTTGGCTTTTTTCACACCCCTGGCCAACTCATCAGCATGGTCATTATCCAACCTCTGGAGCTGATCTACTTAACAACTCATTAAAAACAATATGTTCAGCTCACCTCCTCTCACTGCTCTTCACTTGTCAACAAGTTCTGCTTTTCCCCCTTTTATATGCAGTCCTTTTGGTGCTTAGTATTTGTCAATCATTTTTCACCCTGTGGTGCAGATTTCTCATGCTGCTCTTATTCGCCATCTCATGGATGTTATGTACCACAGTGTTTTTAGCTTACAGTATATATCTATATATGGAAATTTTGTTCTTGTCTATCCTCAGGCTTGAATGCTAAAACCAAGGCATAGTAGCATATTCAAACATATCTTCTCCCATTGTTTGGTTGGGGTTTTGTTTTGTTTTGTTTTTTAATATACTCTAATAAACATACTCCTATAATTTTTAATATTTGTCAGAAACTTTTTGGTTGCACTTTTTCTGTAGAGATTATTTTCTTGCTTGGCTAGATGATTCAATATTTCTTCAGAGAATCTATAATCATCTCTAAATGAAAGATTATTAAAAGTAAGCTTTCAAATAAAGAGACAGAATGTTTCTTGGTGGTTTTTAGTTGGTTTATTTTTATGCTGTGAAGCAGTTAAAATAAAAAAGTTAGGAGACAATTTTCCTATTTTTTTTCCTCCACAAAAAATGATAGAGATTCAATGCGGAACATGCCATCCTTGCAATTTATTTTAAATATGCAAGTAGCATTTTTAGCTGTATTTGTGTTCTTTACTGCACTTCACTATGTCTTTATTATACTTTGCAAAGAGATGTGTGACCAGAATGGTTCTTGAAACCGATGATAAGTTAGCGTGATGATAGAAGTAGATGCTTAATGATGTTTTGGACCATTGGGGAACAATGGGCAAGTGAATAAAAAGTGATTTTAAAAATATTTAGCAGTTCATGATTTCTTATGTAGCACAATTGTTTGGATTTTTTTCCCTATGCATAAAACATGTGGTTGTCATTTGGGTGAATGCCAGTGCCAACTATTAAATGTTGACTTCTGAGAAGTTGCCTATTGTGTGTTTGAGTAGCCAGAAGATTAGTGGTGATGTTTGTGCCTATCACCTGAGCACAAGACCAATAAAGATTCTGAGAAATTAGAGTTTCTTGGTACCTGACAGGGTTCAATTATTTTTGATAAAAATTTTTCTTACCACTAGCAGCTGGAAACCTACTCTTCATCCCCTAAATATCAATGATAGATTTTGAAGACTGCAAGGGCATCGAGAACAAAGCTGTGCATCACAGGACAAGAGAAGAAAAATTACAAAACCCCCAAAATATTCCAAAGCATTTTCAAAGAGATCCAGAACTTCTGTGATCTTGGTGTTCTGGTGGTTTTGGTTCCTCCAATATAGTGAGGTACTTTTATGCAGGAATCTTTTATTTCGAGGAGGTACCTCAAACATTTCTGTGTTTAGCACACTGAAATGTTAAAGCTGTGAGATACTAGGCACAGACTACAGTACTGGATCAAACTGTTGAATTATTAGGAAAATTATCCTGTGGAATCAGTTTAGCTGAGCTCAGTTATAGCTAGAGTGCAATGGTTCTCATACTGATGTATCTGTGAATCTCAATTTTAAGTTCAGGCCTGTGTTACGCCCTTTAGCCTAAGCAAGGCAGAGCTGCTTTTGACTATACAGAGGAATGAAATGAGGGTGAAGAGATGCTATAATACAATCCATGCGCCTACTACAGCCTCCTCCTTTTTCTGTTTGAATATTGGCTAAAACTGAAAATCTGTTCTTCATTTTTAACAGTATGAAAAAAAGGACACCAGAGACAATCTCACCTGGAGTAAAATGTTCTTTCACTATTTTCTATCTCATAGACTGTTATCTGTACAGGTGCTGATCAGGAAAATGTCTAGAAAGGGCAGAACTCACCGAGCACTCACCGAGCAGAGAGTGCTTGGAGGAAAAAACACACTTATCTCATCCTAGTCAAACCAACATTCTTGGAACCCCCTATGAAATCTCCACAGCAGAATATGATAATTTGATTATAACAGGAGTCTGCCTTTAAATAATCCCTGTCATAGTTAAAAAGTGAATAATAATGAAAAAGGAGAGTGGAAATGAGGGAGGATAATATTCTGACTACATCCATCACCTCTTAGCTGCACTTGTGTGTTTAGGAATGCCATCAATGTCATAACAACAACTGTCTTCATAGAAGCTGTGCATAATGAATCATTTAGGTTGACAATTTATTGAAGGCAACTGTTTGTTCCTCTCCCTCATTTTTTTTTGTAATGCTCTGAAGGTTTCTGATGACCCAAGTTTTATGTTTAAGGGATTGCTAGCTGCACCAGAATAAATAGTTCATTACTATAACTATGCTGGGGCTGTGAAAAAGAAAAGAAAAAAATATTAGCCCAGAAAATGTCTTGGAGGTTGAATTTTTTCTTCCTTCCCTGCCTTACTCACGAGTGGGAGCTACACAGTGCTATATTGCTACGTTTGCTATCACCTCACTGCAGGAGCTCCCATCATTCATAGGAGAGCAGCTGAGGTCAATTCCATGTGCTTTGTGGAAGGAACCCCACTATTCATCCCTTACAATCTTCTAGACAGTGAACTGAAGCAAATGGATTAGGGAAACAGTCTATTCTGTCTCCATGAGGTAGTTTGGACTTTGAGTCGTCCTTGCGTTTCTTAGTGCAATTTCATGTATACCATGAGCAAGATTTTTGAGCAGTCTTAAAAGCATAAGGTGAAACAATTTTGGGTTTTTTTTAATCAGAATAAAATTAATCGAAATAGGATGACAAAATATCAGCTGGATTCTGGAAAACTTTAACACATTTGTAGATGACAAAAGCCTGAGGGCTTTCACTGAAATGGCAACATAGTTTATTCTTAGCAATTAGAGGGAAACTGGCCGTACTTCAAAGATGGCATAAAAATGAAATGTCCTCCACATCGAACTGACATCTTAGTCTTGGAATACCTAGTGCGTTGCATGCAATGTTGATTTCTAGTCTCTGTCTTTTCAGCCTCAATCCTCTGATCAATAAATGCACACCTAGGCAGCCGTGACAAAGGACAAACAACATCTTTCCTTCAGATGCTTGATGTTGAATAGAGAGCGTGAAACATCATCTTCATTTGTGCGTCTTCCATTCAGTGGGGGGTACTTTTGAGCTCTGCCTTTCCTTAGCTTCAACTTAGTAAAGGATTTGCAGGGCAGATGCAGAGCGTGCTTTGCAAAACAAAGAAAATAGCCCTGAACTGCAATTTGATTAGTTATGAAAAAGTTATGAAATATCTTTAGCCCCTTAATTGAAAATCTGTAATAATTTTATGCTGTATAGAATTCAGTGGTCTCTGTGTTCTTTTTTGGTGGAATGGTCTGGAATCCTTCATGAACGCAGTGAAACTATAGACAAGGAGTGTTAGGTTTTCCTTTCTTTTTTATTCAGGACTGCAAAACACCTCATTCAGTCAACAAAGCGAAATGGCTCATGGAGAACATGAAAACATATTTCAACAGTAACAACTCAGGAGAGAATTTCATAGTACTTAGTAAAGCTTGCTGAACTGTTAATTTTCCTGGAGCTGTTTAAGTTCCACAGGGGCACTGTTTCTTCCCTTTGGCCACATCTACTTGGCTTTTCATCAGTAATGCGCTATCCTATATCCATTACACCTACCTACATTAAGCTCTGCTCTTGCATTGCATTAAAACCCATATGAAATATTCATTAGAGGAACGTGGAAAACTGACACAGAGTCCCTTCTTAAAGCAAATGGAATTTTACTGCCTCATCTGGAATTATATGGTCATATTAATCCTTCAGGTATGTCTCTGCATCTCACGGAGTCTAAAGGTATAGGAGGATTACCCTTTGTTTTTAAATGTAATAAATAATTTGCCTTTGGAAAATTTAATTGTTAAATTTATTCTTAATATGCAGTTTTCCTAAGGAAAAAGAAGAAAAAGTCTCAGGCTAAAAATCCAGACCATTGGGAGAGTGAATGTACAAAATAGGGATTAGCACTCTGACACTGTATATGTTTCAGAAAGGTGGAAGAGGGAACTATCAGAAGTTAATATGCCAGGTATGGCTGATCCTGTGTGATTTTATTCATGCGAGAAGCGGAAATGTATTACCTTTCAAAAGTAAGTCCTGTTTCCACTCTCTGCCTTGGTAGTTGAAATGGGTTCTTTTAAAAGCGAATATGGTTTGCTCTTGAGTTAAGCCCCCTCCACTGAAGTCCTTCACTGTGGAGGCTGTTTAATTTGCCATGTAGTGGCTACATCACATCTGACTGAGCAAAAGGTTAAGATCTTTCCTTTAGTGCAGATCTGCAGCACCATATTTTCCAATATTGCACAGCAGCTGTACAGGCTGACCAGCATGATTATGGGAGCCTTGTGCAGTGTTCTCAAGTGTGTCTATTTTATTCCTGTGTCAGGTCTAATCAGCACCAGTGTCCCTGCAGTGGCTTCTCAAGGAGTTCAGGCTCTGTATTTAATGTGGATGGAAGTGACCCAGTGTTGACTGGTTCTATGATGTGCACATATTCTCTATTGTCCTTGACATATAGAACAATTCAGATCAAATACTTCACCAGACCGGATGTGTGGTGTTGTAGTAAGTATAGGTGGCACTTCCCCTAGCAGAAATTGCTGTATGCCTTCGCTTTTCAGAATTTTGTGACTTAAGTCTAAGACTTTCCAGTGCAATGCTGGATGAGTTCCAAGTCCATCAGTAGCTGACTCAGTGTGTGTACGGGAAATTTGCTTTCGGCAGCACAGTGGAAAGCTACATTTGTAATTTTCTCATAAAACCATGGACAAGTCCATGTAGCATGTTTCTTCTTGTCAGTTATTTATAATATGTAATTTAAATTATACCTTCTGCGTTTCAGAAAGACATGTAGTAAGTGGTGCTCATACCAGGAGTATTTGGGCTTGTTAAAAACTTTCTGATGGAGGAAGAAAGATAACATATTCCATTACTATGAAGAAGTATTGCTATGTTAAAAGAAGTAAGTATGAGTATCCACTGAAGTATCCTTTAATGATAATGAGAATGATAATGATCCAATAATGGATTGGTTTTTATCATAATCTTGTTATTAGATCACAAAACTGAAGTTTAATGACACATGATTTTTTATTTGGATGCACTCCTACACCTTATACTTACAAACATTCAACATCATGCTGTGTCTCATTAGTCTGTGATCACTGGTGCAAGAGCTTGTCCATGTGTGGGTGTATTGGGTTTGAGTGACAAGGTTTTGGTAGCTGGAGGGCTACAGAGGTGGCTTCTGTGAGAATCTGCCAGAAACTTTCCTCTTGTCTGACAGAGCCAATGGCAGCTCTCTCCAAGACAGACTTCCTGCTGGCAAAGCCCAAGCCCAAGCCCATTAGTATGGTAGCAACACCTCTGTGATAATGTATTTTAGAAGGGGAAAGAATTACTGTGCAGAGGTAATTTCAACCAGAGAAGAGAGGAGTGAGAACATGTGAGAGGAGCAGCTCTGCAGACCCCCAGGTCAGTGCAGAGGAGGGGGCAGAGGTTCTCCTGGTACCAGAGCTGAGATTCCCCTGCAGCCCCTGGTGCAGACCATGGCGAGACAGCTGTGCCCCTGCAGCCCACAGAGGTCCGTGGAGGAGCAGAGACCCACCTGCAGCCCATGGAGAGAGGACCCCACGCTAGAGCAGGTTTCCTGGTAGGACTCGTGACCCTATGGGGGCCCCACGCTGGAGCAGCCTGTTCCTGAGTGACTGTGCCCTGTGGAAAGGGACCCACACTAGAGCAGCTCAAAATCTGCAGTCTGTGGGAAGGACTCACATTGGAGAAGTCCATGGAGGACTCTCTCCCATGGGAGGGTCCCCACACTAGGGCAGTGGAAGGACTTCTCTCTCTGAGGAGGAAACAGAGGCAGAAACACATGGGATGAACTGACCTTAACCCATCTCCCTGCACCACTTGGAGGCAGGACATAGAGAATCAGGAATTAAGTTAAGCCCAGGAAGGAGGGAGGGATTGTGGAAGGTTGTTACAATTTGCTTTACTTCTCATTATTCTACTAATTAAAATTCTAACCAAAATTAATTTTCCCAAACAAAGTCTGTTTTGCCCATGATGGTAACTGGTAAGTGATCTCTCCCCATTCTTATCTCAACCCACGAGCCTTTCACTGTATTCTCTCTCTCCTGTCCAGTTGAGGAGGGGAGTGACAGAGCAGTTTTTGTGTGCACCTGGCATCCAGCCAGGGTCAAACCACTACAGTGGGAATCTACAAAATAGCTGCTGTGAAATAAATGCTGCAAAGAGGTATTAGGATTTTCTTTTCCCAGGGGTGAGAGTGTGGGTTGTAGTTACCCTCTGTGACGATATTCTTATTCCAGAAAGAGTGCCCACACAGGGACTTGTTCTAGAGGAAGACACTAGTAACTAGCTACTCTAAGAGGAGTCATGAGTCAGGTTGTTGCTTGCTTCTGACAGCTGAAAAATACTTGATTTATAGTTCTTAAAGTCTTCCTTACTATGCATGGTCACATGTCCACTAATTGCTTTGTTACAGAGCCTGGAAATTTATGTCGTCTGTTAATGCCAATCTTGATTCAGAAAACAGGAAATATGAGGGTAGTGCAAATGTTTTCTCTAGTGGCTCTCAACAACTATGTTATATATAGTCACATTAGTGAATGGCTTTTGTACTATGCGAATAATAAAGTACATACACACACAGGCATGCACAAATTGTGTAGCATTCACTCGCACCTAGCATTGAGTTACCAAGTGTCCTGTCCTTCTGGTGATGTTGCAGGATGGTTTTGGTTGTTAAAATAAAATTCTATTTTCTATTGGCTTATAGATAATTCCATAGTTCATGTTACTCTTTTTGCTTTATAACCTGGTCCCTATTAATATCTAATTAAATACTGTAAAATAACTAATTTGTCTCATAAAAGTGACAGTTTTTGTCTCCGTCTGTGTCGCAGTTTCTTGGGTTTGCCACTGCAATTTGTTCTGGATGCTTGGTGTTCAACACTTAACTGAAATTTATAAAACATTTCTAGCATCAGTACGCAGCTTTCTCATGTTTGCCACCTGCTCTTCTGCTTCTGAGTCTTAACTCAGAGCCAAAATTTTCTCCTTTTTTCCTTAGAAATATGTCAACTGTGGCAGTAGATCCCAGGTGCAAATTTGCTTCAACTCTTGGAATCTTACCTGAGTGGGGTTATCAGATTCAGCTCTAAAAGGGTAAGTTGTACTTTTGTACATAAACCCTCTGCTAACAGAATTTCTGAGTAAAGGAAGAAAAGAATCCAAGCTTTTGTGCCTTACTGACTGAGAAGTACTTTGCTCAGTCTTTCATTTTGGAAGGGATAATATTAACAGTAGTAATGTGCAACGCTTGTTCCTCGCTAATGAGAGTATTGTATGTTTTAATGATTCACTTGTTTCAGAACAGGTTTTCTCCCAATATAAGCTGGATAAAGCAACTTGGGAAGCAAAGTGCCAGGCTATGGATGGTCCCATTGGTCAGAGGAGAAGTTTGACTCCTTCTGATCCTTCTGAAGGCTCTAGAAATAGACATCTCAGTTTACTTCTATGTGACACAGAGACCATGACACACTTTCTGCTGGAACATGAAATCACCTGAAACTGAGATCTACAGTAGTGTAATTGCAAGGTATTTTTATCAGAGAGCTTTCCTTGCGCTCCTGAGCAGCAAAACCTTGTTACTTTTTTTTTTAAAAAGGAAATTCATTTTTCTGGTTAAAATAATCAATTCAGCTTTGAAACTTCCTTATCTACGCTACTGGTTTTAATGCTCAGGCAGGTGATTTTTTTGGGGCCCAGGCCACAGAAAATCTTTAAATGCTTTCCAGTTTAATATAATGAACATTTCTGCATCAGATGTAGTCATATCTTCATGCTGAAGGTTAAGGGACGATAAATTATTAGATGGCCTGTTGAGCTGAATACCCTAGTGAGTTCAATCCTATAACTAACATCCTCCCATCCCTCAAAAAAAACCAAAAAACAGAAAACTCCACAAATGCACAACTCCCCCCCAAAAAAACAACCTCCCAAAAAAACAACAGTGAAAAAGAGCACCCCCCCAAAAACAGCCAAAAAAAGAGAAAAGCAAACAAACAAAAAACCCCAAAAAAGCTCCAAAGTAAAAACATCAACAACAACAACAACAACCAACAAAAAACCCCCCCAAAAGATCCAAAACCAACAACCAAAACCCCCAAATCTCTGGAGAGGAAGTCTGGTGAATACAGCAGATGCCATACATATTTTGATAATATTTATATTTCTTTCTGAGACTGGTGAGAGCCTGTCCAAAATGGTAGAAGCCTAGAGATTTGGTAAATCCAATACCTGGAAGAAGCAGCAATATATTATTGCAGAGGGTGAACCTGTCCTGCTGTAAATTCTTACTTCAGCTAACTCCTTGTACGCGGGATTTGATGGGTTGGAGCTTTGAGTGATGAAAGGCACAGAATGACAACAGTAACAATGCTTATTATTACTAATACATCCTGAGCCTGGCATTCTTATTTCGTATAGCTAGAAGTTCTTGTTCAAAATAGCACACGCAGCAAAGTAAATAACTGATCCCAGCAAAGACAGGCTTTCTATTAACTACAGAATCTCCTAATTTTAAAGGTATAGCACTGGATATTGTAGATTATGCTGAAGGACAGCAAATAATTTGTGAGCCAATGTATACTGCTTGTGCTATCTGTAGGATGTCTGAAAGCATTAAAAATTCATGATCTTTTAACAAGGAGCTACAGCAGTAACAATATCAAGCTCCAGCAATAGTTTTCAGGTTAGTGCTTTGAAATATTTATTTTGTCTGATTTTAAAATGTTTAGTCTGGAACATTCTAAATTATACTTTCCCACTGTATATATTTGGCTTGTGGAGCCTGTCTCTCGGACTCTGGACAAGTATGGACTGCAAGTTACTCTTATTTTATTGTTTAGAAAACCAGTCTGTCATAGAAGCCTAATGTAAAAAACAAAGTGTCCTTTTGAGAATGCCAGGGTCAAAGTGCAAGGCCAAAAAAAAAGGGAAAATGAGATAATAGGAATCTTGTGAGAATTCTTTGGTGGGAATAGAGACCTCTGAAATCCAAGCACAGTTGAAATTTATAAAACAGTGTCTGAATGTATGTGCTAACACAACAAAATCTTCTGTGAATTATCACGATTGAGTTCAAAAATTAATGAAATGGAATAATAAAATAGCAATCTCTTAATTACTTTACTGACTTGGTCTTTGTTGTGCTCAATGAGAGAATAAAAGTTGGGTTTTATTATTTCATTGAGGATTTGCTGTTTCAAAAACTTTGTCCCAATTTGCAAGGAAATTGAGGCAACAAAAACGTCCATAACTGAGTTACAAGGAACACAGAATTGTCACAGTAAAATACATGGAAATTGAGCAACTAGAGCTGCCTGCTTTGGTTAGGACTGGATATTTAAATGAGGTATAAATATGTGCATTGATATATACATCTGACAACAGGCTAGTGTGTTATATGGGAGTGGAAAGAAGTATTCTGGGGACAGGTTCTTAATTCAACCACAGTCAAGTCAGTAGGAATGGGAGAAACTTCCTGATTAGGCATCGCCCACTGGAGAACAAGCGAGACAAGTTCTTCTGTGGCACATTCTCCCCTTTTGTGCTGTCTTTATCTTCTCGCTTTTCTCTGATTGTTTTTGCCTTGCCTTCTTTTCCTATTAAGGGCCAACTCTGTTTTCATTTACGAAAGAAAGGTACAGCTGTTGGAGTGAGAGCAGATATTGGTTCTCGTTCTCAGGAGATATGTTTATGTCCCTAGAGATATTTTCACTTGTGACAATAAAAAATGATGTGGCCAGTCTCCCACTCAGAGAGGGTGTCTCAGTCAAAAAAACCTAAAAATCTTATAGTACAAGACTTAAAAATATTTTTGTCTTTATTTTTTCCTGAAGAACCTAATACAAACTCTCCTGGGTAAATCACAATAAAACTTACTCTAGTGACAGACCTGCTTTAATCCAAAACTATGTCCAGCTACAACCAGTTCTCATGCATATTTGTTTTTAAAAATTAAGATGACTTTTACCAATATTTTTGGTACTCTTGAGATATGATGACATTTAATCATTAAAAAAGCTTTAGATACAGCATGGGAAAGTGCTCTATTTTCTATCACAATTTCCCTTCAATTATCATATAAGTGAAACCAGATAGAATGCAAAACAAAATCCACTCAACTGAAATATTTGCAGCCTTCATATACAAATATTCTCCCACATTCTGGTGAAAGTCTCAGTTGCTTTGTATTCTCTCCCAACTTTAACATGACCTTGAGAGCTAACCATATCTCTGTAAGCTTTTCTTTCTCTTTTTTTTTGCTGGTAATTAGATAAGTAACTGCCTTATTTAAAACAACTTAAGATGTTCAATAGGCAGTAACTACAGCAAAAAATAAGGGAATGAGTGGATACTCTGTTGGAACTGGAAGAAGAGTCCATGTTAAAAACATTTAGGGTTTAAAAGCATATCTATGGTTTGGTGATCGGCTTCTGACAATCTCTTTAATGAGGAGATAGAGAAGAAGTTTGGGCTATACCCCCACATCAGTGCTATTGCAGTTCCCCAGCGAAATGAACCTTCCATATTCTCTGTCGTGTCCATACAGTCTGTCCCAGGTGACACCAGCAGTCCTTGTCCAGAAGACCTGGATGTCCCTCCCACTTATAGCTGCGAGAAAAGAAGAAACAAAAGGGATGCATGGGAATGGTTCAGGATCCCTCCCTAAAGAAAACAAGGCCCTGACAAAAGAAATCATTCAGGGATATGTATTTGCACAATCCATTAACCACGGAAGTAAATAGAGATTATTCATGAGTTTAAAGATGGGTTACTCTTTCTGAAGATCAGTGTCCCAGATCAGGCTCGCCAGAATTATAGTTGGGGTACTTGCTAGCGATAGCCACAAAAAGTCTTCAGTGCAGCTGTGATCAAGACTTACCAAGTTGTTGAAGTTTACAAACAAATTTTTAGTTATAAAAAGTTAGGGTATTGTAACAAATGCGGCTATAAGCTGTATTGTGGAGAAGAATCAAAGTTTCTGGTACACGTGTTCTATTCCTCCATGTCTGAAACACCTTAGGAAGTCTTAAAATAGATTGGGAAACCTGGGCCCCCATTTTATGGCCTACAAAGTACGTGGATAAGAGGAGTTTGTTTTTTTTTCATTTCTCAGCAATGACGTTATGTATTTATGTATTTTATTAATGAAAGAACAAGCTGAAAGGAAGTATATTTGTGACAAGAGGACTGTATTTCTTTTACAATAGGTATATGTTTGACTTCTCTCATCAAGTATTGTTCAGTCTCTTTGATGTATATACTTATCCACTACTCTTCTTTTGTGTTCCTTCCTCGCTTTGTGTGGTGTACTACTTGCTTTTTTTCCCAGTACAAAACATTTTTAGTTGCACCACATTCGAGATAGTTTTTAATGGAAGCACAGCAGACAGAATGGGTATATCTGTGGGGATAAAGTTATCATGACAACAGGACTCTTTGTAGCCATAAAAAGGAGAATAAGACCTACCCATAAAGTACATGAGCAGTATAAGGACCTTTGAGCAACCTGGTCTAGTGGAAGGTGTCCTTGCCATGGGTGGGGGGGATTGGAACTAGGTGATCTTTAAGGTCCCTTCCAATTCAAACCACTCTATGTTTCCACAATTCTATGAGACTCTGGAGAGAAACACTGAATATTGGGGAAGACATCTGGAAGGCACCAAGATGCTCGAGAGTCATAAATGGATTAGGGTACATTCAGTGGTGGGGTTGATGTGGTGAGTTGGGGCCAGCCTAAGATCATTGCACCAAGAAGGGTGATGCTGAACACGACTTTCTTAAGGACTGTCTGAGGGAGAGAGCTGAAGAGATCACTGGGAAAAGCAGGAGTAGCAGCATCAGAAACAAAACTGTCAGATAGCCTTTAGTCCCCAGCATTTTGGTGAGTCATGCTGGAGAGAAGGTAATTCTGGTGGTAGCTGTGCTTTATTTAGTGACTTTAGTTACTGTGTGGAAACCGCCACTTGTTTCTATTAAGAACATGTTGTTTAAGTGGGATTAAGAATTTAAAAGAAAGCTGCCTGGGCACTCAGCCAGACAGAAGATATCCATTTATAGTTTAGCGATGATGAGCCAACACTAGGAATTACTAGGCCAAGTTCCTCCACGATGTAAGCTAATATAAGCAAGCCTGAGGCCCTGGTGTATGGAATGAGGCTATGTTTCCCCAAAATGTAACCGATACAAAAAAAAAATCTCCTTGTTGTCTGCTTGCAGAGGTTCAGTATCAGCATAAGAAATTAGGGAATTATGCCTGGATGGACACTGCCTGCTGAAAATAAGGTCCATACAAGGAAGGAAAGCTGCCAAAGAAGCTGTTTTTTTGTTGCCTAGAAAATGGGAACTTGCTAAAAATATGAAGCTCTGCAGTGTGAGAAAAGGCAAAGAAGTATCTCCCACTCTATTGTGTTATTGAGCTCATCAGGGAAGGGACTTGATTTTGAAGATGTGTTATTTCTTTTTAAAATGATGAAACAGCTGGATGTCACTAGATTAAGCTGTGCAATACGAAAACATCTACAGCAAAAAAGTTTTAACGTAGAAAAATGTAGATATCTTTTTCTCCCCATTCTTATCACAGTTGATTCCCAGGCTTAAATATTTAAATAGCTGCACTAGTTATTCACTAACTTATTTTATATAGGCATTTGCTTTACATTTGCCTTATCCAAAATTAGCTTTAGTTTCTTGCCCACTGATTTCCTAGTATCCTGGGAAATCATAACACACTCAAAAAATACAGTGTTTTCTTTCTCAGCTCTAAGCTGATGATATTATCCTGAATTAATTAATTCTCTGAAAGCTTGAGAGCTGTGCAGTGGCTTGCCTAAAATTGTATAAATGGTCCCAGACGTTGTCTGGCAACTGTCTGATATCCCTACCAATCAGAAGATTATTTATGTCTATAAAGTCCTGGATTTCTCTCGGTTTAAAGGAACTTCAAAGACCTCTGTGGTCTCTGGGGACAGAGTTGCATCCTTGTGACTTGATACACCAGCTGAAGAAAAATTGATATAGCATGGAAATATATTGTCAAAGACCCATCCATTATTTACTGTTGATCGATGCTGAAAGTTGAAGTTTAGAAGTTGAGGTCAACAGTTCTTTGTCTTAGATATTTAATGGAAAACAATCAGAAGAGTTGGAGCTGGGAGGACAAGAGGTCCATTTGATGAAGCACCAATTGATCACTCCGTGACTTCTCCCTTTGGGAGTGGTTGTGTGACAGAAGTTTGATTCATCATCTGTCCTGTGCAGATGGGGAGTAGTGAACGCTTTGTTGTGTTCACCTTTATTTTATTGAGCACTGGGGACTACTAGGTCATATGGAAGGAGCAGACAGGAGTGTAAACAATTGAGAAGATGCATGGGGTTGTGGCTCCTCTCTCAGATGGGCCTGAATATTTAGCTCTAATTCTGATTACATGGGGTTTAATGTAATGTCATGAACAGAATAATCTCTGTGTGTGAAAGAGATGGTACTCTCTGTATCATGGGGAACGTGCTGGCAGGAAAAGCAACAGGTCGTTTACCACCCTTGGATGAGTACCAGCCTCCATAACAGCCTCATGCACTGGGAATGTTTAGTTTGCTGACCC
Source organism: Melanocharis versteri (assembly GCA_013397845.1). Taxonomy (NCBI): domain Eukaryota; kingdom Metazoa; phylum Chordata; class Aves; order Passeriformes; family Melanocharitidae; genus Melanocharis; species Melanocharis versteri. The sequence goes on from VZTG01009080.1 coordinate 423,265, forward strand.
ACTTTCCATAAATTACTTAACTTCCTCAAAAGTAAAGTGTCTCTGTCAGGACAACTGAAAGAAGAACTGGGCGCAAGATGTCTAATGCTGTGACCAAAAAAACCCCAAAAAACCCAACCAACCAACCAACATCTGTGATTATGCTGTGCTTGTAATGGAAGTCTTTGTGAAACACACACAGAACTTGAGCTGGGTCATGGAGAACCTTTACAAGCTGACAACAAGACTATCAAGAGCAGACAGGAGTGATGAGGCTGTTTGGTAGCATTTGGAGAGGGTGAGAGGTGGGTTTTGCTGAACTACGTGCAGTCGGGTAGCTGCTGGGTGCCTGAGATCCGCTGGCTTGCTCGAGGGCTTTCCTGCTGGGCACATCACGCACTTGGTTTGCCAGCTGCTGCAGTGGTAGTGAGAGAGATTCAATGAAGCAGCAAAGCAAAAATATGGCAAAAGAGCTAGGGGCGGTGTAGTTTTGTGTTTTCCAGGCTCTTGATGGTATTTTAAGTATAAAGGCTAATTAAATGGCTGAAATTTTAGGAATGAAAGGAAGCATTTAATGGCATATTTAAGATTGCTCTCTGCACTACAAGGACTGTGTACTTCATATACCTTTGTAGCAGAGATTTCAGCATCATCGGTAGGACTTTTGCAGTACTTCAAGGCACACTGTTATGTTTAATAAAGGTCCATTTCAGGTGAGATAATTCTCTTTCAGATAACTTTCCTTAGAATATAGGAATTGTGGCTGAAAATTTGGTATTTTAAACCATTTCCAATTTGTTTTCTGTCTTCAATCCCACAAGGATATTGGTGAAAAATGCATGAAATTCCAGGTGTTTTTTAGGCTGGTCTAGACCTGCACATGAAATCATAAACAAAATGACACTTTTAATGCTGTAATAGCTGATACTCCTGTGCTTGCTAATTTTTGCAAATTTATGCCCTTGAGGATGAGTGAAGTTAATCATATTTGGTTTAAGAGACAACAGAAATTCATGTCTGATATTGGAGTTATTAATGATGTCTAATTAATATACCCATTAAAAGTTTGCAAGATTAATCTAGCAAGGAAATTGTAACCAAGTTTAAATTGAATTTTTTTTCTAAAATTGGTTTTCCGGACCTTAAGAAAGGATTTTAAATAGAGCACAGTTTATAAGAAATCCCAGGTAGTATTATTTGTATGAAGTAGCAGGCTGAGGGATTGGTAACAGTATCTTACCTATGTGACTGTAATACTTCACAGTTTTAATGAATAATTCTTACAATATGTTGACTAAATGCTAAGATACACTCAATTTCTAGGTCCTAGGTTGGTTCAGCTGGGCAGCTGCCCGTGCTGTAGAAAGAGCTGGTGTTATCTGACATGAATTGCTCGCAGAAGGAATGCCAGCCTTCCCAGAAGGTCGTGTGGGAGAGAGCAAGGATTGAAGGGAAAGAGAACAAGAAACATCACTGAGATCGTGGCCAAGCTCCTCAAAAAATACCAGAGCCAGGTGGCATGGACAGGATCATGTGCACCCTGTTTGGGGAGAGCCCCCTGAAGAGTTACACAGCATTTTGTTCTCTCTTTTGGGAATCACAGGGCCTCATAACATCATTGCTATTTTTGTGTGTAGTTTTTTTCTGTTCAAAGATTCTGGAGAAGCTGGCAGAGTTTTGTTGCTGCCAGTTACTGAAATGTTTTGTAGCATGAAATTGAAGGTATTGGATGTAGCTTGTGGGCATGCTGGAGTGTTTCAGGGAGCAACATCCAAAGTGGTTAAAGACTTTGGATGACCTGTTCACAAAAAGATATGGCAATTCAGACACTGAGATTCTTTGTATAGTGAAGACTGAGTACATTTTACATCTAGAGAAGGCAGAAGGGAGAGGCTGCTTAAGCCAGAAAGAATCTCTGAGGGTAGATGTGTTTGGTTTTTTTCAGATTTTGACATTTTCTTGAGGGTGAGGCAAAGACCTGTATGTTGATAAAGCTGGGATTTTATGATTGAAACAGATTTTTGGGCTGAATTACTCAAATTATTTCTGAAAATATGGACCTCTGATTTACTTTTTTAACTCTAACAATGGCTGAGCACTTAGTTTTACCTCCTTGACAAATACAAGAATTACAAATTAAAATGCTTGTTTGTACATAAACACAGACATGGCACGAGACTAATTTGTGAAGTCTCAGGCGTGGGGAGGAGATGGATTGCAAGATTTGCAAGTTGGCTAGATTGGCCTGTGGGCACACACAAAGTGATGTGATTTACTTTGGTGGCTACTGCGCAAAAGCCTGCAGCCTCTCAACTGTTCAGGTGCATTTCCAAAGGAAAGCTTATTTGTGCTTAAGTACCAGATTTGGTTTCTGTTGGGGTTTTTTTGAAAAATATAAATTTTATGTATTTAGCTCCATGTGACGTGGTTATGGTTGCACAGAGAGTCCATCACGGGGACCTGAATCCCTTGCTACAGGCGTAATTACTGGGTTGTAACTTACTCATCTCCAAACCCACTGAAATCACAGAGATCTCTTTCTGTGTTAGACAGCTGAGTAGCTGAGGTGAATGACTCCAGCGTGATCCATGGTGGTGTGCTTTAAGGCAATGCACGGGGAGGATTCCCAAAATCGGGGGACAGAAGGATCTGGACAGACTGAATCATAGACAAAAGCCAATAGTATGATGTTCAACAAGGCCAAGTGCTGGGTGCTGCACTTGGGTCACAACAACCCCATGCATTACCACAGGCTGGGAAAGAGTGGCTGGAAAGTTGCCCAGCAGAAAAGAACCCGGAGATGCTGGTTGGCAGTCGCTGAACCTAAGCCAGCAGTGCCCAGGCAGTCGAGAAGGTCAATAGCATCCTGGCCTGTATCAGCAATAATGTGGCCAGCAGGACCAGGGAAGTGATCCTCTCCCTGTACTTGGCACTGCTGAGGCCACATCTTCAATCCAGTTTTGGGTCCCTTACCTTGAAGAAAGACATTAAAGTGCTGGAGTGTTTCCAGAGAAGGGCAATGGAGCTGGTGAAGGGTCTGGAGCACAAGTCCTATGAGGAGCAGCTGAGAGAGCTGGGGATGTTTAGCCTGGAAAAAAGGAGGCTCAGGGGGGACCTTATCACTCTCTACAACTGCCTGAAAGGAGGATGTGGTGAGGTGGAGGTCAGCCTCTTCTGCCCTGTGATGAGGGACAGGACAGAAGGAAATGGCCACAAGTCGTGCCATGGAAAGTTTAGGTTGGATTTTAGAAAAAAATTCTTCACTAGCAGGGTTGTCAAGCATTGAAACAGGCTGCTCAAGGAAGTGATTGACTGACCATCCCTGGAGGTATTTTAAAGATGTGTGGCACTGAGGTAAATGGTTTAATGTTGGACAGTGCTGGGTTAATGGTTGGACTTGATGATTTTAAAGGTCTTTTCCAAGCTAAACATGCCATGATTCTATGAATTGTGTGTTATACAATTGCAAGTAACTAAAACTTGTTGTTTAAGCAACTATTGCACCTTTTGCTGCACATTAGTAATTCAGTGAAAAAGCTCATACAATGGGCACACTCAGGGTCTAACTAAAGTAGCTGGCAATGTGTCATTGCAGCAATTTTATTTATCATTACTTTGGAGGCCGTCAGTGCAAGCCCACATCACAGCTGAAATAGTGGTAACGTGCAGTTTTCAGGAGAAACAATTTCTTAACATGCTGTGGCCCAGCTGCTTGAAATGGTTTTTACAATGCATTAGGGCAAGGTTAGAAACTTCTAATGACATCTTGCCATAATTACCACATTACAAAATTTCAGAAAGTTCTCCATTTGTAGATGTACAAGTGGGTGAAATGAAATATGAGGAAATTTTATGAAGATACTTATATACTTAATAAGACAATTATATTAGCTAGGGACTGCCAAGGTGTAACAGGCTGGAAGTGGGCCTTTTTTAAAATGTGGTGTTCTCCAGGTATTTGGAAAAGATTGGGAAGATTACCATGATTTCTAGCTACCTATATTTTCTCTTGCTCAGATCCCTACTAACACATGTACTTTGTTTCAATCAGTGCACCTTTCATGTCACATGTTGATAAAATTATATCAGTTATATAGGACTGCACTTATGAAATTCCAGATTTTCAGCTATTATGTTATACTGTAACAGTACCTGGGACAGAAAGGGATTTATGCTTATGGAAACAGTATTTTTTTTTTCAGCTGCATGTCTCCAAACTTCCCTGAAAAACCTGGAAAGAATTTTTTTTTGACCATGTACAATTCTCCTTCAAATCTCTGTATATTTATATCTCTGTGTACTTGTGTACTTATCTGTTATATTATCATTATTGATGATAATACTACCAAACAGGATTTTTAGAATTAGTTAACACCCAAGAGGAATTAGAAAGAAAAATCCTTGCACAGAGCCATTCTTTGTGTAGTTTAATTCTGTAGTTTAAAAATATCAGCCAAATTTAGCTTTACAGTGACTGAAAACTGGAATATATCCATGCGTTTTGGAAATAATTTATTTTAAAAATTTTAAGCCAATTATCATTAATATCACTCTAAAGACTTCAGCATGACTTATCTGTAGGAAGTCCAAAAGCTGATGAGTTGCATCTGCTTTTATTTCCATTATTTTAGTGTAGCTTATTTAATACTAATTTGAAGGTGGGAGATGTAAGGTAGAAAGTAGGAGGTGTTAGAGATTTTCAGAAGTTTGATTTTTTTTTAGCAGCATCTGCCTCAGAGAACATAAATTGCCCTATGATCTATATTGTACCTGAATATTGATTACATCATGTTAAATTGGGTTTGTTTTATTAAAGATTATGACAAAAGTAAGTAACTGTGTTCATTTTATATAAAACCAAATCAAAGATTTTCTTGTAGTTTCAATGCATCTGACACCGGTGTAAACCAAAGGAAAGATAATAATTTGCATATTTTAATCTGGAGGTTGGGGACTCCTGTCAGATTAACAGCCTGGGCTGGGTCAGCCAGAAGAAATAGAAAGGAGAAAAATAATTGAAAAAGCAGTTGACTACAAAATGAAATTGGTCTCATTGTCACTTAAGGTTGTCTTCACGCCTGTCTGTAGGCAAGAGGTCAGCCTGGAAGTGGGGGAGGGTAGGGAGAAGATATGTCTCACTAAGGACCAAAAGACAATTTTCTTTCCTTAGTAACAGGAGCAATTGTAATATATATTTATGAAGATCCCACATGGCATATCCCCATTACAAAATACCAGGTGTCCTTTTACTGGCAACACTGCAGGCAGCAGGTATATCTAAAGGTTGTCCTCAAAGACGAGCTGTGTACAGAGCATGAGGAGCACTTAATGAAATAACTCACTGTGACATATTGATTTTGAAGGCAAGGGGGCAGGAAAGGATTTTCAGCAAAATTAAGACTTCTCAGTAGAAACAGCTGCAGTGGTGGGGCTCATGTAAGCTCTTTGTCAGGATCAAGGGTAAGCTGTAAGTTGTTCCTTTTCTGAGCTTACTAGGATGTCAAATGTAAAACAGCAATGAGAACTTTTGTGCTTGGACCAGCTGTAAATTCCACTGTCCCACAATATTGCTGAGGGGACAGTAACCCTTGTGGAAGACCTCCACATGAACTGTGGTTACTGTGCTTATATGCATATGTTTAAATCCTACTCAACATCATGTGTTTTCAGTTGAATTTTGTGTTAACCAGACCATGGCAACAGTAAGAGATGAGAGCAGGGCAATGTTAGTTTAAACTGGGAGGGTTTTAGGGAAGATTCTCATCCTGGCCTGACAGCTTTCACAAGAAACAGGAAAGCTCTTGTTTTCTGCATGAATAGGCCATGGACACAGCCTCTAAGTGTTGCAGGATCCTGCCTCTGTATTACACTGGAGTGATATGCCTCTCTTCAGAAAGGATTTGCCTTCCTTTTTTGTTCTTCTGCTAGTCATGGTAGCTGAGTGTGTTTGCTCATGAACGAGGCAGATCAAAAATTAGCAAATGTATCAGAGTGTGGTCTCTTAATCATGAAGGCTCCTGAATTATTATAAAATGCACAATGTTTTCAGTTTTTAGAGTCACTATTCATTTTGTTCCTTGGAAAAGAAAAGCTTTCTGACCATATTTTACCACAGATTGGCTTGAAAAGATGAAGTGGAGCCTCAAAATTTGTGGAAAGTGAAAGTGGAAGGAAAGTGGAAGTGTTGTTATTCTGGAAAATTCTTTTGGACATGTAATCACAGAAAAATGTCTGGTGAAAAGAGAGAGTTGCAGCTGAGCATCCAGTTCTCCTGTGAGATTTATTTCATTTTGTATATGAGATGCATCTGGGAAGCAGAACCCTATTTGCCTCAGAAAAAAATGTGTTGTTATAGTAAAAGCAACGATAATACATTCTGTGGCGGAATGAGACAAGTGAGATCAGAGTGACATTGTGTCAACCATGGCAGAAGTGCAGAGTATTGGGTCTGGCCCCAAATGTCGATGACTGAAATATGATTGATTACACACTAAGTTGGCAGCGTGTCTTTAACAGTTTAACCTATCTGTATGTATGAGCAGCTGACAGCTTTTACTCTTCCTTTCCTTGCCTTGGTAGAGGGGGAGAAATTATATTCCCCCTGCGTTCACCCATACCCAGGTAATGAGTGAGATCAGAATTCAGTGGCAAAGCAAGAACTGTAGTCCTGGTTTCCGAGGAACAGTGCCTTTAATGTTGAGCCAGTCTTCCTCAGCCTGTGCATATGTGCCCATTGGCAGCTTCGGATTGAAGCACAGTTGGAAGGATTCCTCTCTGGACAGCGTGAGCTGATCAAATCAGCTGAAAAGCAGGATCCAAGTCAGATGGAACAGCAGTATCATGAGGGTACACATAAGGTGCTCTGGTTGCCTCTTGCAGTATCATAAATTAAGATCAAAAAGAGAATTGCATTGCTGATGCAGTTATTATCTTCCCTTACCTCCCTCCCCCAAACCCCTTGTTCCATTTTGTCACACTACAACTTAATGCTCAACTGGCTCACGAGATTAGGACTAGCCTATGCAGGCTGCTCTGCTTCAGTTTTACTTGGTAGTGTGGCAAATGTTGCTCTCTTCTGTCTTGTTCACCAGCCTGTTGCAAAATGAGTTTGCATCATTTTCCATGTTGCAAAGATCATCCCTGGTAAGTGCTGTGGTAGATTATGTGCACCCATGAATCACCAAATATCTCCTGTATGTGTCTAATATCTTCCTGTCTTGCTAAGCTACAGTGGTGTTAGTTCCATTTCAGGACAAATCTGTACTGTCTGAAAAGTTATACCAGTATGTTATGATGGCAAATGCCTTGACAATTGCAGTGCTTTTACATAGGCAAAGCTGCAGCCCTGCCAAGACTTATTCAAGCTTCCCGAGCACTCCCCCGAGTATATGTAGCTGTGCTAGCCAAAGCATGCTTTTAATAGCATATATTCTCATAAACTTTTTTTTGGTACAGATTTGTTTTGTTGGTATGAAGACAGGAAACTTTTGAGCGACTGATCTTTGCCAGCAAAATACGTACTGTAATTCTGTCTTCATCTGCAGGAATCATAAGCGAAACATTGCTTTTTACTGTATAGTGTAAATAATGTCTTGTGTAGCTTTTTAAAACAGTGGCAAGGTATTCATAAAAGTGTATTCATAAAAGTGTTACTGTGGTGCACAAAGCGTACCTCTGTCTTTCTATGCAGTTTCAAAATATATTTTATAGACCTTTAACTTTGTTTCATTGCTTTACCTCCCTGCTCCAGCAAAACATGTACCAAACCTCACACTTCCAAAGAAGCAAACACAAATCCAGATGATAACCTTCAACTATCTTTACAGATCTTTGTCTTAAGCAAAGACTACAGGTTTTCAGTGATGGCAACCTTCACTCTAGAAGATGAGGTAAGCAAAGGAGTGAATTCTGGTTTAATCGTAATGCCACAAATCTACTGGAAACACAGAGCTCTTACATTTACCCAGAGCTGCTATTGGCAGCAGGCAGCATTCTAAGACATTAATGCCTTATTTATTTACCAACCAGATGTTTATATTGCACAACTTTCTTCAACTAGTAATGTGGCTAGTGGCGCTCAGCTTCAGAGTATTTATGTCCAGTGAATGTGGCAATAGAGCATCCCCCGGCATTTCACCACTTCAGATGACGTATTTATAAATGGGGGTGATGCAGTTCAAAGAGTATGTGTTACAATAGAGCAAGATCTGACATATATTCTAAAATGGAAATTAAAAAAATGCCCGCATGCACAGAATAGTAAGAGATTTGCTGTTTATAGCGGAACATTGCTTCAGGGTTAAAATTTCCACATTACATATTGGCTACACTTCTTCTGGTAGGAATTCCTAGCGCAGCTGCAAATTCCTGCCCACTTCCCCAGCTGTCTCTGCCAGTACTGTTTGTGTCATTTGGATAAAATGAATACCTGACTCGTTTGTTTTCATGCTATACTGTCACAATACCCCATCTATAAGGCCCCTCCCATGACAGGCTTTGCAGTAGGCGTGCACATATCTGAGGTTTGCACGATTTAATGTCAGTCCTTGGAATGGAAGACCAGAAGTCAGCGCTGTGCTCAGCTGGGAGGAGCCCATTCTACCCTGCGTGCGCTGATTATCCAGCAGGTAACGGAGGAAACCAATTTATTCTGAAGGCATGAACTGAAGGCTGGAGAGACTGGTTGGGTGATAACTGATGAAGTTCAAGTCCTTTCATTATTCTGTTTTTTACATATTTCAATATGCAGAGCACTTAAGAAATTATCAGTGCATTGAATATACATACTACACCAGATCAGCACATTCAGATGATACCTGGCTCAGTATCCAACTGAACTAAGGCTACAGAAAGATAAATTACTGGGAAAAATCAGAAATCTTTGTGACAGAATGGTTTTCACTAGAAATGACCAGCTAGTCACAAACAAAACTGTACTTCCCCCTCTTCCCCCAGAAACATATCAGTTTCAATATAAGCCTTCACTGGGGGGAATGCTTGGCTACAGGATAAAATTTTGGCCCAAAATAATGAGTCAGGCATGAAAAACCTTATGCTTGGTAGATTTTATGTTTTCATGCCTCGTGGCCTGATCTCGAAACTGATTATTAGCTGGTTCTGCTTCCACCCCACAACAGGTGAGTGGGAGCTGTTTCTATAAGTAAACAGGTTCTTGTATTTAGACAGCCTAAGTGGAAGGCAAACTCATGGCAGCATATGGCATTCCAGTGCAAAGGAAAATTAACCCTGTGGGTTGAAAAAGCAAAAAACTCTCCTCGTAATGTAACTATAGAGGCAGATCGTTAGAAAAGCCATGTGACACCACTTATCATATTTGTGGTGAAAACAGGATCTAAGAAAATGAGATGGACAGAACATTTATAGAGGCAGATGAAGGCAATAACGTCTCCATATGTTTTTTTTCTTTTCATTTCCTGTGTAATACTCAATACTGCTTCCCCTTGCATCTTCATAGAAAATGAAGGAAGTATGGACTATGAGGTGAGGAAAATGAAGGATGTGGACTCTGAGGTAGGGTAAAAATTGTTTGAATTGATGGGCTCAGTGTTTTGTGATCAGTGACACAAACAGTTCGGCTAGAGGCCAGTCACGGTGTTGTATCCCAGAAATCCATGCTGCAGCTAGTATTTCGTATCTTCATTAATCACCTGGACGATGAGACAGAACATGCCTTCAGCAAGATTGCACATGACAAAAAATGGGAGAAGTGGCTGATACATCTGATGGTTGTGCTGCCATCCACAGGTGTGGACGCTGAAAGCTTGGTAGCAAAGAGATTTTCCAGTGTTCTGCTTGTCAGTGTGCATTCTCCACTTTCTCACGACACTAGCTGAAAAACAGCTAGAGAGCTTTTGTAAATAATTCTTCTATCTTGCACTTGTAAGATGTTTTGGACCTTGTTATTGTTAGTCTGAAGGATTGTTTAGGAAATGGGTGTTTTAGGATCTAGCCAATAAACCTGGGGGGTGGTTGGCTAAAGATCCAATGACTCTTCTACCATTCCAAGAACCTAGGGTATAAAACCCATCTGTATATAAATAAATAAAGGCATTTCTATCCAGTTCCTCCTGAGTTCAGCTGCCTCTTTTCTCCCCGGGTTGTGTCCATATCGCGACACACAGGGACATAAATAGGCTAGAGAAATAAGGGACAGGAACTTCCTGAAGCTCAAGAAAGGGAGACGTCAGGTCCTGCCCCAGGCCAGGCTGGGGCCAAACTATTGTAAAACAGCCTGGCAAAAAAGGCCTCGGGGATCTTGGAAGGCACCAAGTTGGCATCAGATGTCAATGTGCTCCTGCAGCAAAGAAAGCCAACAGCATCCTAGAGTGCATTGGGAAGAGCACTGTCAGCACATCAAGTGAGGTGGTGACCCTTTCACTCCAGTCTGCCCTGATGAGATGTGACTGGAATGCTGGGTCCAGACCTGGGCTCCCCCACACAAGTGGGCACACCGCAGAGGGTCCAGCAAAATGCCACAAGGATGATCAAGGGTTTAGAGCATCTGACATAGCAGGAGAGGCTGAGACAGATGGGGCTGTTCAGCCCAGAGGTGGGAAGGCTCTGAGAGATCTTTGGGTGTAAATACCTGACAGGGATGAATTTTCATAGTGATGCACAGTGGCAGGAAGAGAAGCAATGGGCACAAACTGAAGTAAAGAAAATTTCCTTTAAACATAAAAATGCATGCTTTTTTTTTTTTTAACAGTGAGAATGTTCAAACATTTGCCCAGAAAAGTTGTGCAGTCTTCCTCCATGAGGATATTCAAAACCAGACAAAATCCTGAGCAACCTGCTCTTGCTGACAACCATCAGGTGTATCAACCANCAGAGGTGGGAAGGCTCTGAGAGATCTTTGGGTGTAAATACCTGACAGGGATGAATTTTCATAGTGATGCACAGTGGCAGGAAGAGAAGCAATGGGCACAAACTGAAGTAAAGAAAATTACCTTTAAACATAAAAATGCATGCTTTTTTTTTTTTTAACAGTGAGAATGTTCAAACATTTGCCCAGAAAAGTTGTGCAGTCTTCCTCCATGAGGATATTCAAAACCAGACAAAATCCTGAGCAACCTGCTCTTGCTGACAACCATCAGGTGTATCAACCACATCTCCTAGTTTTGTGTCATCTGTGATCTTGATCAAAGCAGGGGCTTGGACTAGACGGTCTCCAGAGGTCCCTTCTCACCTCAGCCATTCTGTCATTCTATGCCAAAACTCATCACTTGACATTTCCCGCCATTAATTTCCTAGCCGTAGTTAGGAGATAAGTGAGGGACTGTGGCAGTGGCAGTTTTTGAGAAGTCAAGAAATCTTGTCATTCATAGAAATCATTTGCACATAATCTTCTTTTATTAGGAACCAGTTCCCCCTCCTACCCTGTGTGCACGTGTGCATGTGTGCATGCAGGAGTGTGCATGTGTGCACACTCCTTCCCTTTTCCTCTTACACAGAGAAATACACAGTGGAAGAGATGTGAATGTCTGTGTCTGTGTATTTTTTCAGTGTGGTTTAAACATATGTCCAGGTTTTGGGTTTTGGCGATTTTTTACTGAAAGTAAAATAAACTGAGAGGGTGGTGGTTTTTTTCCCTCTCATCTCCAATTCAATGGCACTCTACACTGTTGGCAGTTTAATCTGACAGTAGAGCAGACAATAGTTGTAAGGAGAAATGGAATTACATTTTGCTCCCCTTTAGTTTAGGCAAATTTTCAAAATTAGGCGTTAAAATGCAAAAACACTGTAAGAGTGAATTAAAATGCAGAAATTGCCACTCAGAGGAAGCCTGCACAATTCTAATTCTAAACATCATTAGAAAAAAAAAATAACATTCTGTGTCTAACGATCTTTTTTTCTGAGAGGGGGGTGGAATGGTTAATTTGAATTACAAAAAAGCCCTGATAACCCCCCACACATCAATTTACCTGTGAACAAAAAGATTCACACAGAGAAAATGGGACTTGGGACTATTTGATAAATTACTGCAGACTGCTTGAATATTCCATTAGCAAAATAATAGCTCGTTATGGAACCCAGAAGAATGTGGTATAATTATGATAGTACCATCCCCCCCACACACTATGGGGTAAGAGGAATGCAAATGTTAGGAATGATAGCTACTTAACCACAGTTTGGAGATAGGCCTGAAAACAAATCGAAGGGTTATACGATCTCAGGCATTCATAAGGATTTCTCCAATGTCAATGCCTTAGATTGCTGAATACATTCCAGCTAGCTGAAGGTCATATTATTAATAGTCATCTTTATTGTGGTAGAATACAAGAGCCAGCAAAGAAGGAGAAGGCCCTTTTGCAGACGAGATGTAAACAAAGAGCAATTGAGAGCCTCTGCCCCAAAGTTCTTACAAACTAGAGCTAAACAAACAAGGCAAAACAAAGGGCTGCTGCAGTGACACAAAATAGCATTTTAGTCTCACATCTGGTTTTGTTTGTTCGGGCTTGGGGGGTCACTTTGGAAGTACATAGAACGGGAAACCAAGCAGAGTGAGAGACCACAGCGGGGGAGTGGGGTGAGGGGGTAATCCGTGACAAACAAAAATCATTGCAGATTTAGAAATTTTTCGAAGCCTTAATTGCTTCTGCACTTGTGGCGATGGCCACAGCTCCTGACACGTGTATACAAACATGGTGTGCTGCTATTGCCCCATGCCCAGCGTGCAGGATGCTCGGCATATGGTGCAAAGAATGAAAGGGGGTCTCTGTCTGATTTACTCAGTGTGACCTGGCTGCTTCCAGCTTTGTCGTTTGAGCTCCTCCAGCCGGCAAGCTCCACGCAGTGCCCTCACCCCTGTGCTCTGTTGTGATGCAGGTATAGCCCCTCCTCTGTGGGCATTTATATGTGAATGTGAACGCAAATTGGAAGAAATAAAAGACCTGCGTTTTAAGATCAGGTGCCTCAGAATTCAAAGGAACGATTATAAAAATTGGCCAAGCTGAGGTCGCATTGGCTCCATCTGCACAGGAACAGCTTTCCGTGGTTATGTAGGACCTGCGTCCTGCCATAGGCTGAAGTCTGTGTTCAGCCTTTACTTCTTACTGTGTTCTGCTGTTAACAATCAGAGTCTACACAGTCTATTCTCTCTTCAGAGTAAGTAGCTGATCGATCATCATTGTGTTTTCTTGGAAGTAGAAAACACACAAACATAAACGTTATAACATTTTCTAAAAAGTCCTTAAAACATTAGAATCTGAAATGATGTTGAAGAACATAGGTTCAATTGATCAAAAATGATGTTTTTTTGAAAGCACTTTCAGCTAGCTAGGCATGTTAATCCTAGACTTTTAAGGGTGGGAGGGAGAAGAGAGAAAGCTGTTTGCAAGCACTTTAACTCACAGCCTGTGAAATAAAAAAGCAGCTTTTTATTTCACAGCAATCCCACACCAGCCCTCTGGCTTCAGATACTAGTCCAATGCAAACACTGGGATGGCCATCATCTGATGGCTGGCTCAAGATTCAGTTGAGCTTTAGGATTCAAGTCTTAGGCAATTTAAAAGAGCAAATCTTGGCACTATCTGAACCAGCCACTAATGGAGCAGCATCAAAGGTGTCTCATGGTGAATTATTGATTCTCCATCAGGAGCACAGGTACAGCCATATAAGCTGCACCAGGATGGAGAATTGAGTGTTCTTTATCTGCTAAAGGATTGTATACTGGCCTTCTTTTCTATAGGCTTCCAGAAGGTAGAAGAGTTAGAAAAATCATGTGAGAGTATTTTGTTGACTCCAAGGTTTCTACAAATCTCTGTAAGCCTCCCAGCCATTATTTTATGAAAAAATTTCCAAGAGGCATTTCCAAAAGTACTAAGCGTCAACATTTATAAATAATATACAGCCTAGGACAGGCTGTGTGTTTGTGAGAGCATGTTAAAGAATGAATAGAAATGTCCAATGTGGTGTGTTCATAAATATGTAACAAATGCCCTTCTCCATCTCTCTGGTAAAAAAAAAATAGTCATATTTCTTCAAGGCTGCAAGAATTTAGTCTCATCTGTGAGGTGCCAGAATGTTAAATGTGACATTCAATAAACCACCTAGGAAAAGCTAAACAGTGCTAATCAAGCCATTTAATCTTTTGGAGTTAAGAGCTGCAGTAGGAGAATAAAAGGTATAATTAATAACTCCAGCTGGGAAAGTAAGGCAGAGTAAAAACAGGAGCTAAGACAAACATCTGGTCATTGTTTCATGAAATATTTACCATGAAATCAAAACTTTTTTCCACTCTTGTGAAATGTGCAAAATTTCCTGAGTTGCAAGCCTCAACACTGGAAAAAGTTTGCACCTGCAAATAAAAATGAGCTTTTCACATGCACCTGAACTTGCACGTGCAAATAAATGCACGGATGTGTGTGTATGTAGGTGTGTGACAGCCTCTCTGTCCCAATGAATTTGTTCTAAGGTAAACTCACAAACTACATCAATTTTTTAAATTCTTACAAGGTTTTCCCCTCTTTTTTTTTTTTTTGTTCATAGTACATCTGCCTTCATGAACAATTAAAGTTTAATGTGCAACAAAACATTTATCAACATCGTTTATCTGCCTTGTGCTTAGCTGCTTTTCCTGCCTTATTTGTCCAGATCTTAGCGTGGTGACTTCTGGGTGCTTTGCTCTGTGTTGGGTACGCCCTTCACAGAACTTAAAAAATAGAATTATGCCCACCATTTTTGTAGATGGGGATCTGCAGTAGGGCTAAAATGAAAGATCTTGTCAAAGGTCACAGAGGAAATTTTCATTGAGAGAAGGATGAAGCAGGCTTTAGGATTCTGGCACATGATTTATGAGTCATTAAAGCCCTAATGAAAGACTGTAAGGTGGGTTACACAGTCTTACAGCTGGAACAGGCTGAGCTGACACTGCTGCAGTTGCCAGTGGTTACTGGCATAGTTTGAGCAGTCACAATGTGGCCAGGGGTGTGAGCTCCTATCTGAACAACCTATGCACTGGATTATCCCCCCTCTCCTCACTGTTACCATGCGAAATTCGCTCATTAAATAGCTCGCTAGTATAAAGTCCTACCCATCATTAATATTTATAACATTTGTAGCTCTCATCACTGAATTTTTTACTGGTAGTGTAATAGAGAGATGGAATTCTGTGCCCACCCCAGTTCACAAGTGCAGGCCTTCTCATGAAATTCTGTGGTCAACAGAGCCCTGCAATTTATGTAAATTCTGAACATGTTTTTCTTACTCTCTGTTTGTTGAGGAAGCTGTCTATATATTTGTCACACTTGCACAGCAGGGAATGATACTTTGGCACTCCCTCTATGGGCTCTGCCTATCCTTAAGTGAAGATGAAATGCAGCATTCCCACTGTAGTCCAGGCTTTGCCTGTCTGTGAAACTGTGGGGTGTGACAGTAAAAACAACATGCATGACAGTGGCTGTGGAAAGGTGAAAGTCCAAGGGTGTCTGTGTTCTTGCAGCCAAACGTACATCTGACGGACAGTACAGAACTGTTTTTTTAATTACATCTCTGGGCAGAAGGTAGAACTGAGAGTCTGGACAAATTAATGAAAAAATTACTTCTGCATTTTAATAGGGAGTAATTGGAATGTATTTCTGTGGTGTGTTAAAAATTCAGTAATTTCAGAAGCCTAAAGACGGCCATGGTTTGTGTTCCCATCCTAGAAATCCAACTGCAAACCTAACTGGGATAATATGCTGCAGAAGGAATGAATATCCAGAAAGAAAAAGCACTATGGTCATCGTTAAAACCTGTGTGGAGTAATGTCTTGAAAGCCTCTCTATTAAATTCTTGAAAAGATGCAAAAATCAGAAGCATATCAAAAATATTGTGGTCAGCAGGACAAGGGCAGAGATTGTATTGAAATTGCCTCGTTTCAATAGAGTAAGTACAACTAAAATGCAAGTAGTACAGGTTTTTTGTCGTGCTTCTCAAGTTTATTTAATACTATTATAACAGGATAAAACCAAATGCATCAACAATTTTTTTTTAAATTTAAAATTCTCATAACAATTAATTTGGGGTTTCATGGCACATTAAATTATATTTAAAAAAACCCCTTACAAATAAAAATATTACTTTTCTGTGTTTCTTTTTTTTGTTTGTGGGGGTTTTTTTGTTTTGTTTTTGTTTGTTTTTAATGTAGAAACTGCCAAAACAAATTAATGTCAAGAGAAAAGAAAGAAAATTGCCATTCTGAATCAGTTGGGTTGGAACATGTTGGCTTTATCTGAGGCTTTAAAAACACTATTTTCCTTTTGACAGGATCTTTCCCAAAGACAAAATATGCTTTTTTGGATGATCCTACTCCAAAAGGATGAGAGCTGCGGGTGGGGTGGAATATGGCCATTATCATACGCTGGTCCGATAATTCTGATCCCATGTCACTCTCATGTCCAGCTACCATAGACAAACAGATTGAGTGAAGTCCTGCAGGCTTATCGAATAAGGTGAGTATGAAATTCCCCCACAAAATATAATACAGGCTCCCATATCTCTTTGTAACTCTTCTAGTTCATCCCCTTCTTTCCTCAGTCCCATGGCATTCAAATCCAGCTTCACAGCCATATTTTCTCACTACACCTCCCAAGGCCTTCCATTTTCCACCCAAGTACAAGATTTGATGGTGTCCCAGAAGTGATTTTTGTCCTCTTTTGGGCCCACATAATTCAATTTTCCTTACACTGATGAGAAACCTAAAATTGTCTCGATACCTTTTTTTGCAGTCGCCTTTGGGTTGCTTGACTGTCTTTTTATGTTATACCAGTCTCAGGTTTTATAAAAGAGTCCAGACATAATTTCTGCAGATATCCATGATCTGGGAAAAAAAAGTCTGTCTTCCCTAATTTGTCAGATCAGTGGCAGATATCAGCCGCAAAACTGGTATTACCAGGCAATTCATGAATGACAGTAATCCACAAAGGGTTTAGTTTACAATAGAAATGATTCAGGAGACTGAGTCAGACAGAAGGTGATTCATAATCAAGTCATAAGTCCTTCACTCATAGTTAATTGTACATCCTCTAGTGCCACAGAATAAGAAAGGCAGAATGTGCCTGGATCCTGAAAGTCTCGACTTAGTTTTTGCAAGTTTTGCATTGGGCCCAAATATTTAGCCCCGTCTGGATTTGTCTGTGTGATTCTTTCACATTTACTAAGTATTCCTACTCTTGATGAAATAGGGTGATTTGCTTTGTTTGTCACAGCTCCTAGCAAACACCCAGAAAATATGTACAGCCTCCATTGATGGGAAGACCAATACAAATGGTTATACAGAAACATAAACAGTTATTTTTAGCTTTTGAGAATGATTTGTGATGAACTAAGAGCAGATTTGCTTGCGTAAATTGGTGAGACCTGTCCTTCCCTTGACTCCTGCAGACATGGAGTTTGTCCATCTGAGCAGGACTGTGTACCTTCAGGATTCACTTGGCATGGACTGAAATACTGCAGGGAAGGTGAGCTTCTCTATCCACACAGCCAGGATATACTTTTCCTTGTTTTTCAGAACTCCTCAATGTATACTGAGGGTTCTCAGCACTGGCTGTTTCTGCGATCTCCTGTTGGGCTGCATTACATCCTAACATAGACATGACTTGTAGACATGGCTGAGAAACAAGCACCCTGCACGCACTGACGATATCAAGATCAGCATTTTCATTAGCAGGTTTGGAGAGCTTCTAATTTCCCCTGTGATTACTGGGAATTTTCATAATTTTCAGTTATAAAGCTCATGGGACACCAGCTTCCTTCAACAGCTGCAAGTTTCAGGGTGTTTTCATTTATGGAAAATTGTATTAATTTTGATGCCTTTCAAATAAAGACTAGATCATGAAAGAAGAGATACCTTTATTTCTCTGTGTACTAGCCATACTGTTTTTTGGGTGAGCTATCTGATTGTTAATTTGGGACCTGCAACTTGAGGTGGAGCCACTTTTCTCCTCTCTCAAAACTAAAGAGAGCCCATATATTGTGAACAGCATAGTATGGAAATGTTGCTTTTTTACCTTGGGGTACAAGAGCTTTTATAATTTTCTAATTTGCCTTAAATTGAGAGTCTTTAGAGGGAAAGGACAGGGTGTTGTACTTTGACTCGTGATAGAATGTGCAGCCCTGATGAAGTTGAATGATTTTGTCACCGATAGAAAAGTCTTCTCATACTTTATGTTTGAAGAACAGATCAAAAACTCCTATGTTTTTCCACAATAATTCTTGAGTGTGATGTGTTGAGCAAGTCTTGTGAGGACAAGGCTTTTTCCTCAGCCTAGGATATATAATTTAAGTATAGCTGAGGTATAGTTCCTTAGGCTGGGAGGTTGTCTCTTTTCTGTGTCCATTAAATCCTCAGCTTCTTTGTTGCCAACACAAATGCTGATTAGTTTTAACCACTATGAGAGAGGCCCCATTCCTTTATAGGGACACTATGCTGAGTGGGTCACTGATCCTTTTCTAAGACTGTGAAAGATCTAGAGTGTTTGAATGCTTTAGTTCTTACTGGTTCTTACCGGTTCTTACCAAGCCCAGGTCATCAACTGAACTTTTATACTTGCAGAGGTAATCCTCATTTCTTCCATGCATCTTTTCCTGTTTTATTCATCGAATCTTCTCTCAATAGTGGGTAGTCAAATATTGGGATGTAAAAAAAAAATTACAAAAATAACGTCCTGTCTGATACTTAGAGACCTCTGTCTGAAAGCAATTAAAAGGGGAATACTCAGGATGCCTGTCTTCCCTATCCTGTCTCTAAGGACTTGTGAAAATGGTGCATCCACTTTTTAGTGATCCTTGGTTTCTCTGGGATGTCAGTGCCCCACTTAATCTCAAGAGAAGAGAAATACATTATGTTAATTTTCCTTCTAGGCAAAAAATCCACAAGTCTACCTGACTGCTGATTCTTTAGAACTGTGCTTACTTTGTGCTTTCTTCTAGAGCATGTGCCAGTAGTGCTGGCTCAGTATAACTCCACTAGCAGTGATATTGGCCCTTCACTCCGGGTTATAACTATCAGAGTCTCCTGAGCAATGTGTCAAAGTCCACACAGAAAAAAATTCTGTGCTTTTTTGGGGGAGGGCAAGGGGAGAGACTTTTTGAAGTGCTTAGATCCTGCCAGAGCTTTTCAAGAAGGACTGGAAAGGACTGAACTGCTGCCAGGCTGCGAGATCTCTCAAGAGCTGCCTCCCTTTCCATCTATCTTGGACTCACGATGAGTGAGGTGAACCACCTGCTCTACACACTTGCCTCGTTGTGCCACAGTCTGAGGCACAAAGTCCTGCTGCAGAGGTTGGAAGAAACCTAGATTCCTTTAATCTCCTTGTCAGAGCAAAGTAGTTCTTGCAAGACAACATGCCATGTAGTCCCCTAGCCTGCCTCCAAGGCGTTTGACTCCCACCCTGCTCAGAGAAAACTGTGTTCTGCATCAGGCACAATTTTGGGAATACTCTGGTTCTCTTACAATGGCAGCATTTTTATGGCAGGAGTTTTTGCTCATAGGCATACATCTCCCAGCAAGGAGAAGGATTAAACATTCATTCAGTGGTGAGCTGTTCTTCTTATACTTACTGTTCATTTGTGCAAAGTACAAAGTGCCTTTCTCTCCCAGCTTTACAGAATCACAGCACTTTCATGTATGGCTTATGAGTTTTCCTGAATATTTGCACCACTTCTGGGCTTTTATGTCATCCAGAAAATAATATAAGTTGCAATTACATTTGGGGGGAAAAGCCATAGAAAATATTTGCCATTGCCAGCATCACTTATTGCTGGCAGAGGCAAAAGTGGAATTAGGCTGGGGTCTCTCCTTTAAGCTGAAAGAGAGATGATAGCCTTGTCGCAAATCTTTGTCAGTGGAGATAAGGCCCAGTCCACAGCTCCCTGTAGCTGCAGAAATAGTCTTTAGTTCCCATTTTGTGTCTTGTGCCCTTTTAGGCAGTACCTGCTCCTTGCTATCATCTCCCTAAGCTTTCACTCCCTGTGAGTAAAGAAAGATGTGGCAAAAAAAAGTATTTCTTCGCAGAATTTTCTCTCTCCAGATCAATATGCAGTTATGTAGCTGTGCATCAGGGAGATGTGAAAGGGCATCACCAGCAGGGGAAAGTAGCACAGAGACTGCTTCAGCTGGAAACAGATCTGTGTAGTCATGGCTTCATCAGCTTCAGCAGTCTTTGAACTTCCCTCTTAGGGGCTTCTCTCATGTCAGGTGTTACATCTAGGTACTGAATAGCTGACGCTGTAATTTGCTCTATTTCAATTATTGGTAATTTGTGTCTCTCCCAATAAGGATTTAAAGAAATATTTAATTCTTAAGACTATTGATTAGGGAGCTCAATGAGTGTAGATAGTAATTTGCTACGGCTATTTGTTATCTCAGAGTAGTGTTTTAGGCTGTTTTGTTTTGCTTGGACAGTCCATTTGCTAAGTGTGTTTTTTGGGTTATTTAGGTACCCAAAGCTGTGATTTTCAGTGCTGCTCCTTCACTGGTATAGGTCTGGATATTGTATCTAGGATTCATGGGTAGCTTCAGAAGGCTTTTTGCCACCCTCTCTTATATACTCATATAAGGGATATAAGACAAGGAACAACATCTGTTATATGTTCACGAGGAGTAGATTTTACATCTGAAACTTCTGACCTGATAGAGACCATCCAGCAGCAGATGTTTCAGAAGACTTTAATCCCTCACTTTAAAAGTTCACAGAGGTTCTTTGGTCTAAATTTTCAAGGTTTCATTTAATCCTTTATTGTCTGTTTTTATCAGATGACAGTTCATTAAGGAGCAGAACCAAAACTACAGATTTTCAAAAAACTAAGATAGTTACTTCCCCAGTTATTATTATATTTAAAAATGAGCCCAATATAAAACCAAACAAACAGACAAACAAACACACCCAAAAAACCCCGGACAATATGTCAAAGCTGACAGCCTTTAAATGCCAGCTAGCACACTCTGTTATAAAATAATTTAGAAAAAAGGCTTGATTTTGTTATGGATCATGTTGCATTGTCTGACTAAAGTGTGCACTGAGACAGAAGTTTGAAAATTTCCCTGGTGGATGAGTGAAAGGGAATTAGAAAGCTACTTTTAACCTCACCTCAGTTTTTCATGAGAGCAGTTCCTTTGACTGGAATGTGCTTGTTTTATGTTGCTGTGCATAGGTGCAGCCTGCCGGCCCAAAGTAACATAAAATGAATATGCCCAGAACTGAGAAGCAGAGCTGGTCCTAAGACAAAATCTCAGTGTCCCTGAAAATGTATGAAGCTTAAATCCCAAACCTGGCCCATTTTTCTGCAATTATTTCAGCCCCCTGATCCAAATTCTGCTGAACTTTGGGAGTATTTGGATGTGGTTCCAGAGTCTGTAGTTTGAATCCAGCTATATCTAGGAGGACAGATTTGCAAAACAGATGTTTTCCCACTGGAAGTATGTACATGAGCCCTATTAACAAAACAAAAGGGTTTGTCCTGAAAAACATGTCTGAAATATTCCCTAATGTGCTCAGCAAACAGAAGAGGAAAGTTTATTCTCCGGGCAGCAAGTTAATGTCTCACTCGGAGTCAGCTTGAAATGCTTCCAGTATGGCTGGCATCTGTCACCATGTTGAAACAAAAACAGTGGCTTTGAGGAGTGCTGTAGAAATACATTATGTCCTGTTTGACTTCAGGAGTGGTTAGGACCAAAGGAAGTATTGAGTGGTTATTCTCTCATCCAAAAGGTGAAATCCAAGCCATACTGAAATTTGTGGAATAAATCTCATTCATTTCAGTAGGGTTAGGATTTTATGCCAAGTCTTTGACATTGCAACAGGGCTTACCTATTTCATTTTTCAGAAGATCTGGAATATCTGCATGCACACACTCTGGACAGTGCTTGAAGAAGAAAACTTTATGCACCTGCTATAGCCAAAAGCTGTATGGTACAAAATGTATTTGCCAAAACTAAGGGAAAGAGTCATTATGTCTCCACAACTGTGGTCTTTGCTGATGGAAAGGCACTGCTACTTTGAGTTTCTGACAGTTGCTTGAATGTCAAAGAACAATTTAATATACCAGTGTCGATATTTGAATCTGTGTTTGGCTTCCTTTATATATATATATATTTTAGTGGCCCAAGCCCAAGTAATTACGTATCTAAATGTGATCCTTCATTTACTTTGGCAATGAATCTACATCTGTCATCATTTTAATCCATCTACTGAGGGAAATGATAGACTGCCATACCTGAGAAAGAAAGAATGCTATCTCAGATTTCTCTGTGCTAGAAGTATTTCAACAGATGCCATTTTTTGTCATCCTTTAGAACAGCCTCTTTATCTGAACTCTGAATACTGCTGTTTGTCTCATAAATATTTTCTAGTATTTAACCACTGTGTATTTGACTTTTTGAATGACAGACTGTAATTCCTCTTGAGCCGTAGTAGCCTATCAAGTTGACATCTATTTCAATTTTACACTATGTTTCCTTTATCATTCCTTTCATGATTTGTGTGTTTACAGTCTGAAGTATTCAGTGCATTAAAGAAAACAATTATCTTGCAGTTAGATGAAATAATTAAAAATTCTTCAAATTTCAGCAACAGATGCTCTAAACCATGTTACCACTAAAGGACTCTGCACTGGGCATGAGAAAAGAAACAGAAGTAACTGCACAATAAGGGACATTCCCTCCATAAACCCTCTAGCAGCCAATACAAAACAGGTGAGGGAAAGCAGAGACGTTAAAAGGAGTTGCTTATCGTTACCCCATGGTTTTACCATAAGATGAGGGCTAGAATCCAGACCATTATTTTGAGTACCTTTCCCCTATTTGTTGAACAAGGATTTCCTTGTGACAGGTGGATATTAAATTCCTTTCCAGTTCTATCCAAGTAGACAAGCTCTTTTCTTATTCATTCTAGAAGAGGGAAATCTGAGCTACTGGGAGGTGAAGACATGTGGATGAGATTAACATTGAGAAAGGTCAGAGTCTTTCTAATAAAGTCCCATCCATATGCTGAGTCCTGCTGGGTGTATTCCCTTTTCAACTATGCTGTAGAACATGGAGAAGCTGTCAGTCATGGAGTAACCCTGAACATCCAAGTATTAAATTTTGAAGACGTAGTACATACACACCATGCAAAAAAGTTTAGCATAGTCTCTGTTGTTTCCATCTGAATGAGCAAGAAAAAAAAAAGGCTATCTTGGCAGTCTTAACTTTTACACTGACATGTAACATTGGGTATATACACAGGCAGCTGCCTGAATACTATTTAAGCTGGGTGCTGAACTAGGTGCATGCACTGACAGGCAGTAGTTAAGCTGTTCTTATCTTTTTTTCTTTATGTCATTGATAATGATATTTTAATTCTTTTCAAACCATGTTCCTTTGGCTATGTTTTGATAGCATGGTTGTTATTCAAGTGGTCTATGCCATCCTGTGACAGTGTCATTTCTGCCAGAGAATTTTCCCTTAAATTCTGGTTTTGAGTACCTTTAGATATTTTCTAAGAATCATTACTGCTCTAAACCACAAGGCTGTACTTAAGCACAGTGGTGTAAATCAGTGTAGCTTTTTTGGGAGCTCATGAGAATGTCTGCAGTTTATACTAGCTGTAAATTGGCTTTACCACTACTTGACATATGAGATGCTAGATTTTTGTTGTTGTTGTTGTTAAAAGTAGAATTGTTATTTTAGCAGAAATGAAAGAACCTTTCAGAATGTTCTACAAGATAATAACTGATCTGAATTTGAAAGAAAATTTTTTTTAACCTACAGTAACATATAGCAAATTTGGAAATTCTTGCTTTGTTCAGAAAATGTACTGTATTCTTGTCAAATCTATATAGCAGGCAAATCTATTGTAAATTGTGGATGACTAAAGGGGCCTAGTGTATGTTGCCATGTCTTGAAGACTGGACTACAGGAATCAAGGATTAGATTTTGATAACATTTGTTATACAGTATCTTCCTTTTCAACTTTCAGTGGGAGGACACCTGAGGTAAGAAAATATGAAATATAAGAAAATGAAAATCTATTTCAAAAACAGTAACTAGGTTTAAAAAAAAAACCCAAACAAAAACACACCAAAAAAAGCCAAAAACCCAACAAAAGCCCTCAGACTTGGTCTTTGAACTTTATACTTTACTAAAGAAAATGCCATTGTTAAAACCACACAGGTAATTTACCAAGAAAATTATTGTTTTTCCCATGTCTTATTTGCAGACAACTACTGCTCAAGCCAAATTATATGAAAAAAAATTAAAAATCCATAAATTACAGTGACAAAAGTAGACTGGCTCAATCCAAAAAAGCCTGCTGGGAAGGAAACGAGACACTTCTATACTTTGGAGGAGTTACATAAAATGTGAAGATTTGTCCAAATTTTTCAAGGTTTTCAGCCTAAAGGATTGCAATTTCCACAAGTTTGGCTGAAAATCAATATTCCTTAGGTGCTTTATTAACTGCAATTATCCTTGCATCTTTTAGGCTAGAGGAGCAGGGAGTAAAGATTAGAGCAGGATGGGACAGAGATCGGACTCAGGTCTCTAAGGATGGCTATGGATAGTATAGATGTTTTGGAGACAGAAATGTGGAGAGCCATGGAAGGGAACAGCCGGAAGCTTTGGAACTGTATTTCTACTTGGATTTGGAAAACCACATCACGTTTATGAATTGCAACATTACATCCAGCTGCGAAGCAAGTAATTGTGAAATATAATGTCAAGGCTTGTCCTCCATACTCTGCTAAGGGCAGATTACTGAAGATAACAACCTCCTGCTTCCCATTGCTACAGGTTACTCTGTTTAATCAGTAGAAGACAATGTGACAGAGGCAAAGATTGAGGTCCCATTATGCTTCCACTTGATGCAGTTTTATGTATTAGTTTTTAACACAATGCTCTTGCTATTTCTTTTTTTTTTAATTTATGTTACAAGATCATGTGATTAGAAGCCTGGGATATCAGCCCTCAATTTCTCAGTGCGATTTGAATTTGGGTCCCTTTACAAGTTCATGTTGCTTATACATGTGACCATGGGTTTTCTTACATTAGCTCAGTATCATTCAGTAGGACTGAGTAAACATACTCAAGGAACAAGTCAACACTGACTAGTAAATAAAGATATTACTGGAACATTGGTGCCTCTCTGATAGCAGAATTTGGACAGTGTGCAATGGGTAAGGTAAGATGAGAGGAGTAGATTGCATGATTTTGTGGCAAGGGCAACATAATCCTTGCCATCAAAATGGAATTCTACCCTTTGTAGCAGCATAAAATTTCTGCATAATTCTGGGAAATCCATGGCTATAAACACACATTTGGCCAGCTGTTCATCTGTGTTCCACTGTTGTGTCAGTTTCAGTCACCCAGTGGTAGCTTTGTGATATGTTGAGTACTTAAAATTGAATTTTAACTTTTCTGAAGTTGTCAACGCACAGAATGATACAACAAGCAAAGGAACTTGAAAAATTGGATCTTAGGTTTTTCAGCTGAGAAATGAGGAGCTCCTCTGAACTCATATATATTCCTTAGCTCTTCATTTATTACATAGGGAAAATTCTATGCTCTCCTTCCATAAAAAATTTTGATAGGTAAAACCGTTAATAGTTGGGGAAAAAACCCCAACATTAATATGCTAGGCATCATTGAGGAAATTGATATCTATGCAGAACAATATATGCTGTCTCTGCTCTGAGGTTAGTCTATGAGGCACTATGGAAAGAATATTGATTCCCATTCCGGAAGTGTTTTCTTTCCTGTAGTCTTGGTAAGGCAGGGAGAATGAAGAAAATACAATGTGACTCAGTGGTTAAATACCCACAACTCAGATAAATATCCATAGACTTGACTTTGCGGTCAAAATTTTCTGCAGCACTTGATATTTTGGAACCTAGTAAAGGTCTAGACAATTTCTTCTGAGTTGCCTATAACCCTGTGTAAGATGTTTTGCCTGTAAGATGGTTTTAACAGCTCTTAGTCAAGAGATTAACATTTAATAAACTCTCTGTAAGTAGGTCTTTAAGCTATGTGAGAATATCTCCTGAATTTTGTCCAACCAAACCTCCCATTCCAAGGGGTTTCTCAGGCCCAATGACAGTATTTAACAGCTTTTGGTCTCAAAACACAGGCAGTGCTGCATACATGATAGAATTACAGTGTGCTGAAGGCAGCTTTGGCAGCATTCATCCAAATGGTCAAAAGTCACTTCCAAGTCTCTTTGCTCATTTCCAGGTTCAGAAAAGTTCATCCCATGGGAATGAATTTCCTGACCTTTTTTAGCTGTGAATAGCTAGCACACCCACTCAAAGCCACATCCAGCCAATCGATGATGATGTAGAACCTCCTGAAATAATCCATACAATCTTAAAATAGTAGCCTTTATTTATACAGAGAACAGAAATGACATACAGTTATTCCTTTCCTTTCTTTTCTCAAGATAAACCGAATATCTTCTGTGAGTTTTGCACTTCAGCTACTTTCAGAATCCCAGGCCGAATCTCTTGACCCTTGCATCTGAAACCCGCTCTAGCTGGGTTTTCCAAGCCAGCACTTCATTAATTACTATTTTAGGGAGATGAGGTTTCTGAAAACTGCAAGAAACACTATCCAAATAAAACCAGTGATTACTTTCAATGTTAAGTTTTGTTATAAAAGTATGGAGTACTTGTTACTGCAGTACTCTGCCTGGATAAAAGTCTTCCTTTAAGACAGTGCTTTCTAATTTATGTCTCAGCCTCCATAATGTTAGTGAGATATTAATATATGCATGAAGAGCAGCAGTCAATGTAATTAAAGTGGCAAAGTGATAAATGCATAGCCATTTTGCCTGGTAATATTGTGTATTTAACAGGTTTATTTGTTCAACAGTTCTTACTTTAATTATATTTTGCCATTTGGGAATTTCAGGCATATAACAATCATAGCTCTTCCATGAATATTATTCTTAAAATAAGTGTTCATGCATTATTAAAAATGCATGTGTGTTTGCTCATTTATTCATTTACAGTGATTTTTCCCCTCTTTTTTAAAAACACTGAATTTTTTATTTTTCCAACAAACTTGGAAAGGAAAAACAACTCATCTGTTACAGGAAAAGCTACAAGGCAGATTTCTTGCTGTGGATGAGCTCTAATTAGGACTTATGCCATATTTCATGACAGAGAAGCCAGAGGTAGATGTCACTCGTTTTGAAGGGATGGCCCCAGAACTTTCCATGGATCCTGTGAATGTACAAAAGCAGTGAAAGAAAATAAACAAGGAATTTGTATAACAAACGGATAGACACAAAGGAGTAGTGTCAGAAATTAGTGTTGGTGTTATTGGGTTTGGTCTCAATTGCGACAAAATAGTCTGTTGGAAGAGTTGCATATTTCAGCAAGGAAATTTTGGGTTAAACCTACCTGGGATGCAATTCACCAAACATAAAGAGACCTACAAGGCAGACTGCACAGACTGGAATACACTTTTATCCCTTTGCACTGAGTACTCGAGTATACTCTTATTCTTGAGGAGCACAAAGAAATACCCATTTACAGGTAACTTGTACAGTTGTTGGACCATGTGCACTGTTGAAATTAGAGACCAAACTAGATTCTCAGTTGTCGTAAGTTGATATAACTCAACAAAGCAATTAAACTTGCATTAGTAGGATCTCATTTGGACTGTGACCTTTCTAAAATGAGCTTTTGTGATTTTTGTCATAAGTCTCACAGTCTGCTTTCTAAATCTCTATCTCCTTGAATGATGGGATTTCTAAGGAGTTGTAGCCTTTTCTCAGGGTACTGGAAATCCAGATTCTGGCCTTGATAGTAAAGAAGCTTCAAAGCACATATCCCAATGATTTAAAGTAGCGAGGACAGAAATAGGAATAACATTGCACCCAAAAAAAGTGTAACTATTTTTAAGTAAGTGTTCTTATTTCTTCATTCTTATTATGCTTGCTGTTTTTGAGTGGTGGTGGCTGGAAATAGAGTTACCCAGAGTTTTCCAGAGAGAGGGTAGCTTCAGTGCTTGGGACATTTCTTTCAAGCTCAGCAGACAGAGTTTCAGAATGTTTCCTTCCTGGAATCTGATGGATGGGAAGGTAACAAGATTCAGACTGATGGTGATGGGGTCTTGTTTGCTGGAGCACAAAAGCTTAGTGAACAGTCCACTCCAGCTCTAATTATAAAAACGTTATAGTTCTAACAGTTGCTGGCCATGAATTATTCTGAAAATATTTAACCTGCAGATAAGAAACTACTATCAACTTGTCACATTTCCCCCACTAACGAGTTCAGCATCAGTTTAAAAGGAAGTGCAATTCATGAAGCAATGGCTCTGTGTCATAAATTATAGGTATCCGGCATGCATTACAAGGACAGAAACAGTAAAATAGCAAGGGCCTCTTTGCTATACACTGACAGTGACAGAAAAACACAGCTCCACAGGGTTTAATCTACCATGGCTCGTTTATTCCCTTTGGCATCCATGCCAGTTTTGAAACATGTGGTGCTGTATTCCACTGCTACCTGCAATTAACACAAGTATTTATTTAAAGGTTTAGAGGAGAGAAAAACTTTGTCTGATATAAAACACTGGACTCTCTAATCACTCAAGCGGTGGAAAATGGTGTTGTCACTAAATCCTTACTCTCATTTGTTTCCTTGTTTGTGCATATGTGTGCATGCATCAGTTAGTTTGGATGAGTTTCTTTTTTTTTCTTTAATGAAGTACACAATCCATTTTTGAACCAAAATCTTATATAAACATCTGGTGATTAAAAAAATCATGGTGTACACATTCAAGAAAAACAGAAACTGAATAAAACACCTGTGATAATAGCTTCATGAAACACCTAATGAAATGAAGACGAGCTTTACACTAAAAATTAAAAACAGAGGCATTCTTTCCCAAATAGTAACAGCTACATAAAGTGGATTAATCATGTTTGCTCATATGAATGAGTGAGGTATGGTAGCAGGAACATAGGAGAATCCCAAAATCCCTCCCCGGTTCTGTCATAATTCTTGGGCTTGTTCTTCATGTCTCTCCCCTCTTTTGAAGACTAGGTAAGCAGAAAACATGTTTAGCTTTATCACAATAGTATTTAACACATTATAGAGACGGATTATGATATGCCTCTTGTAAATTTGCACTAAAGGATGATGGGAAGAAGCCCGTCCTGTGAATGGACCAGCTGAAAGCAGGGCGAGAAGCTGTGAGTGCACGGAGAATAGACCACAGAAGAGAGGGGAAACGTGTCAGTGGATACAGAGCAATGCCAAAGTATGAGAAGGTAGTCGTATTATGTTTCAGGAAGGAGAGGAAGAAACTGTAACCTGGTATCTCTTTCCTGTATGATACAGGTCTTCCTAACTGAGCAGTGGGGTAAAAAATGTTTATTGATTCTAACCCTCAACTCCTTCAACTAAACATTTCATTTTGCATCCAAACCCAATCAACAAACAAAAAAACCCCGTACAAACACTAAAAATTGCTCCTCTTGTGTTTTACACAGTAAAGCCACAGCAACACATCTTCATTCCCTCAGATTTGGACTCTTTTTCCCTCAGGCTTTACCTCCGACTGGAATCTGGACAGAAAAACCAGCTGTTTACATCCTTGTGCTCTGAAACACTATGAGCCCTTACTCTGGTTGCAGGCATTTGCCACAGGGTCATTAGAGCTTGGTCTTTGTACAAAGACTCAAGGTATGAGGAATCACAGAATGAAGGCTTTGGGGTGCTTATCTGTTCATCATGTGTTTCCAGACTTTTGGCAGGTAACCCAGATTCTCCAGCTCTCATAACCAGTGGCACAGTCCAAAATTCCTTAAAACCAAAAAGCCAGAGGGATTGCTATGGAGATTGGGTCTTGGAAACTGTTCCTTGTGGCTTGGAGACACAGGAGGTATGTATTAGGTGCAGAGATTTAAACTTTGTCAGCAAAATCAAAAGCCTGAATACTGCTGCAGTAATCCTGCTTAAATTTGCAATGATTTCAGGATATGTTTGAATGGATTCATGATGTTCAAAATATTTCTTTCAAGCAGAGATTAAAATCTTTTAGAGAAAAACCTTTTATATTTTCAACAAATTATTAAACATACACAATATTTTGTAAATTGTTCTTTTGAATTTTTGTAAAGAAAGAAAAACTATTTTCTTTCACAGTGTTTTTTATTTTTCTGTCTTTAAGAAAATTATAATGTACAGAACTAAGACTAGAATTGGATAAACTGTCATGGACTGGTAGAGCAGCTGTTTGACATTGGTCTTTTTTGGTACACTAAGGAATATAATATTTTGAATATTTCAAGCCCCTCAGTTCCATAGTGCTTGAACTGCAGCTAACTTGTGCCTTCAATATTCAGGCCTTTAAACTGCTTTCTAAGCCTTATTCCAGTTTATCTTTTCTCATTTTTGGCTTTACTGTTTGATTCTTCTCTGGCACTTTACTGGGTAGATTCAGAAGGCAGTGAAGGCATCTCATAGAAACAGGAGTACAGTGCCTAACATTGCCAGAAGAGGGTCAGCAAAGGGCTGTTGCCTTACTCCTGTTGTAAGCACAAAATCTGCAGGCACCACTGAGCAAAAGTCACCCTGCTTTGCTTCTTACTGGCCTTGTCAATTAACACAAGAAAAGGAATGGCATCCTTTAGGGAATATATCTGCAGCAACACCCAGTTCTCTCCTACTTTCTTGAGTTTCTCTTTAATCTTAGTGGCAACTTGCCTGCCTCAGGTAAGCTGGCAAACACATCCTGCTTCCAGGGCTGATAAAGATTCTCTGCCTTCCACGTCCCCTCCAGCAGTGTTCGGACTGTCTACGCTTGACAGCGACATGAAACTATTGAAACACTTGTGCTGTGGGTGCACCCATGTCAACAAAGATGTGCTTTATCCTGCACAGTGGGACTGCCTGCCCACTGGAGTCAAGCAATCTCTTCTGCTGAAAAGATGATCTGTACCTCTAAATACTAATCTAACTTTAGGTCTGCTGAAACTGTATGGGCTTCCCAAGTCTTAGATGTGGGTTATGCCACAGTTTGACTGTGTCTGGGTGTTATTGTGGTGCTGTATAGACACATGCCCTCTTCTTAAACTGTTAATATTTTCACTGAGATTAAAGATGTCTTCTTGTCTATCCACCTCCCTGGCCTAACACATGATAATGCTTCTGAGGTTTCATTCCTCTTTAGCAAGGGTACCTCTCCCACATCTTGACCCTGGGAAGGAAAAGAAGGGGTGGGGTGTGGGACACAGAGGCTGGCCAAAGAGGTCTACCTGTTGATAATCCTGAGGCACAAAGTAAGCAAGCCTCTTAGGTCAGGCCATGCTGTGGCAGCCTATCTCAAATAACTGTTTTGAGTTTTGGCCAAATAATCGGTTTGCATTTTTTTAAACATCTGAGTCTTTCAGCCCCCGGTAGAAAAACAAAGCAAATCACGAAGCACCACATGAACAGACCAAATAACTGAAAACCACAGAGAGAGCATCTACTTCTCGGTACAATTTCAACTTTTTGGAGCCTCACACGTTTGTTGATGGGTTTATGAATGTTTTTGACCATTTGAAGAACCAGTAGATGGTGCTTAAGAATATGCTGCACAGTTTCTTAACTTTTTAGTATAAGTAATTCTTATGGTAATTCAAGTTCCCTGGAAGTAGTTTTTCTGGTACTGTTTTAACAATATTTTTATACACTGAGGGAATGGGCCTCCTACACAGGAACTCTTCTGCACAGAAACCATATAAAACACTTCAGTGCCTTGTTTGCAGTAACTAAGTCTTGTAACATTACTACGATGTAGCTTAAAGGCCTTATCCTTTATGTGATCCTTTATGGATCCCCTAAGGAGCAGATTTTCTACAACTTGATCAATCTTATGCTGAAAATCCACAAAACTGCCAGGAGTGGATACTTGAATTTGTTTGAATTTTATTGCTTGTTCTAGTCCTTAAAACCCACAAATACTTTTGGGCTTCTGTAGCACCTCAAAGAGAAACACATTTAATTTTATACTGTACATTTGTCAAGCCATGGGAGGAATATAGATGAGACAGGTATTTAGAAATAATTCCCTCTTTATCAATTAGTGAATCAAGACTGTGTTATACATATAAGACATAGAAATAATGACAGTATTTTTTTCTTTTAAATCTGAAAACATACACTCTCTATGGCTGAAGACTCTCCACCTGTATCAAGGGTGAAAACTACAGTATTCAAGAATTTCAAGATGAATAGTTCTGTCTTAGTACATCCTTCAAGCAAAGTTTGCTGGATATGAGTAAGAGCTCCTATTGTTTTTATTCAGTGTATGTAAGCGGCTTTCTCTACATCACTTCTGCATATGATAGTCTGTGGAAAGGGAAAAAAACATCACTGTAGTTTCAGTTGTGATTTTATGCATATTCAGTATTTATGGTGGCATTGCTTGAGCAAACCTTTGATTAATGATCAGTGCCATCCATCTTTCCATAAAAAAAGGCTTCCTCAGTGGCAGAAATGCAATGGTGCAAATCTCAGATAACATAAAAATGAGGACCAGTCTGGATTTTTTTTTCTACTTTTATGTTACTTGTCTCACACAACAGCTCCAGTTACTATCAAAAAAGTTGTTTTAGATGTTGTGTAGGAAACACTTGCTTAAGGTTTTCCTAAGTAATACTTTACACCTTTCTTTCAAGGTATTGCAGGCCTCTTCTGAAATCTTGCTATTTTCTGAAGCTTTGGCACAATGTTTTATTCCCATCCACCTTCCTGTTAATAGTTCCATAACTGTTCCTTAATGTGTGGCATGAAGCTATTTGAAGAATGGGATGGGCTCTGGCAAAAGATCAAATTTAAATAAATATAGTTACACTTGGAACAGGTTGTTAACGGCTTCTCATAACTGTTGATGTAGTAAATAAAGTTACCAATATTGTGTTGTCAGACATTTAGGCTTTGTCTAATCTCCTTTGATTTAAAGTACATTGAGGCTTCCTTTCCTCTGTAGCACTACTTAATCCTTAAAAGAAGTTGAATCAAACTTAATTTAATCATAGCAGACTTAGAAGCCTTAATTGATGATTTCAAATCAAGAGTACATCAGTGAATTAGGAAGTAGTAAATTTACTCTGGGCATAGCTTTGAATATTGGGATTTTGCTTGTTTTTACTGGAATAGAGAAGCTTTGTCAAATTTTGCCACAAATACTTATCCATTTGGTCTGTAAGCTTTCAAAATTTTCCAACCTTAATACATCCAAAACTGCATTAGTAACTTCAAAGGAAGCCCTGTCTCTGTAACAGTTTAGGAACTAAAGCAATACCCATCATCAAAATACTAATGTTTTTAAAAGGAAAAATAATGTCTTTTTCTTCTTCCTAGTTGGCACAGGTTCACTAGCCATGCATGAGTCCTGCTGACAAAGAATCAAAAGGAGGAGATTAGCTTTGTCTTTACACCTAAACATGAAGATGCACGTGGACAATTTTTTTCTTCTACCTGCCAGAATCTAGGCCAGTTCCTCATCAAACAATGTCTCAGGAAGTTGGCACTGGTAATCTGGAGACTGTACTATCAGGACAGACACGTCACAGGTTGCTGGGGCTATTTGTACTTGTGCAAAAGGGTAAAAAATAATCCTCACATCGACTCAAAATTTCTCAGAAATTTTTCATTAAAAATTGCTGTCATAAAATGTGATTTGAGGAGTCCAAAATGCATGGTCTGAGGCTCTTCTTTTAAATCAAAGCATGTCTTGATGAGTTCCACAGTGCATGCCTGACATGATTAGCTCCTGGACGTTTGTCCACAGTTTCCCACTTGTACATCAGACTTCCAGGGGCTCTGTTAGGGCTGAAATTCAGGGAACCTAGAAACAATAACTCTAAATGGAATGCATCTGTGCTACTTCACACCCAGACAAAAAACCATGTTTAGCAGTGTGCTTACCAGCATCTGGGATTCAAGACCCTTTGAAGTAAACAGGCAAATTTTGGAAATTAAATTTCAATTTGGGTAGAAATGTGTTTATGTTTTAAAAATAAAAATTTTCTTGAATTTTGTGTTTTAATATTAGATAGATTTCTAACTTCTTTAATTCCAAACACCCCTCAATCCCCAATTGCAATTACAGTTTTTACAAGCTCCTTAAGTTAATCTGTAAACAGCAAAGCTGTAGATGTTCTAGCATCTAAACTAGGCATTTATGGGATCCTGTCTCTCATTTCTGTAGACCCTGGGCACCTGGATGCAAGTCCTCTGTCTATCTATCTAATATTAGTATTGGCTGCATACTGCCAGTGTGAACCCAAACGTAAAGAAACCTCCCTCTGGCTAAGCCATTAAATGCTGTGCCAAGTGTATCTCAGCTGGAAGTGGCTTTTTCCATATCTTCCCAATCTCATATGAGTTGTTTTCCCTTCCAAAGGTTGTGAAATTTCTGGGTCAGCAGGTATAATAGAAAAACAAATGGAAAAAAAACCCTATTTTTGCAACTCCTGAGCCCCATTTCCAACAATTTATTGAAATAAGATGTCATGCATGCATATGTATAATTGATTTCAGATGTGTGATAAAGTTGCCAGAGATATACTCAGCAGAAATAACTGTAATTTTTTCAGATGTGCTCTTTTCCCATCAACTTGGCCTCCAGAACAAAAATTCAGCCCCGAATGAAATGTATTCATACTGCTGGGCACCTGCTGCTGCGTCTCCTGTCTCTCAGCTGGGGGAGGACAGAAGGTTTGATGCAATCATGGCATCTGCTATAACTGGACTTGCTCACTTTGTACCTTAACGTTTTTGCAATTCAGATTTCTTTTGTAACCATTGTTTTAGCCCTGTTCTCTCTCTGATATTGAACTCTCGTGACACTGCTTCAGGAGCAGCAAACAACACGCTATAGTGAGAGGAAAGACCCTTTTTCAGTGCTTTTAGCAATGTGACCTTAAGTATTGATTTATAGCCTGCTGCAGTGCTCCAGTGCAAAAGGGAACTGTGGTAATTAAGTTAGTATCTGCACTTTCTAAAATAGTGCTGAGCTGCAACAAAAAGAGACCCTTTATTTTTCCTCTCTGCCTCTCAGTGAATGCAGATGCAGGCACTGCCCTTTGACCCTGCTCAGCTTTCCCCAGCTGCAGATTATTTTTCTCTCTCTGTGCCTTTAGGTGCTGATAGACAGAGTAGAACCCATTAATTCTTGTGTCTGACTTTCTTTTTTTAGTGCAGGCAATGGAGCAAGTCTCTACACTTGTACCTGACTTTTAAAACATTTTGTGTCCTTATGTGGGTGAGAAAAGAGCAGTGGCTAAGGAAATATAGGAAGAATTAGAAAACTCAGCAGAGTGGGTGGTCACCAAGTGGCTCAAACTAGAAAGCAAAACCTTTTGCATGAAAATTCCCACTTCTCAGCATGACACATTATTCTGAAACTCATGTATAAGGTAACAGGGTAAACACAATGAGAAATCTCTTTTGTATTCCATTACAGTCATTAGAGAAATAGGCCACAAAAGGTAACGGCAATAAAACTGAATACCTTGCAGTGAGCATGTAAATTACATGCTAATGTATGCAAATTAGAACACCATGTTCAATGTCCATAAAACTACAAAATACAGCTAATTAATGGTAGGTAAGATGCTTCATTTTATATTCACAGAGTTACAGGGGAGGTAGTATATTTTTATAATTGTGGAACATTGGCCTTGGGGAACACATCAAACATTCCGTTTCCCTCCTCTGGTAAATTCGCCCAGCACACTGGAAGTAATTGCCTTTCTGCTTCCTCACCCAAAGTCTTACTCTGAGACCAGTCTCTGAGATTAGCAGCAAAACAAAACAAAAAGATCCCCAGTTTTACAATTACTTTCTTGTGGAACTTGTTCTTATTAGTGTTAATATTGTCTCTGTTCAGCAAAATACCTAAACACATTTGGTACCCTTGGCATATCTGAATGGATTCAGTAACTGAATCTCCAAATGGATATAGGCTTCATAAAGCCCAGATTTTTAGGTAATCTGTTGCCAGAAGAATTCACAGTTCCAGTTCCCAATACAATGTGAAAACAGAGCACCTGAGAACAGATTTAGAAAAAGTGACCATCCAGGAAAAGAGGTGAAGGGAGCATGGGGGTCAAGCCCTATTGCTGGAAGACACCAATAGCACAAGCAGAGGCAAACTTGTCTGCCCACATTCTTGAATTCTGCATGGGAAACCCTGTTGATTTTAAAGCCATATCTATCCTGTGCCTGAAATTAATACTCTCGTCTTTTGGACTATCCAGCTGACGTGAAGGGGCCCAGGTGAAAATGGAACAGAGCCCTGTTAAAGGCACATGTAAATGTGTGGGTGCCTATGTGCATGTCTGTGTGCAGCCTGGGAGAATGCTGCAATACAAGCTGAGTGGAAAAAATGAATATTTGAGGGTACACATAAACTTCAATATGAGCAATGCGTATCAGTGAAAGGTCTTCTGAGTTCCCTTTTGTTGTAAAGGTGCTTGCACTGCAATTTGGATCAGAGAAGCGTAGGATCACAGAATGGTTTGTGTTGGAAGGTATCCTAACGATCATCTAGTTCCAACCCCCCTGCCATGGACAGGGACATCTTCCACTAGACCAGGTTGCTCAAAGCCCCATCCAGCTTGGCCTTGGACACTTCCAGGGATGAGGCATCCACAGCTTCTCTAGGTGTCACTGTTCCAGTGCTTCACCATCCTCACAGTAAAGGATTTCTTCCTAATATCTAATCTAAGTCTACCCATTTCCAGTTTGAAGCCATTATCCTTTGTCCTATCACTAGAAGTAATTGTGGAAAGTCCTCTGCAGCTATTTTGTAGCTCCCTTGGGTACTGAAATGTTCTAGAAAGTCTCCCCAGAGCCTTCTCTTCTTCAGGCTGGACAACCCCAAGTCTCTCAGCCT
This sequence comes from Melanocharis versteri, assembly GCA_013397845.1. Lineage (NCBI taxonomy): Eukaryota > Metazoa > Chordata > Aves > Passeriformes > Melanocharitidae > Melanocharis > Melanocharis versteri. Next base: position 460,118 of record VZTG01009080.1, read on the forward strand.
ATCTTCATGGGAAAGGTGCTCCATCCCTCTGATCATATTTGTGTCCCTCCTTCGTACTTGCCCTAACAGGTCAGCATCCTTACGTAGGGGGCCCCAGAGCCGTTTGCAGCACTGCAGGTGGTGTCCACAAGAATGGAGTAGAGGGACCTGCTGGTCACAGGGGAGCTCTCTGGATGTCTATCTGTGTGTCATGGGTCTGTGGCCATGCCACACTCCTCTGCAGGTCCCTGGTGAGAAGCTCTGTTGAGCCCATGCAAAGGCAGGTCAGCTTAGCTGCTTTGCAGAGCTTCTTGCACAATCCAAGCTGGTGGGCAGCTTCCCAGACACAGCGCCTGTGTCCCTGTACCCGGGGCAGCTCCAGTGCGTGCTGCTTCTCCTGGCTGTCAGTCCACCACAGTGGCTGCTTCTCTCTGCAGAGGTCCAGTGCAGCAGAGGAATGACCAGTTTGGAAAGAAATCCCACTTACGTGTCACGGACACATGTGCAGGGTCTTATTTAATAGGCACAGAGGTGAGTGATGGTGATGAAAGTAATATGTGTTAGGTACCTGAGACAGAGGTTATAATTTGCCAAATACTTTTCATGAGCCAGCAGTTCTCCTTCTGGAAAGCTATTCAGTTTCAAACAAAACATTTATCTTATGTGCATGTATGTTCGTATATATATATATATAATCTGCACCTGTTTGGCAAAGCAGTTGAACTTTGATCAACTTCAGGTAAATGCTTACCTTGCACTTCAAGTAAAAAATTAACCCCATTGCTAAACATGTGCCTAAGTGTTTTCTGATTTAAGATGGTTTTCAGGATCGAGGCACTAAAGAGGACAAATGAGTGCAACTGTTTCAGACACAAGAAAATGGAGGCTGCCATAAAGGAGACAGAAAGACTAAAAAGTACATGAAATACTGTAGGGGGGTTTTAAGCAGAAGGAAAAAGATGTATGATAAAAGTAACATGCTTACAGAGAGAAACAACATATGAAAATAAATGTCAGAATAGGAAAAAAAAGGGAAACAGAAAGGGGAAATAGGGAATACTGGAATCTCAATTTAAGGCAGAAGACCTCTTATGTTAATAACCTAAATCAACATGACTTGACTGACACTCACAAATTCAGGCTCTATTCTGATTTGTACCCATACTGCCTCACATCTTGTCATGCTCCCCTCTGCAAAGGAATTTTGAGAAAATGTGCTTGGAAGCCTCCTAATGCAGGGACTCTCAGTCACAGGACAGATGCAAAAAATGAGTGCAGAACTTTATTTTCCAAGGACTAAAGGAATAATTGGGGGAGGGGGGGGAATTCTGTGGAATGGGGCATCTAAGGAATAATTCTGCACAAGAGCAAAAGTTTAACTGTATGTAAGACATCTTTCAGACTATCAAGGAACTAAAACTGCCTTGCCACCACTATACAGCACTGCCTGTCACAGACAGTGCTGTTTGGAAGACTGCTGATTCAGCATGTGATATGCAGAGGGCTTGAGCTGATGTAAACTCGTGATGGCTATGAAACGTCTGTAATGATAATGACACTGTATTTTGAAAGAAGAAGGAAGACTGATAGAGAGAAGGATCTGACCATAACCTCCTCCAATAAAATATTTTGGTACTAAAGCTTTTTTAATGTCTTCACAGAGCTTCAGGCTAATCAGATACACCAAGTTATTTGCATTAATTATTTATACCAGAGGCAACTGAGGATAAAAAATTTTTCTCCTCATCCCTGTTACCGTTTCAGTCTGAACTAAAACTATCAGAAAAGTCAAAGGTCTTTACCCAGGCTGTGACTATTTACACAGTTCTTTTCTCCTGTCTCTTGCTTTCCCTTGCTGCCATGTGCTATATATCTTGGACAGAGCACAGCAAATCTAAAACTGATGGCCTTGTTTCTTTTGCTTTTTTGGCCCAGCACAAGCTCAATACCTGCACAAGAGGGGAGCAGGATCAGCCTGGGAAAGAAAACAAAAAAGCCTCTGCCAAAATAATAATCATAATATAAACACACAGCTGTGGGGAGTAATTTTTTGGCATCTAGAGCAAGTGTTCCCCACTCTCTCCCTCACTCTGTAACCCTACTTCTGCTTTCTAGCTTTTCACCAGCTACCAGATTCTCTGTTTCCTCGTCTCCCTCCAAAGTCCTATGGTTGCCCCTTGGTGATGGCAGCAGCAGAAGCAACCAAAGGGACTTGTGTATATGTGTGTGTCTGTGTCTGTGTAGGGGGGGGTGGTGGTGACTCACGCAAATGTGATATTCCTGCAAACTTGAAACGTGCTTCAAGGACTTGATGCAATTTTCTTGATCTTGATCTTGTTCATTTGGAGGGAGGGGGAGGGGAAAAGTGAGTGGGAGAGAGAGAGAGAGGGAGTGCTGCTCTTGGCAGAAGATACAGGCAATTGGCTGCTTTATGGCTTTGCCTTGATGTGTGTTTAAAAAACAGCACAAAATTTGGCACAGAGAGATTTTTCCCACTTGTTTTACTTCTAAATATTCTTCAAAAGCTTCCATGGGATATAGAATATTGCTTTGATCAAATGAATATACTTTATGCTGAAGTTTCTAGTTAATACTGACTTCAACTCATATTCTGCCAATTTTTTAATTTTGGATTTGATTTCAAATTTTCTGTAGCCTGTAGACAATAGAAAAATAAGGCAATTTCCCCTGTGGATCATTTATTTTACTGATGTGTGTTGAAGTTTTAGAAGATAAGGAAGAGCGAGTGAAGAAAATATTATCAAACTTTCTTCTTCAGCAAAATGTAAATGGGATGAAAGGGCTGAATGTACACAGGGAGTTTACCCCAGACAAAGATGTTTTGGAAAAGGTTCTTAGCTTGAATTACTTTCATATAAAGCCCCCATATTTGCATTCTTACCTAATCCTTATCTGAGCTATTTGTCCTACCCATATTTGAGAAATTTTCTGGAAATGTCCAGGTATGGGCCATGATGTGTGAGTCACCAGGCTTCCTGCTCCTGCTCAGCCAGAAACCATCTCCTGACAGCAGCCTTTATCACACTGCTTGGGACATTTATGATCTCATTTGGAACCTATAAAGTAAAGACATTGGTTTCTTCCGCCCACTAATGCTGGTTTTTTTTTAGTATTTCCATGACTTGAGGTTGATTAAATATCACTGATAAAAATAAAAGCCCCAACACTCAAAAAAAATTTGGTTATGATGCAATGAGTCTGAGTCTGGGACAGTTGTTAAGGCATATGTCCTCGTCTTCCGGGCTGTGTTACTCTTGTGTTTGTCATTTTAGCTGCTTTGGGAGATAAAAACTTGCCCTTATAGTGTGGTTCTGCTCACTTATCAGACAACTCCAGTGCTGCAGTTTGCGTGTCACCTGCTGTTTTCAATCCATCACTAATTTAAAGTAGCAGTCACAAACTTTTCATAGGCTGCCACAGTCAAGATGTTGTTCTTTCCTGGTGCAGTTGTAGGGTCTGGTGAATTAGAGAGACAAACTTCTCAGTGAAGGATTTTGGATTCTGGACCTCATGTCACTAACCCCGAGCTGATAATCCTCAGGTAAAGAAAGACTTTTATTCATTTATTTTGCCTGAGACAGTTACATGTGGGATGATTTATTTAGTTGTGAGTAAATAAAAGCGCTTAGTAGGTCATGTAAAGCCATAGCTGCCTCTCATCACTTGTATCCGACAGTGCCACGCTGACGCCCTTACCCTTTGCAGCCTGCACAGAGGGGAGGGCAACAGAGGGAGCAGGGGGCTGCCAGGTGCTCTGCTGGGGGAAAAATGCACACACTGTCATGACAGACAGGGATAAAGGGATTCCCATAGGCCATACTAGTTCAGGGGCTGTGATTCAAGACTAATGCCCTCAGTTAATATCCCGTGACAGAAAACAGATTTACCTTATGGTGTATGGTACAGTCTCCCACAGGGGGAAAGATGTCGTCCTCTAAACATGGAAAAATAGAGAGCAAAAATCAAATTCCAGAGAGTGAAGGCCAATTCTGTGGCACTTTGCAGCAGCTTCTACAAAAGGCAGGAGAGGGAAGTGCATCCACTCCTCAGCTGCCACCCTGACTGATGCCACAGAAGTTCAGTAATGACAAGTATGCCATTATTTTTGTCCTGGAGGTCTGCAATGTCATATGCTTGTGATCTCTCTTCAGCTGCTAGACTCAGACAAGTTGAATTGTCCAGGCAGCACTGCAGCAGCAGAGAAGCCCAGCTGTGCCAGGGCCATAAACAGAACAGTGTTTTCTGTTTAGTGCCCACCAGAAGGGAATTCAGGTTATTTACTAATACTTCACCATATGTCAGGACTTCACTTGCCAGTTCATGAGCACCACCTTGTGCTTTCTGGTGTAGATGGGTGGCACACAGATGATGGGTGTGAAGGGCACCCCTCCTAAGTAAACCCATCCTAAAAATTCTATAATTTTTTATATATTTCTACTTGGAAATGTGAGTGGTAGGGGCATCCCATGGTGGGGATACGTGGTGGCAGGTGGAGGATGCTCCAGGAAGTGCCTGACAAGGCAGTTCAACCAGCTGGTGTATGGAGGTGCTGTGAGTGCTCCTGATGTTTCCTGTGGGGTGTTGGCAGTCAGGGGAAGTCAGGCAAGCTGGGAATATAAATCAGACATCAGAACAGCATGGATGCTCCATCCCCAAAACTGCTGCCTGAGGTGCAATAGGTGTAGGCTCAGGATAGGATGGTGTAGACACAGGCAGTTGGTGTCCCCAGAGGGCATTGCACACTGCTTTTAACTCCACTTGCACTTGGGGTTCTGCTGTGGGAGCACAATTCATATTCCAAAGCCAGAAAGGTCCTGGTTCCTCCCCTCTCACCCCAGTTTTAAGCCATTGTGACCTCAGAGAGCACGAGACTGTGTTTTTATTTTTTTTTTCTATCTTTGTGAAAGGAGTCTTGTTTGCTTGCTGGCCCTTGCACACCAAGGCACTGTTGTGTTACTTAAAATTGTAAATTATGTCTGTTTAAGAAAATGTCAGTGTTTTTTAAAACAGAATAACAGAACTGGAAAAGACTTGGCTGTGCTGTTTGTTACATGCGTTGCAGGCCGGCAGAATGATGCATTCACCATTATGAGCAGATTCAAGGAGACTAATGACTGCTGTACAATATAGCTTCAGTTCTTTCAAGTAACATGATAGTTGTTTCTTTGCTTGCCAGCAAGATTATCTGAGCAATATTAATGCTCGTGCACTGATGTATAGGGGAACCATCAATATGGGGCTGTGCCTACCAACAATAACTCCCTGCCCCCACTTGCTAATTGAAATGACCTTTCTATCAAAATAGAAAAAAAAATTAAAAAAATTGTAAGATAAATAAGATAAATACAGCTTTGATGGAAACATTTGATTTCTCTGGCACCTATCATTGTGCATATGGGTATTTCTTGTATATTCCTCAGGAGTTCTGTAAAACAGTTTTTGGACAACTTTTGGATCAGACTAAATTATAAGAAGTATTTTTTTGTTGACAGCCTCTAAAAGCATGTTAGGAACATCTCTCCTACTATATAATACTAGTAAATGCTTGACAACCATGTTACTTTTTGACATGGATACTCACTGTAAACCCCAGATCCTTTGAGAAAGAGAGTGAATTAGCAGGAGAAAAAAAAATTCTGCCTCACCATTGACACCTGTCCTCAGAGAAATTCCTCTTTTCCCATCCCAAATGGAGACTTACTGTTACTCAAAATAGCAACAGCAAAAAAAAAAAAAAAAGCAGCTGGACCTTTGCTGTCAGTGCCTATTTTATGTGGAAAAATATACAAACACAAAGAGACTTAGAGCAAGAACTGTTGTGCTTTGCAGTTTTTCATCAGTAAATGCTGTGAGAAAATGGCCTAAACATGTGGACTGTTTCCCTCTAGTTGCGTAAGAGTCTGGCTTGGCTTTGATTCACCTTAGATATCCAGAAGAAATTAGAAGAGATACACTGACTTTGTAGTGGCTGCTTTGTATATTTTTGTTTGTCCCCTAGTTTTGAAATATTGCTCACTGCTTCTGCTCCCTTCCTCAGTAGAGGTGCTGCCTTTCCTGTGTTTTTTCACCAAACATTGAGGTTAGGCTCTGATCTTCAGTGGTGTCATTTTGGGAGCCCGCAAGTGAGGCTTCAGCCACAAGAAAATGGAAAAGATTATATTGACATATATGTTTTCTTACTAAATAAGGAGAAAAAACTATCAGAGGGCCACAAACTGGATTTGTCTACGTGGGCGTACCATGCTTGACATGAAACATGTTTACCCAAATTTTTTTCCCATGAGAATCACAGTTTTTCCTCATCTGACATCCAGGTTTCTCATCAGAGGAACTGGGAAATTATTAAGCCACTATTGTGGTGACTCAGAACTCTGGCCCCTTGAAGGTAACATGTCTGAACTCTGATCTCCCTTTTGCCTTTCACAATTGGTCACAGAGACTTGCCTGGGCCACCAAGGACTAAATTTTCAGGTTTTTTTTTTCTGTAGGTATAGTTTTTGAAAATTTAAGATTTTCAGAAGAGATGAGAGGTCTAATGCAAAGGATATTAAAGTCAAAAGGGGTCTGATTTTCACAGAGCAACTAGTAAGTACTCTTGAAATTCAGAGCCTCTTTGAAGCCTGAGATTCAGACTAGGTGTCCCTAAATACAGCTAAAAACTGACCACGTATTTGTATTAAACTGACATTAATAGGTCCAATGATACGATACACATTTCCTTAATATTCTTCCAAGCCAGAACAAATTCATCTCTGTGTCTGAGTTGTCAGCTTCTAGTTCACAGGTGAATGGGAGGATCTTTGTCTTTTCTTCAGAGTATGACAGGTTTATAGAAATCCCTGAAAGTGGGGCTTTTGGATATATTGCAAAAGAAGGAAAAATATTTTCTTTCTCTGGCTAGCAGCCACCATCTAATTTTAGCTGCAATCTTCAAAGGCTGTGGAATGGGCACTGCCTCTTCCCCAAAATGTGATTTCCCTGGCCTTGACACACACTGGACTAAGTTGCTATTCACTGCTAAATTTGCTTGCGTGCAGCTAAAGCCTGATAATCTTGGGTCTCAACTAAGCCAAAGCTCTTTAACTTGTTTTATTCTGCTAGGCCATATTAAAGAACAAAGCAAAATAAAAAAAAACCCAAATGAAATAAAACAAACAAGCAAACAAACCCTAACAAACCAAGCCAAACCAACAAGCCATCTTACTACACCTTACTATTTAAAAAGAATTGGGTTAAGTTGGTAACAGTCCAGATGCTGAAGGAAAAGCTGATAATGTTTCAAGAGAAGAGGGTGCTCATGGATCCCTATTGAACCAACATTTAAGCATGGACTTCATGGTGAAAAAGGGAAAAATTAGGTGCTATTTCCCTTTATTCACATTTTGGGAGATCTAGTTTCAGACATAATTGTATCTGTTTCTGTAAGTCCACTCTCCTGTGCTCTTAATATATATATATGTGTGTGTGTGTGTGTGTGTGTGTGTGTGTGTGTGTATGTATATACTAAGTGCCTGTGATATGTAAGGTGCTCGTATTAGCAACATCACACTGCTAAACAGCTGCTACCTTCCCTCCCAGACAGGAGTGTATTGACAAGGGGAAGAACGTCCTGATACTACTCCATTACTGTGTCTGAATATCATCCCCACTCCCACACATGTATGTGTGTGTGTATATATATATATATATATATATATATATATATACTCACACATATAGTTTTCAGTAGGATTCCTGGCAGATTAAAGGTTATATTTATTTTATAAGCATATTTATATTACTTCTTATGTACAAACAAGTTTTCTTAAACTCATCTTTGTAATCCTCTAAATAAAATAGAAGAACATAACTGAGACTGTGGATTTATTTTATATTTAGGATTATTTTTAGACATAGCTGCATTTTTTTCCCATCTTACTTACTTTTTCAACTTGTAGCTCTTCAAACTGCACTGAACAAACCTGTCTACAAAAGCTAAAACAAATTTCTCAGAATAGGGGTGTTTTCTAAAATGTACAAAAAGAAATAAAAAAGGAAAAAAAATAGGAAAGAGTTGTGCCTCCTGTTTAGAATGGCCCTACTTCACTCCATTTTGATTCTACTTCCATTTCCCACTGAGATCAGGTAGGGCATTCAGGTCTTTTATTTTAAATGTGGGAAGCAAATGGCTCATGTTCCAGCAGCTGTCTTTTAGAGCCTCATTTCTGCTCTGACCTTGCTTTCTTGCCTCTGTTTTTGGCATCAATCATTGTTTAACAGAATGAGAAAGTTCCATGGTTAATTATTCTGCTGTCCAGTCCCCGTCTAAGTCTGTCTTCTAATAACAACAAAACATAGGATCAGACATCCATGTGAATGCTAACTTCATTCCTCAGCTAAAATACCATGCTTTATCTGGCTGAGGGTGGGATTTCCAAGGGAGTCTAAGAGGGTTAGGTGGCTGAGTCTCATTGAGATTCAACAGCCAGCTCACATAAAAAAAACACACCAAAAAACCCCCAAAAAACCCAAACCAAACCAAAAAACCCCCCAAAAAACCAATTAAAAATTCACATTTTTAACCTCAAATCATGTAGAAATCTTCTGCTATCAGGAAAAAAAAAAAAAAAAAAAAAAAGAAAGAAAGTCCTTAAAGTCCTTTAAAGACTTAGTCTGATTTAAGTTCTTGACTAAACTCATGGACCACTGGGGCCCCTATTCAAAGTGTTATACTGCATATAGACAGCCCAAGACTGTGAAGAGCCAATAAAAGGAATAAATAGGACACAAGGGCTGCAGTAAAGGTTCATACTTGTTTTTCTAACCATAGCATTAAAAGCAATGAAAGTCTGTTCCTTTTCTCTTCACCTCCACTAACGACTCTCCTTCAAATAGCTCATGGAGACTTTTAGAAAGGTTTCATAGGAAAAAGAGAACCTGTATGGCAACGGTTGGAGCAAAAGCCAGTTTCCCCACTCTATCTGCCTGCTGTCTGGTAGGCATCCCTATAAAGACATCAGAAGGAATACTTGTGTCAGTCAAAACTTTTGAAAAACAAGGTTCAGATAAGTAAATATCAATTGATTCAAGTGAGGTGATCAGATGCTCACAGCGCTCACATATGTTTGTGGTTTGCTTTTATTTTTTAAGATGCATTGGCCTCAGCTCTAAGGGTGGAAAGTACATAAGGAATTTTAATTGCCACTCCTTCTCAAAAATCACATTCTTGAGCAAACCTGGCTTACTGGAGAGATTAATTTAATGTCTAGACATAAAAACAAAACATGGCTTTCCAAAGTTCGTCTTTGGAATATGCTTTGCAAGCAGATTTCAAAATTTTCATTCTTTCCATGTCAGCATCCCACGGCTACCCCAGCAATCCCACCACGGATGAAGAAAACTAAGCGTAAAAAACAGGCCTAAGGCCAAAGAGTGATATTTACCCACTAGACTGAATAGGCAGCAAGGAAAAGTCATCCTGTCTGGTGGGAGTGTTGGAGAGGGCTAAGAGTTTAAGCAGGACATGTGCTGTTCTTTAGTGACGTAGGGGGAACTACTGGGGATGAGGGGCAAAAAATGGTTTCTTCTCATTTTCCTTGACATAACTCTGGATCCCAGAGGAGCTGAGGAACCAAGACTGAGGTGACTCCTGGAGGTGGTGAGTCAGCAGCATGCAGGGCTGGAAATGGAGGAACTGCACTTGCGCTCCTGATCCTCTGGAAGACACCTTGCTGGACTCAGGATCATTTAAAGCAGTTTTCTCCTCCTCTTTTCCTGATATTCATACTTCCTCTGATCAGCAGAAGTCTTAACTATATGCCTGCCTATTTTCATGTCCGAACTAGGAATATTTTTATATCATGAGCTGTTCTGAAAAGGAAACACATAGGCACTGGCATAGCTCCTAATACTGTACGTTTTGAGATTAATGCCAGCCAACCGCAGCAGGGGAAGACTGTGAGCCTTGAGAAGGTGAAAAGAAATCCTGCTTAGAAAGAGATTGCCTTGGTTTGGCCTGCTAGAAATCTCTCAAAAAGCTGAGCTGGTAAAAGAGCAATTTTACCAACCCTTGCATTCGCTAACTTCTGCTTGTCCCTTTCTGGAGCAGTGACAGCTGTGTGCAAGATAAGATCTGTGAAGCCCTCAGTGTGCTTTGGAGAAACACAATCACCCCAGACCAAGAACATGTAAAAGCATTTGTCAGCACTGCCATTTCACTGGGCTTCAGCTCCACCACCATTGTGTGGAGCAGAGGGACAGCAGGAAGAGAGAGAAGTGTGAGGAGGGACAGGGAAAGGCCATCCAGCGATGGAAGCAGGAGAGTGTCACAGAGCCATGTTCCTCCATCTGTCCATTCAGCTCGACCTGGAGCCAAACACCTGGTATGGGCCATGGAGGAGTCAGTGCCCCTGCACCTAACCATGAGCAGGTGTTTCACTTTAAAGCTGCTCCCAGTTGGCAGTTGGGATTTTTATGAAGGGATTATGAGCAGTTGTTTCACAGAAAGAGAGAAAACACTGTGCAGAGGCACAGGAACTGCCCTTGATGTTATCATTACCCTGCTGGCCCACCACATCCTCTGGTCTAAATCGTGGAGGCAGATGTGCACAACACTGACCTCTTTGTCCTGCCGCTGGCACCTGGCAGAGCTCTGGCAAACCTGAGCCTTATCCTTTCTTCAGGGTTGGAAATGACTCCTAGGCCCCTCATAACCTCTTTTCCAGCCGGCATTTCCCTCTCTTGCCTCGTTTCCCAATGGCTGTGTGTCAGCCCCTTGCCCTATCCGTCTGTGTGCACAGCTGAGAAACAGCTGCAGAGGTGGAAACACTGCAGCCAGATGCTGCTGACAGAGCAAGGAGAGGAAAAAGAGAGCTGCTGAGCATCTGCCAAGACAGAAGCAACTCAGAGCAGCTTTATCGAAATGCCACAGTGAGAACTGTGTCCAAAAATGTCATTTTAACCTTTTAGAAATGAACCCTATTACCATGTGTGTGTGACATTTTTGAAACTCTGCTCTCTATAATTTCTTTCATTTGGAGTTATCATTTCATTCATACCCATGCAACTGTATTTTTGGGCAAATTTGCAGCTTCTGGAGAACTCGCTGGTCTTTAGCTACAATTGAATCTTGGGATGTTGGCCCCAGCTCCTCTTCCCTGGGACAGGAGTCTGGAAAACATGAGGCCATCTTTCCAGACCCAGAGTTTTTGTCAGCTCTGTGGTCGTGAAGTGATCCCACCGGTTGCCCATTAACTAGGCAAAGGGAGCAACTAGGAGCTTGTGTGCATTGTGCCAACTTACACAACTGCATTTTCCTCAGGTGGGTATTTATTGCAATCAGGAAAGCAAGAAGAGGGAACTATCACCCTTCCTTTTATTTAGGTGGGATTTTTTTTCCGTCCAGGTAGACTGGTGAGTCAGATGAATGTAAGTAAGAAAGGTTTAAGTCCACAGGACTAGGAGATAGCACACATGGGATTTAAACTCAGCTTTGTCACTCACCTACAAGGCCACTTCATGAGAACAGAGTGTCATGAAAGCAAAGACAATTTTTATTATAGAATATGTGCTAATACTACAAATGAGCTCAGCTGAGACACTTTAGGAATTAAATTAACAGAAATCAATGCTAACGTGAGGAACAGGAGACAAGATGAGAGAGACAGCCTGGAGACCCTGACTGGATTTTTTGAGTGAATTCTTAGTGTATCTATTTGTTTTGGAAAAAATATAGCCAACCATTGTCTTTACTCACCTATAGTTGCTGCTGTCACCGTTTCTATAGTCCATTTTGTTTTCTAGGGACTCTAAGACTGTATGTATCATCAGGATTTTCAATGATACAAACATACACAGACACATATCTATATTTCCTGCATTTGACTAGGATATGCCATATATCGCTGTGCTGTATTTATTTGGTCATGAATTCTATAATTCCTAGGACAAAAAGTGCTGCTAGAGCTTTTCTTCCAGCCTGGTAAACACCCGGTGGTGGTTTGTGAAGAGGCAAGCTCCAGCGTCACACTTGCTGTCCAGGTTGCAGAGGCAGGCTCAACATCGCACAGGAAGGCTGGGAAACTGCTGGCAGGTTCTTGGCTCCTGTTGATTTTACACCTCAGTCTTCCAGGATGCTGCACACTTTTTCTCTGGAGATTTATGGATTCAAGGGCTCATAGAATGCTTTGAGTTGGAAGTGACTTTAAAGATCATCTAGTTCCAACTCCCTGCCATACAGGGGTAGCTTCCATAGATCAGGTTGCTCGGAGCCCCATCCAATCTGGCCTTTAACACTTAGAACTTTGAGATCCAGCATACCTCATTTGTTTGCCTGGATAAACATGCAACAGCTTTTCAAAAAATGAAGATAAAACACTTGTGATTCAGAGTTAAATTCCTGTTCAGTACAGAGAGATTTATTATTATTTTTGCTACCGTTATTTGCATTTTAGGTGACATTACGCAATAACTCCATTTATTTGGCTAGACATTTACAAATATCTTGTGCTAGCTATTGTAAAAATGCATGAGATAGCTCCTGCTCCAAATAGCTTACATAAATTTCACACACCTAGCTCATTCAACAAACTTTCTGAAATCTTTCTCAAGAGAAACACTGTTGCTGGTACAGGATCAGTAATTTTCTAGCAGTTGATGCAGAGTATGGAAGTTGTGTATTTTTAAAAGGTAAGGAGCATAAAGCACATTTTCTTCTTTTTCTGAATTTTTTCTCATATTTGCATTGTTTTTAAATTTTGTTTCTGATGGTCTGTTTCCATTACGCTTATATCCTCTCCTCCATGACCACTTATTTCTATGTTTTCTTTTATACTCTGAGCAAAGACAGAGTATTTATGACAGGTGTAAAATGAGGTGAAAACTGACAACATATGAAGCACTTTACTTACAGCAGTGAAAAGTAAATCTTCTCACCATTCAAGAAGTCATCCTCTTTCACTTTTGTTCAAAAGCTGCTGTGTGTCCTAGGATTTGTAGCTGTCTTCTCAGTTTTGTCAAGTGGTGTTGGAAAGGAGATAGTTTGTATTAATCAGCCAATGGGCCTGGAGGGGAGGCAACAAGAAACATGGTCTTACTCCCAGCATTTTCTCCTTGCTTCACTTCAACCTCTTGTTTTCTGCATTTGGCTTCTCAGTTGATGTCAACCAGCTGTGCCGGACTTCCTGCACAGTGTTGCTTCTGTGTGCTGCTTCTACAGGGAAGTCTGGCGAGGACAAAATGTGAGAAGCAATCTGCAGCAGTCCCTTTAGTTAGGAGCCCCCTGAAAAGGCTATCTAGACTCCAATTAAAAAACTGTCCCTGAGAAAGGCTGAGTTGTACAATGTTTTTATAGCCTTTGCCGAAGAGACAATTCAGATTCCTATTAAGATTCTTATCCAAGGAAAGAACACCAAACTCTGTTCAGACTAGATTAAACAGAAGAGAATATTTCACAGAAAAGTGATATTTTAAGCATGCAATATTTTTTTCTCCATATATAAAGAAAGCATCACCCTGGTAATGAAAGCTAACTAATTTTTGGGGGGAAGAAAAGTCCCTCTTTCACATTCAGCTCCCCTTGCACTGTCCTTCCGTCCAAAACCACAACAGAAGGTGAGATGACTTGGAATAATAGGTCCTCATTTCTATATGGTTTTATATTCTTCTGTGTCGCTAATGAAGCTATATATTATAATAATGGTATGTATCCTCATGCATAGTTACAGAAATACTTACAAAAGTCACATAAATATATAGATAATTTATACAGATTATACAAATAGTTTCTATCCAGGCTCAAAACCTAGAGGAGACTTTGAAGATAACAAGAACAAGGCTATGTCTGTGAAAGGCTTTTTGCTTTATGGATGCCCAAAAGGAAAGCAAAGGTAAAAGAAAAAGGAGACATGCAAAAATCAGAATCAAGTCAGAATGAAACAGGTTTTAAAGGATTCCATAAATTTAGACATGAAGCACTCAAGGGAAGAGATTTTTCTCCTGAACAGCTCTGCAAAATACCACTTGACAACCCACCTCCCTTTCAAAATTACATCAATGAATTAACTTAGCCTAAAGCAAGACATGTTAAATCGAATACTTCAATATTTAGGATTTTACAGAAAAATGGCGAATCTTCCACACATTTGCCTACCAGCATTCAGTTCAACTCCTGGATTGCTGGGTGAGCCCACTCAGGATTCAGGGAGTCAGATAGGAGGGAAATTTTCAGGACTGATGTTGTTTGCAAGAGGCACTGTCAGGCTATACCTGTTGAAAAGTACTGATGGATTTTGAAGCACGACTAAAGACAGCAAGCTGGGGAAGTCAAAAGAAGACATGTTTATATTAAGTTTTACATCCTTAAATTGAAATGGTTTGCCCTGCAGCAATGCTCCAGAGGTCCAATAGATATGATTGTCTTCTTCCCTTCCTTCCCTCAAGTCAAGTTTTTCCTCCTCAGACTAACCAACTGTTACAGCTTAAAGGTAAATATACATCTACGGCTAATCTACCCACTTATGGTTGCCACCATTAAGAGCTTGCAGTGTTTTTTTCTTGAGTATCTGCTGACAGTACATTAAGAATTTCTAGTAAATGCTGACTTTGTAGTACCAGCCAATACATGTATCCATCACAGCATAAAATACTTGGCCTTCTTAATAACTCAACCAGTATATGGCAGACTCATCTAACTGATATAAAGTCATGAATAATAACAATGTATGATTTTTTGGTTATTCTCAATAAAATTGCTAACCATTACCAGTTGACATTATCATTTGACTTAGTTTTACCTTGAAGCCTGAAACAAAGGTTGGCAAAGGCTGCAGTGGGCAAACATTAGTTTTACTATTTCAAGTACAATGCTAGGTGATGTCCCCAAAACCAGATATGAAATCATACTCTTTAAAACCAGTTGTAACTAATTGCACTTGAACTATGGAGGAAATTTGTCGACAATTGCTGCTTAATGAAAGACTATATCTAGTGATTTCTGACCCCTAGTGCTCAGTCTTTTCACGTGAAGAGCCCTGCTGAAGCAGAGAAAATTGCACATCACTTTTCAGTGCAGAAGTAGGGAATTACAATACATTAGTATATCAGGGCTTTATGTACCTGTAAGCTTAGAAATATGTTCAGCCCATCCCAAGCAAAGTGTTCATTGGCTTTTTTTCAGTTTTGAGACCTGTCTGTTTCATAATCACAATTTTACGTAATTGGTCATTTCTCTTTGCAAGGTTTAATAGAGTCGACTATATCTCATCTCTTCCTTTTTCCCTTGCACAATACTGTATATGCACAATACATGCTTTTTCGGCCATTCTGCAGCAAGAAATATTCAAATAGAAACTGATGTGACATAAACGATTTTTACTTCCGAAGATTTTTCCAGAAAAAGGAAAAAGAAAAAAGCAAACTCTCTAACAGTCTTCACACAGTTCACATTTATAGACCAACAGCAATCTTCAGATCTAAACAATGCAGACTTAAACCTCTGGTTCTTATTTGCATTGCAGACATTGAACTGGAAAAAGCACGGGGTAAAGAAAAAAAGGAAGGAATGAGAAGTGTCTGTCTCAGAATGATGAGATGAAATGCAAGAACCTCACTCTTGTTTAATAATAATTTTATAGAAAAAAAAAATTCTCTTGCTTTTGTCATACTACCAAGAAGAATGTGTTATTCATCAGAAGCCTTTTGCAAACAACTATTTTCCTAATGAATATGTGGCTTCAGTGTCACAGGACTAGGACTTGAAGATCAGGACCACCTAGGAATCCAGAGGAGCATTTCTAATCCAACCACCTCAAATCAGAAAATTGTAAGTTTGAAGCTGCTTCATCTTCTTTTTTTTTTTTCTTCCTTACCACCAACTTTTTCTTTCTCTGCCCTGAATCAAAAGTGCTATTCAGCCTGCAGCCATATGTGAGCAATCACAGCTTGACACAGGGTACTAATAACACCTACTCCAGCCATCTACTCTTAAATTGGAGCATTGCCATTAATGTGTGCTGGCGATTGCTCTGGCTTATGTAAGCTGCACTTGGGAAGCTGTGGGCACCGCAGGAGAAGGAGCAGTGGCCCCGCGCTTGAGGCCGGCAGCAGCGCCAGGCCCCAGCAAATGGAGCACGGCCATCTGAAAACGGAGCGGGGTCAGAGATCACCCCTCAGCCTCATTTCGTAAGTGGCCCTAATGTGCTCCATAAGTATAGATCAGCAAAGAGAGCCTGAGTCAGGCCTCAGACTAACATTTGTTTTCATTTTTTGGTGGCTTCAGAACACACAGGGGTCATTGAACTGTTCATGCTGGCGCTATTTTGCATTCGTGGTCTGGAGGAAAATAAAGTCCTAACCTCCGACCTTTCATTAGAGTAGAGCACACAGGAGGTTAGAGGTGACAGGGTAAAAAAAAGGGCGGGGGGGAAAGTGTTGTTCTCCCTCAGAAAATAAGTGGCTCCTGTTCATGTTGCAGGTCTGGCTTGTCATTAGCACAGTACTGTATTTGCTAATAGATAAAGTTATAATGTACTGTGGTACAGTGAAGTAACACAGAAGATTAATTTTTTTCAAGCATATCCACAGTAGCCCCTTCCTCTGAGTTTAATACTCATTGAGAAAAACAGCAGCATGGCCAGTCAGGGTGAGGGTCCGTGCTGAGGAGGGGCTCAAGTCCAAAACATCAAAGCTGTTAGTTTTCCTGATGACTCCAGTATCCCTCAATATTTCATTCTGAAATTATTTTCACTTTATTTATGTTAACCTCTTCCTAAGACTTTTTTCTTTTTCTATCTTCTTTTTTCCCCCAAGAAAAATAGGGTTTTTTTGCAACTCACATGCATGTGCTTCCTCTAAGAAAACATGGATTTTTCCTGTCACCCAGCATTATTAAAATAAATACCATCCACAAAATCCAGTGGATGCTATGCGAAATTCACTGATGTACTGAGATGAGGGATTGGGCTTGTGCATCCTTCTGCAAGCCAGCAGACAGACAGAAGCTGTTTCAGAACACTCCGTGTGCACTATCCATATCACCTATTCAACTTACTCAAGTATTTCAACGAAAGGCCTGATTTTCCACTGCTTTTCCCAGTCTAGTAATTGGTACCGATGTAAACTGCCGATAAACTGCAGCTCCTGGCTCAAGCCTAATGATATACTTGCTCTTTCCATGGTTTAAACGGATGCGCACAGTGCCAGGCGTTGTGAAGGACAGGAACAGACTGGCAGGCCAATGAAACAGCTGTGCGTCTTAGACCTCTCCTATGAGCGAACAGGAAAACCAAACTCACATCCCAAAAATATTTCAGTGCCTGAGGCTGGCAAGGCTAGCCCTGGAAAGGACTCTGCTTCTGAGACAACCCCTGGGGCTCGCTAGCTCCCTGCTCCTCCCCTCCCCAGTGTGAGCCTTCTGGGCCAGAAAAAGCAAATTCATTCTCCTCTGTACCTGGTTGTAGTTAGACATTTAGGCACAGCTCCAAGGAGACCAGGGCAGATATCCAGGGAAATTTAAACCTGCAGCATGCTGCTAGAAATCTTTTGCCAAAATGAATCTTGACTAAAACCCATCAGGATGCCATTCCTGATGGCTCCTGTAATATTTCAGAGCTGTTTCATGAAGAGCAGGAGTGTGTTTGTGGGGTTGGTTCGGTTTAGTGGGAGTTCAAGACCCCTATGAACTAGGTAGAAACACGTAAGTCGTGTTTGACAAAAGGTTATTTGGATGGATCCAGAGCTGTAACTTGCTGCCAAGCTCTTTAGAGGTACAGAGATCTGTGCATGTTTCCCTGGACTCAGTTGTACCTCCCTTCTTCTACTGATGCAGTTATACTGAGTAATCAATAAGTCTCACCCTTGGTATATATTTTAAAGCATCCAGTCAGCATAGTTTAAAAACACAGTGTAATGTTGTATAACTTTCCTGTTGTTACATTTAGGATAGTCCAATTTTTTTTTTCAGTTAAATATGTACATTGTGTTTTTTAATTATATCATATTGTTCCCTTTCCTCTTTTGGGGGCCAAAGTAATAAGACAATAGAGAAGAAGTTTTGAAATCCATATCTGGGTGTAACATGAAAATTTCACTCTGCTATGGTCACACTGCTATATTGAGCAATAAGGAACGAAAGCAAACAATTTATGTAACTATTTATTAATTTATGTAACTTACATATTTTATGTAATTTATGTATTTATGATTTATGTAACTATTCCCACTGAGAACTGTGAATTACAAACTCAGAGATTAAATTCTCTGTTGGAATTGATAATGTCTGCAGCACAGCTCAAATTTGCTGAGGGTGAATGAGGTAGGAAGAATTTTATTCTGTGGATTTTCTGGGGAACTTGAACTTGCAAGAATTTGTGTGAAATAATCATGAAAGATTTGTAGAAACATTCACTGAGAAATTAGCTTTGTATTAGTACAAATATTTGAAATTAAGTCTCCTCTCCCAGCTGTTTCCTGAGCTGTAACGGAAAACAGAGACCTGATGAAGGCTGAGATGTGTTTGCGTAGGTATTTTGAGCAGATAACCCACAGCACAATTCCAGTACCTAAGCAAATAATGGTGAAAATTGTGAGTATTGTAATTGTGTGTCAATTGTAAAATTGTGTGTGCACCAAGGAGTTACTCTTAGCCTTTACCCTGAGTTACATGAGGGGGTAACTAAGATATCACTCAGCTCAGTGCCAATGTGGGCCTTCCCAGAGTGAATTTCTGAGGCTGCTTGGCTGCTAACAGAGTTTAACTTACTGCTGTCAAATCTTTCTAAGTACTCCAGAGCCACAGACCCGTAGGTATGAGGAGGTACAAGAAGTTGATATTCATGAAAAATGCATGGTGCAAAGTGAAAAGCTAACTGTGCAGTACTGTAAGGAGGGACACTGTATAATTTTACCTCTGGAAGAAGAAATGTGTGAGGAAGCTACAGATAAATGCCTCTGCAATGAGGACTTCCACTGGCTAATTCCTACCCTCCATATATTTATTCTGTGCCAGCTTTTTGCTCCTGCTTTCAACTTGTGGTTATCATCTGGATGAGCCTAAGAAGCAACACAATTGTTACACTATATAAAATTATGTAGACTTGGTGTAAAATCGCATGAATACAATTTTTTCCAAGGTCAGACCTCACTATTAAAACATGAGACATGCTCCTAACTGAGTTTCTAAAAACACTTTCTTGAAGTCATCTGGGTCCTTAGAGGGAGTTATGTTAGGAAAGGTTTTTCTGAATCACACCTGGTAGTGAACCGTAATTAGCCTTCTTGTTATTTACGGAGGGCAAATAGGCACCTAACAAAATTGGATCTGTGGCTGAAAGAAGCTGGATGTGGGATCATATCCTGGGCTAAAGAACCTTTCTTTGTTGCTTTGAGACATTATATTTACTGTGAGAACACAGACAGCTATCGTAGGTCAACATGAGCTATGCAAATATTGCTGTAAGAAAGGCAGAATATCTACATCTCTTTTTAAGGATAAGAGAAATGTCAGAGGGCTTTATTTTTACTTATAGGAAAGGAAAACCCAGAAATCTGTGGCAAATTTAAAATATTTTTCTTTATGAAAATGAAACTTCATTTCTTTTAGAACAAAAATATCTGCTGATTTAGCTACTTAAAAATACCTAATAATTTAGAAAGTATTAATACATAAAATAAATTTTTCTAGATACCTTGTTTTTGAATAATTGTGGTTGTACAAAATGCTGAAGATGGTGCTTCCCTACACACCTCAGTGTATTTGCTACGTGTTGACATATCCCTATGATAGGAAGTAACAATAAATCTTGAAAAGAGAAAGCAAGACTGCTGGTGACTTCTACATGAAACAAGAACTCATGGCTTTCAAAGAGAAATCCAGCAAGTTTGCAGCTCTATAATACAGATAAGGAAAGCTCATTTCCAGAAGCAAAGGTGAAGACTTACATGGGTATCCTTCCTCAAGAGAGGATTTCTGTCTGCCTGACCCCAGACCCTGCCTCCTCTGGTCCTTGGCTGGGTCCAGCAACCTTTTGACACACTCTGGCCTAATTTTAAAACTACATCATATTTTATCCCATTTCTCTGAATGGTAAGGAACCATTAGACTGTTAGTTACAGAAAGGTGCTTGTGAGCTTCAGAATTAGTCAGGTCACCCACACTTCCACAGGCTGTCAACCTCACAGCAGGTTTCCGGGAATAAACCATTCCTCAAATCTAGTCAGGATCTCGTGTCTGTTCCAGCCAGAAACATGGACTCAAGTTTCTGTTTTATAAACTGCATTTTCCAACATCTGCCATATTTTATCCAACCTTACCAGCCTAGATCTTTGCCCCAGTCCTATCCCTAGCCCTAACCTCACTACAGATGTAAAAATTTTGGAAATGTTGCAAGTTTGAAAAGCAAATATTTTCCTTGGAAATTATAGAGGGTGAGGGGATGGAAGGAGATGTTCAGAAAAAATATCCATTTAGGGAAAAATTCCAGTATCATTGTAAACATTACTTTAAACATTCTTTCACTGCTCATTCTGAGACAGAGTATTTCACATGAAAGACTCCCTTTTTTTTTCTCCTCCAACTTTTCCCTACCAGACCAAGGAAAAAAAATCCTTCCAACACTAACTTTTTCTGTATGCATTTCCAGGATTTTTTTTTCCCCTGAAGTTTCTAAACATGTTTTAGGCCCTGAACTTGAAAACATGTAGGTTGTATGACATGTGAAAGTCTGAGTCACTTGAGGGAGTGGTTGTATCCACAACGTGCTAAGTCTGCAGGAATAAAACCCTTCCTTCCTGTGGAAATGTGGGAAGAGCTCTCCCAGGCAGTTTCAGACCTGGAAAAAGACTGGTGTGGCCAAAAGCCTTCCTGGATTTCCTCACCCAATTCTTCCAGTTTTTCTCTTGGTAGATGCTGTTCCACCCTCCCTGCTTTCTTGCACTTAGGCTTAGGCCACCTCAGCTCCAGGATCTGAGCAAGGCTTCAGATGCGATAGAGAGTTGTTTGTCACAGGGCATTTGGCTTGCTGCTCAGTAACAAGGCTCTGCAGTTGGGAGGTATTTGGGTAATGTAGAGGTGTATATTGGTTGGGATCTGTGCATGCATTCATACCTGCATCCAGCTGAATGTATCCAGGGAGCACAGCTCACACAACCCAGC
The DNA here is from genome assembly GCA_013397845.1 of Melanocharis versteri. Lineage (NCBI taxonomy): Eukaryota > Metazoa > Chordata > Aves > Passeriformes > Melanocharitidae > Melanocharis > Melanocharis versteri. Next base: position 481,245 of record VZTG01009080.1, read on the forward strand.
ACTGTCAGGTTTTTCTTTACCTGCTATTTAGGGCTCTGCTGTGTTTTCCTCAACATCTCCCCAAGTTGCCAGTCTAAGCCTTTACCTGATGAGTGATAGCCCTGATTTATGCAGCTGGGATGCGGACTCCTGCGGCTGCTCCTGCTGCCTGAGCGTTTCTCAGTGCTGTCAGGGGTTCATTATAATGAAGAGATACAGGACGGAGCCTGTCAGCCTGTGGGCACGCTCTGTGCTGCAAGCCATAATGCATATGGCACGCTGGAAGCTGCCACAAGCAGAGTGAAGGTTGCTCTCCCCAGCTCTGACATGCTTACAGACAAATACACACACAGATATTTATAGGGACTGGTAGTCAGCCCTGTAGATAAAGGAGAAGAAATATGGGTAAGAATAAATATTCTGTATGTGGCAGAACGCAGCTTGAACTACCACATACTCAAATATTTCAGGCTTTCTGATAACACCTCCTGCAAAACGAGCAAAGTTTAGAACCTGAAAGTGGTTTCTACATCTATCTTTATTTTATAGATTATTTCGCACTTTTGCTAAGTCAACATTTCTATTCTTCCAAAGAAAAACTGGTTTATTGATTCAAGATTTCTCAAAGCCTGGTACTCTAACAATTGCATTAGATGAGGGGAAAAAATAACGACAAACTACCTTCAAAACATTGTATGATGTTTTGAATGAGTACAGATCTATCTTTCTTGCCTACATTCCTTTTCCTACAGGGTTTACACATTTTGCTGGGAGACACGTGGGCCGATAAGGCAGCACAACCAAGGCTTTGATGTGCAGCCTGGCCACCAGGACAGCTGGCAAGGGAAGTGCACCCATGGCTGGGCAGCAGCAGCATGTTCAGAGGGGTGATGGGTCAGCTCAGAGCTCCGGGGTGGCTCTTGGGGCCTTGCCAGCACCTGGTAGCCAGAGGACGGTATAATTGGCTGTAGTATTTCATTAGGGTGACAAACAAACCATTTGACCAGCAGCGAAGCTCTTTGTTGCCCTCTGCAGGGACAGGAATCGGGAACATTATTCATCAGATATTGAAAAGAAAAAGAGAAAATGGAAAGGAAAAAAAATTTAAAAGGTGGTTCAAAGAATTTTGAAAGAATACATATCCTTGGTAGCAAATGTTGATGCATTTCAGGTTCTTTGAGAGCACTTCCATTGTTCAGTGATTTATATATCTGGCTGTATTTTAAAGAGCTGACATGTTTAATGCTTTAAGAAGATAAGGGTTTTCTGCTCAAGAAAAAGGGATGTGTGTGTCCCTTTCATCATTACTTTTTTTTGCTTGTTGTTTGTTTTGGTTTTGTTTTTTTTTTTTTTTTTTCTGGAGGAGATAGTGTGGTGTTTGCTGAAAATTAAATTAGTTATGTGTATGCCTCCAAAATGTATGTTGTCCACCATTAAGTTATTCACAATTGCTTAATTTCTGCTGTCCAAATAAAGATACTTGATCTTGTGAAACCAGAGCAGACAAGAAAAAACAATCACAACTTCTTAAAAAGGCAATACTGTCTGGAAGGAGGTTATAAGGAAAATTCTAATCCATTTTTCTCAAAGGATCACTAGAAACACAAAATACCTTTTTCTGCTGTGTTATACTTAATTTTAAATTGCAAAGTAGCTGAATTAACTAAAAGGTAGAAGGAAAATCTTTAAGTATATAGCAAAAATAGAACCAGAGCTCCATTAACAAAGTACCTTTCTCTGCTGTCTCAGCTTTTCAAGGGTGATGAGATGACAGCTTCTTGTTTAAGTTTTCACAGATTTCTTTACAGGCACATAACCCATGAACTTGTGACTGGGATATATACATTATACATGCATTCATAAATGAACATCGATCAGGTTTCAGAATACTTGATGACGAACTCATGCTGCTTAGGTTCCTTGAATATTAACACCATCTTACAAAATTCTATATATTCCAGTGTACTTTATGCTTTACAGGGTATTTCTGGCTTCTGCCATTCAAAGACCTCAGAATCATAGATTCTATCCTGAATAAGGAGATCAGGTGGCTACATGTGGGAGCTGGAGTAGAGATTTTATTTCGATTAATACAGCAGATTAATATGTACTTTCCATGTAATTCTGCCCTGGAACATAAGGAGAAAAAAATACGATAAATAGAGGGGAAAAAACCTTTATCACCAGTCTTGCATTTTTTGTCTGATCCTATGCCCTGGCAGCTGAAAACGGAGCTCCATTGTCTTCAGTGGAATTACTAGGAGAGTAGAAAAGAGATGCCAAGGATTTTAGGTCTATATTTTGGTTTTATGACATCTTTCAGTGGATGATGAAGCTGAAAATGCAGCAGTGTTCACTGTAGCTGAGTCTAGGCTGTAGGGACTACTGTCCCCTGTGTTCTCTCACACTGTAAGTGCTCAAGCTGGTCTGGACAAAGTATCTCTCCTTTGCCACACACATTAAATGCTTCTGCCAATCCTACCTTGAGCAAACCCTTCGAGGTGCTCCCTGTTTCCCTGAGTGAGCAGGATATGGGATGGGAGCCTGGCAGCCTGCTGGCTGCTGCTTTGAGGGAGCTGGGGGAGCTGTGTGTCTGCCTGGCAGAGGCTGCACTGCCAGCAGCCGCCACCCTTCATCTCTGTGCCGAGCTGCGAGCGAGAGTAGCTGAGCCATCTGGGTGGCACCTGCTTCTTGAGCAGCTTTCCCTGGACTCCCCTGGGAAAAGAGAGCAGGCCAGGTGGAAGTGCTTTGCTGGCCAGATCTGGCACATTGGCTGCCGGTCAACACGGATGTGTAAGAATGGCTGGCTCAGACCAGAGGCACAGAGCTGTGTCCTGTCCCTGCAGGTAGCTGAGCACAGACGTGTTAAGAAGGATACAAGAACAGGCAAGGGATAGCCATGTATTTCTGTTCCCNGCTTAGGGATGTCCTGCAGCTCCAACCATGCCTCTGTGCTCAGAAGCCTTTTGTTAACTTTTCTCCTGATATCTTGTCTAATCACTTCTTGGAGCTCTTCAAGCCTTTGGCAACAGCAACATCCTGTGATAATGAATTTCCATAGTGTAATGGGTTAAAAAAAGGTACTTCCTTTTTTTTTGTTTTAAAACTACCACCTGCTAGTTTCATTTGGGTCTCTTAGCTCTGGGGCTGTGACAGGTTCAATCCCTCTGCACCTTCTCTGTGGTGTTCTTGATTACACAGACCTCTGCGTAGGTCTCTTCTGATTATTAACTCTTCCTGTTAGGAAAGCTGTCCCTTACCAGGTTCTACAGGCCTCGCAAATGGTTTCGGCCTCACTGATACAGAGAACGATTGATGCTCTAAATCTCCATCAGGTGTTGCAACACGTCTCCTGAATACTACCTTTTTTTTTCTCTTTAGCAATTTAATCTTGTCATATTCCAGGTGGCATGAGTTGCAAGTCTGTTCCTGTCTTGAACTTACTGCTGGCAGATTACAAATACATAACAATAACACAGAATATTTTACAGATATGAAACAATATGAACATCTATGTGATCTGTCACTATGGTAGATAATTTCTCTTACATTTAGCTGATCCTGGGTCAAAATAATTCTCAATTAACATGAAAAAAACTACCTTTTTCATATTTTTAATAGGTTAAATAGCTTCAAAGATGAACATGCAGAAAGTTGCGTTTGCATGCAGTATCTGCTGCAAGAGAACAGTCTAAATTTAGTGTCTTGTGTGTTTTAAATCAATAAAATATACAGGCCTGCAAGTGACAGGGAGAGGTAGACTTGATAAATTACTGGTTATGAAAGGTGAATAAAAAAACAGGGACCTACAGAACTATAGCAGAGGCTTGCTTGGAGGGGGAAGGGAGCTGAGCCTTTGACTGGCTCCTCTTCTGCTTGAAACTGCTGCTCAGTCCCTGAAGTTGCCAGCTTGTCTGTTTGATGGCTTGGCAGAGCTCTGCCGGGAAATGTGCAAATTGCAGTTTGTGGGAACAGGGGAAAAACACAGAAACAAGACTAATGTGGAAGAAGAGCATCTAACCTCACAAAATCAGTTTTTAACCTGGAACTGCCAGGCCTGGTTAAGGAGAAGGATTGGTTTCTTGTAACTTTAATCACATTTGAAGTAGTTAGCCTATTAAGCCTTGTTTATTCCATGATTCTATTAGCAGCTTTGATCCATGTCTGCTGCTCTTCCCCACATTAAGGGATGTATAACGTGTGGCTGCACAGAAAGAAGTGGAAGGAAACCCTTTGCCCATCACTGCAATAAAATAGCTGCCTTGTGTGTGGTTCAGGCAGGCTGATGAAGCACTGCCCTACCCTGACACACAAGCCCCTGGGAAAATGACAGCAATATCTGGGAAAGAGGATCGACAGAGGAAGTAAACACTGCATGGCTGGGTATGGCAGTCACACCTCTTAAATAAGCATCCTGGAAGAACAAATCTCAGTAAGCCAGTGGTCAGGGAAAGCAGTAGTATTCTGGGTTTGGTTGGGCCAGAAATATTGCAACAGGAATATATGAGATATTTTGATACTCCTGCTGTCCCTTTCAGTCAAGGCCTGGCAGGGCAGAGGAATGAGAATCTGCAAAAGAAACCAGACTGAACTTTTGATCTAAAAAAAAAAAAAAATCATGTCACTTTCTTAATCCAAACCCACAGGCTTCAACTTTATGAGGACACTCATGTTTTTCCTTTTTTCTGTGGTAAGACACCCATGATAGAATTGAAGGGTTATGCTTACGCTAGACAAGCTACAATTTAATACCCATTAAATACTCTGTAGATGGTTATAAAAAGTGCTCTGGATTCAAATTGTCTTGTTTCATGGTGAATATATTTATTTTCATTTTTCCTTCAATCACTCAACAGTCTGAAGTCTTTTACAGCTATGCAAATGACTGTTTTGCTGTTGCCCTCAAAGTTTTGCCAGAGCCAGGCAATTCAACTGCCAACCATTCCTCCTTTTTAATGCAAGTACTGATATATAAGCACAGGTCTGTAGTAGATACAATTCCTTTACCAGAGTCTGCTCTAACTTGCAGATCAGATTCTGCTTTGCCAACTTGAATGCCCCCTTGACACCGGAGCTCAAGAACAGGGTTTTGTGGGGTAAGAGCTGTGGCAGACCCAGGATTCTCTTTCATGTGTCCTTCTGACAAAGAGCTAGGATGTAGGATTTCATAGTTAATGAAGGGACATTTTACTATTGGGCTTCAAATTGGGTAGGAGCTGATCCTGACACCCAGGAGTCTACAGTTCTGTTTCTCACCTGTAACGAGGGTGAATGATACTTATCACCCAAAGGTGCAAAGTCTTTGCTAATAAAAGCCCTTCCCGGCCCAAGGCTACTACTCTCACTCTTGGGTTCTGTCCCATCCACACCTATTCCATGAAGTTATGAGTCTGCTCATGAGAGAAATCAAGTCTTATGTCTTGGGAAGCACTCCATCGTACTGTCTACCTCCTGTCAACAAATTCAAGAATTACCTAAAAGCTCTAGACATTCATCTCTCTGTTGTCCTTCAGATCTTTGTCTTGCTTACACATTGCTCTCCTTTTTGTCCTTGTGCTATTCCCATGATTTTTCTACTTTTTATCTCCAGCAGCCAGTGTTGTTTTCTGGGGTGTTTTTTTTTGTTGTTGGGGTTTTTTATGGGGGTGGTGGTGGTGGTTTTTTTGTTGTTTCTTTGTTTATTTAATTACTCCCGAACTCTAGATTCACATGTGACATTAAAAGCCTGGGAGCTAACACTTCAAGATGACAAAGAAAAGCTGGATCCATGAGAGCAGAGTGGATATAATGAAATCAGAATATGGACAGAAAGCATACTTCATCTGACTCTTTCCTAAGAGCAAGAAGTAACCCAAGGTAGACCCTTCAACTCCAGCAGATGTTAATTTGTCTTTAAAATTAACTGCTCCACTGAGCCTGCTCTACTGACAGAATTCCCATGTGGTCCACCCCTCCCTGCCCTCATGACCGGAATTTTTTGGTAATACAGTTCATACAAAGAAAATCGTGCTTCATTTTAGTCAACTTGAACAACTGATCACCATCTGCTTTACAACACTGCTTTTCTACATCTATGACAATTTTCCATCTGCTGTACTCCTACCTAGATCATGTCTGTATTCAAAAGATGTTGTAGAGAATATTGAATGTACTTTTCCTCGTAAAAGCAGCATTATAAAAAATCTTTAACATGGAGCTACCGCTGTGTACATCGGTGAGGGTCTGGGTGTGTAGGTGGTAGCAGTGGTCATGGAAGTGTCTAATATTTGGAGAGTTTCTGTGTATGTATTTATCTCTGAGGACACAACAGAAAAACAATTTTTAAAATAATGTTTCCATGTAAAAAAACTAATTCAAAGAGGTTGTTGTGTAGGTGGGAATTTGGTAAATGTTTAACTTCTTGAAAGATTTTGTCCCTGTATTCTGTCAGAACTGGTCAATTTTGCTACGGCTGTATTACTTGACATGTAACACCCCACCTTCAGAAAATAAGTCTACTGTCAAAAAGTTGATGTCATGCTCATACTAAATCTGATTGTGAAAAACATCACATTGTTTTGGGAATATACCTGGATAAAGACCTGAACAGCCTGGTCTAGTCCTGCACCTGAGTTCAATTTGGGTAGAAGGTTGGATTAGAGACACTCAAGGTCTCTTACAGCCTGAACAAATCTGATCTTGTGATCCTGTGGCTCTCAGACCTGAAACCAGGACATAGACAAATAAGACACAGAAGCAAAGTTTTCTGGCAAGTTTAGTAAACATCTCCTGAGTCAGAGCTCTTCACTCTTAGCACTCATTTTCTTCTGTGGAATTAGTCAGAAGAGCAATCCACTACAGTTTTTTCCCCAAACACAAATCTGATTGATGCTCATGATATTTTTCTTAAAATAGCATTTAATTTGGCTCAAGTCCCCAAAATTAGTCCTTGTGTCTGCTTGGGTGTTCTTGGCTTCTGCTATTCTTTGGCTTCCTCAGAAGCAGAACAGATCATCTGCCTTCCTGCCTAAGTTTCTGGTTCTCTCAGAGTTTACATTTCCAGTTGTTCTGTGGGTGAAAAGGTATAAGAGCTGAAGTGCAACCATTTGATATATCCTAACAGACACAACTCCATTTATTGGCACAGAGGTGGGGGTCTGGAGGAGCTGAGAGGACCATTCACTGTGTTCTGTCTCCCATCACTACAATTTGCTGTATGTATCATCAATTTTGGAGAGGTGGCATCAGCAAACGAAGACACCTTGCAGGGCAAATATCAGAAATGGGTTAACAAGGAAATTCTTTCACTTGGTGCAGGTTTTGCTTTGTATTTTCCATTCCCTACCTGATATCTCAAAAGGCTGATTGCTGCTGAACACCTCTCGCATTGGCTTGCAAGCTCCCTCACCCGCGATACGCTTACCAGGAGGGCAGCTGGATGCTTTCTCACCCTCGAAGGAGTCAGACAGACATGCTTCCAGTTAGGATGCACCATTTTGTAGAGAGCACCAAGAAGAGCCATGTTACCAAGCCTCTGTTTTAGCTCAATGGTAAAAGCTTCTGGACTCTCTTTTGCTCAATTTAGTTCTACTTCAAAAAGCTGAATGGTGTCTGTGTGTGCCCATGCAAGCATATAAAACTTATTCTGTAACCACTCTGTGCTGGATGCAAACATTTGTCATTCTGTTTTTCGTATTCGTGGGCCAGTTGGCAAGTTTGTCACAGCAATTTAACAATACAAAGTGGCAATGCCTAAACATTGGTCTGTTTTCAGAAGTACACTTAAAATAAATGTGTCTTCCAGGGCCAGGTGCTGATTCCCCTAAGGAGTACTCAAGCAGTTCTTTACTCCTCTTGCAAGTCTGTTTTAGGCAATGGTAGAGTGGACTCATTGTGAGTAAAGGCATCAGCATCTGGCCTCAAGTGAGCAATAAATAGAGGTAAAAGATAATGTATCAGCTGGTATGTTCCCTACATGTATATGATTGTTTATATTTTTTAAGAAGAAAATTATGTGTGTTCTAGTTACAGATGTTATTTTTAATTGTTATATTTTATTTTTTCCCAGTATTAAAAAGAAGCTTTGTCTATAGTACACAGGAAAAATGCCTAAGATTTGTTAGATTTGAAGTCTGAAAGATTGATTTTTCACTCTTGTGTTAGAGAACTGCCTTCTGCAACACAGAGTCTGAGGCTTGGTCATGATTTTCCTTAAAGTCTAACCAAAATCTCCCACTGCAACTTCGGCTTATTAATTCTGCAACTGTATCCCTTCCTCCTCCTCAGCAATTCTTTCCTCTCCACGTGCAAACCATGAGTTGTTATGGATGATGACAAAGTGGAATATAGAGGTGAGTTTGCCAAATACTAGGCTGAATGTTTCCCTTCGATTCATAGTTTAAACTTTATGGAGAACAGGAGAACCCTGAAGTCCTGCAGCCTGTAGCTTTCTGTTGTTAGCAACAGTGAGTGAAACTTATTTTCTTATCTATCCACAGTCTGAAATGTAATCCTTTAAATGTATGAAGACTTATTTTCTTCTGTCCTGCTTTAGAAGTGTAGCTTCCCTTATAAATCTCATCTACCGTACAATTAATTGGTCTCTGTTTATGGTGTATGTATAAGGCAAAGATTAATTTTCTAACGGAGCGTGGAAAATCTTCACAAAAACCATCTCCCTTGTTCACAAAAGAATGTAATGTGCAGGACCAAACCTGCCAGCTCTCACTTATTTTGGTTGAGACTTGTTCACTTTCAAACAGCTTTTTACAGCACACTGTCACACTCCAGCAAGGAGAAAATTTCTCGGTGTGATTCAGTGAGACTTCTCACTCATTCAACTGTCAGCACATGAGAATTCCTGTCTCGTGAACAGAGGTAACAGGAAGGTGCTGTTTGTGAGACCTCTCAGCTTTGTGAGCCCTCTCAGCTTTGTGAGCTTTTATACATCCAGTGAATGTCAGCAAAAGTTCTTTTCCAAGAGAAAGGGTCTCTGCTCTGAGCCAGCAGGACCTTCTCTATTTTCCACAATGGAGACAAGCACTGTATTCCAGCTGTAAAATAAGTACTTTTGTAAGAAAACATCCCCACAGTGATGAGGGTCTGTAGCAGGCTGAGGTCAGAAAAAAGATGGATGATTTTGCCTTTGCTAGTCCTGCATATTGTCTGCTGTCAGTGAATGATGTCTGTTGAGCAAAATGTGCTCAACTCTTTAAGCATGCTCTTAAGTATTTAACAGGAAAGAAAATATCTCTATAGTCCCTATTGTGTCTGGAAGAATTGGGGTTGGGTCCAATTCACCACCCAAAGAACCAAGCAATGAAATAAAAATTTACATCCATAACATCATATAAAGTAGTACAGAAGTCTGTTCAATAATGATAATAGTAAAAGAAAGCATAAAAGAGAAGGCAAAAGCAAGCTAGTTTTACAGAGCAATGGAACCGGCGGCCAGGAAGCCTTTTATGGCTCCTAGTATCTCTGTCAAATATCCTCAGCCTTACTGACAACTCAGAAACGTGGCCTGTGTAACTCAAACAGCAGAATATCCTATAGTGGCTGTGACTTGTGGCAGACAGTTTTACAGCAGAGTTCTTACTCAATGAAATCAAGCTCAGGAGTTTGTGCAGACAACAATTTTGTCAGTAACCATCTGGTTGCTGGCTTTGGCTGGGGTAGAGTTAACTTTCTTCACAGTGGCTGGTATGGTGCTGTGTTCCTGATTTGTGCTGAACAAAGTGTTGATAATATAGAGATGTTTTTGTTATTGCTGAGCAGGGCTTGCACAGAGCCAAGGCCTTTTCTGCTTTCCATACTCCCACGCTGGCAAGGAACGTGGGGGTGCTTGGGAGGTTGGGAGGAGACACAGCCAGGACAGGTGACCCCAACTGACCAGAGGGATATTCCAGACCATGTGACGCCATGCTCAGAATATAAAATGGGAGGGAAAGAAAGAGGAAGAGGAGGATGTTTGGAGTGATGGCATTTGTCACACTGACACGTGATGGGGCCCTGCTCTCCTGAGGATAGCTGAACACCTGCCTGCCCACGGGAAGCAGTTAATTAATTCTTCAGTTTTGCTTTGCTTGTGTGCATGGCTTTTGTCTTCCCTGTAAACTGCCTGTATCACAACCCATGAGTTTTCCAGCTTTTACCCTTACAATTTTCTCCCCCAGTCCCGCTGGTGGGGGAGTGAGTGAGCAGCTGTGTGGGGCTTGGCTGCTGGCTGGGGTGAAATCACACCATCTCAGGACTGCAGGCACTCTAAGCTGCGGAAATGTGTACGAAAGTCCAAACAGTTCGGGAAAGTATCCTCACCTGCCATCCACTGCATAAAGGTTGGACCTCTCTTCTGCACAGATGAAAATTGCAATTTGCAATAGCTCTAGGTTCAACTCTTGCCCTTTTTGTCTCCCCTCTGCTATATACAAAGAAATGCAAATATGTTCCTGAACTCTATGCTGATCTGACAGAGAAGCAAGTCTACGTGCTTTCTTCTCTCATACTACTGCTTCCATACTGAACTGGTCAGAATTTAGTTTGTAGCAAGACCTGTCAAGCAGTGGCCGGATCCAACTCTTTTCTTCCTTTCACGAGTTAACTTGTTGTCTATGCTTCCCATTTCAGTGAGAGCTGTGATTATGTTGGTTGTTTTTAACCGATAACTGGAAGCTTTCCTGATGAGAATGTAGTCTGAAAGCTTTCAAAGAACTGTGTGTATGGTCACAAATGCAGCAGGCACACTCCCATAAGTATGCCTGCATTGGGGGGCATGCTGTCATCTTCCCAGTGAGAAGGACTCTCATGCCCTGATGTAGAAGCTGAGAATTTGTTCTATTATAATGAGAAATTACCCAGAAACATCCTAGCCAGTAACTCATAACACCTTGGCGTTTCAGGGAGCACAGACTCTTCAGTATGTTAAAGCACTATTGAATATTTACAGTGGGATAGGATTTGTAAGGCTTCTCATGATTGGTATCTTTCTATTTAAATAGCTGATAAACTGCAGTGTGAGGAGTTATAATGTCTGTTCATTAAGAGCAGTTACATTTTAAACAGATTCCTACATTTTTTGTAGTTGGAGCTTTTATATCTGAGCTATAACCCACACAGGAGTAGGAATATAAGCTCTTGTTTCACAGATCAGATATGATTGATACCTGTACTCATACCTGCTTTCTTTTATTTTTGATAATGTTGCAGACCACCTGTTTGGGTGGCTTTCCTGAGCTACAACTAAGTATTTTTCTTCACAGAAGATTTTTCTCACTTTTACCCAATTCTTAGTTTACCACTTGTCAAATAACAACTTCTTAGATAAATAGGCATGATTATTTTTCTAGCTTGCTGGCTAATCTCTGTTAGGTAACAATAAAACTAAGCAGTTGTGAAAACCAGACATTGATAGACATGCAGCATCCCAGACCAGAAAGAGTGCATTCTTTTTGCTGGCTGCAAAACACAAGTATAAAGCCCTGTTCTCTCCATTGTTCTGACTTCTAAATCCCAGATAAAGGTAAAGGAATAACTTGGCCCATCCCAGGGCTGCTCACTCTAGTATCAGCTTTCTGTGATGCTGCAAATGCAGGGCATCCACTCTTCCTCCATGCAAGACTACCAGATATCAAAGGGCATGCCCATGAATCCCTCAGCTTTGTATCTTCACCTGCAGATATGTCGTCTTGATGATGTTCACTGCCAGGACAAGTTAGACCAATGCTCATTTTACCCTGCTTCAGAAGGGAAAACACCCCTTATCTCTCAAGAAAACCATTTCAGGAAAGGCAGTGTAAAACTTCTACTGGAAGAATTTAACTGTGGTCCTCTGTGGAAGTGTACACCTGAACCCAGACATGACTTGCCAATAGTAATTTACTAGTGTGGCTTTTGGTGGACGAAAGGTGATATCATTGCAGGGCTGTCTTCTGTTGGAAAAGGCTCAGATGGTTTACAGACCTGGCAATGAGAGCTTTGTGAAGTGTGCATGCCAAACTGGAGCACAGCACTCTTGATAAGCTCAGTGTCTGGTCAGCAGCAGCTTGCCTTGGGTGTATTTGGTGAACTTAATTCAGCCTATTGTGTCAAACGTGCACTGCAGTGTAACAATCTCTTCCAATAGACTGAAAACACAGCAGATTTATCTGTCCTTCAGCCATATATGTAGGGTTTCCTGCTCTGCAGTCACTGAGGCATGTGCTGACAAACATGTCTTGGTATGAAGGACTTGCCTCCAGAGTAAGATTTTAAGTTTCTTCTCCAGTACTGTGCAGAATTGTCTTTCTCAGCTGAATCAGTCTGACAGAAAGGTTAGAAAGCTTCATCAAACAAATCCCTAAAAGAGAGAGAGGAAAGCAAGAGCAAAGCTATACTCTGGGACTGGGGAATTGAGGAAAGCACAATTGTAGAAGGCCATTTAAGAGGATAGCCAAGTTCCAGATAGGAAAGACACACGTGCCAATATTTTGGTGTCTCTTCGTTTTGGTATTGTAGCTTAAATTTAAACTGCAATAGTACTACAATGTAAGAAGGGTGCTTGGCTTTGTTGTGCTCCTTGGCAATCTCAAACTGCTTGCAGCAGATTTGAGCACAGAATGGGGGACGTGTGAGGTTGCTCAGCTCAGTCCTATGTGCTTGCAGGAAGCCAGTCTGTGGTGCCCCTCAGAAACACATTTGGTTCTCTCTCGAAGACACTGAAAATCTTGCTACTGTTCCGTGTACTGGGATCTGCGTCCCTGGACACTCGTGACTAGAAACTTTCTTCTGCTTCCCATGGCTGCATCCATGGCTCCCTCTGCCTGTTTATTCTACTGCCAGGATTGTCTGATAACTTCAGTGGTTCTCCTTCAGCTTTGTGTATTTATCTCGAGCACATATATTTCCTTAAAGCTTGTATTAAACTAGGCTAGCAGCCTAAGGTCTTTTAATCTTTCTTGCATGATAGTCCTTCCATTCTCATGGTCAGTTGCATGGACTTTTTGAATTTCCCACTTTATTTCTCATAAATGTGAATTGTAAGAATGCAGTGTACAAAGTTCCTGTGGGCATGCTATCAACACCTTCATATAGAGCATAAATCCTGTCTTTGTTCTGCTGGAGACAGTTTAATGCTAGCTCCAACCATTAGTCACTCCATGTGACAAAACTGGACACAAGTCTTCCCCCTCTGATTTTTCAGTTGGTTCCATCTCATAACAGATATTAATTAAATATTCGTTATTAGTTCATAACATGCATGATTTTACACTTGTTTTTCTATGCCTTCAAACTGAAAGGGCAACGAGGTCTTCTTTCCTGCTGTCTTCAATATCAGCTGTGTTAGGTAATGGCTAATTTTCATGCATCCATTCATGGTCCTGATATTTTATTGGTAAATAATAAGAGATCAGTCCATGAGGAATTCCCCTTGACTAACTAGTTCTTCTGAAGGGGAATTTTGCATTCCACCTCCAACCAGTACAACTCAAAGTAGCCAAACTCAGTTTGCAAGGGGACTGGGGATCTGGGGCAAGAGTAGGAACCAGGGCAAGCCTGATATGGGTCTGCCCAGAGAGGTTTGTGTGTGATGAGCTTGGGGTGGGGGATGCTGTCCAGAGCTTCTCTCAGAGCAGCCAGAGAAGCGCAAAGATGCAGGACCAGCATCTCAACAGCAAGTTCCCCCTGTCTAGTAAAGCTCTTTCAACAGATTTAAATCCCTTGATCACAGGGACATTGACCGCCTCACAGGGGAGACTGTTCCTCATGCTGGGGACTGCAGGAACACCAGGAGCACTGCTGGAGGACATACACCTCACAGCACAGGAATGTCTGGCAGTTTTAAGTTTCCACAGAGGCAGGTATTCAGAACAGATGCTGCTTTCTGCTGTTTGAGACTCAAACATTGCTGTACTGTTCTCTCACACAACAACCAGAACACAACAGGGGGCAAATACGCATGTTTGCCCTATTCTTATTTTGTGAGAACAGAATTGTGCCAAAATAAACAAATGGTGAGGAGGTAGAAATATTTAAAAATAATTTTTTTAATCATCTATGTGTTTTAAAGTATCAGTGGTAAAGGTTTAATGTGCACAGAGGCACATGCTCCCTTCCTATTTTCTTTTATGTTTTTTATAAGAGTTTTCCTTGAAGGAAGCTACTACTGTTATAAGTGCATGAATAATATTTTACTCTGCTCAAAGTATTTTTATTTGTGTTAAAAACAAAAGAAGATTAACATATCCTGTATCAAAATGAGGTCTCTCTGATTCACATATTATTTAATCTTGCATTTAATCCCTCAGACCTGTTAGAGTTTGCTCTTAACTAAAGTTTTCCCATTTACACTCCAGGACAAATTTGTTTGAAATACAATCCTAAACTTCATCCCAGACTGCCGGAAAACATCCATCCACATCTGAAGAGGATTAAATGCAAGCTCTCCAAAGCCCTGTCTATCCATCAGCAACACTAAAAACCTATCACTATAGTGTCTAGACACTGAGATAAGGCTCCTGATGGAAGCAGATGGTTAAGACCTCTCCCCATCATGGATTTCCATGAAAGATATAATGACACAAGGTTAAATTAACAGTCTCTTGGCACAGACTTTCATAAAAGAAAGACACTACCATATTTAGATACACAAATCAGGAGGAAGTAAATTGTGAGGTTTTTTTAAATTCACTTAGGTTGAAAATTCATTAACCTGAGCCTAGAATTTAGCAATAAATGAAGACCAGAAAAAGGAAAAAAAAGAGAGGAAGAAAAAAGCTATGGCAGGGATTCCAGAGCAGATTTACCTCTCGGGAAATGAAATCAAGGAAACCAAAGAATCAAAAATGGATTAATAATCCTTGAAATAAACACATGTGGGAAAGTTTTTATTCTGGTGAAATAAGTCTTCCTGAACAGTGGATGCAGGAAAATTAAGATGCTCATTTAGGACTTAGTAAGAATAAAATTTAAGACCTTCATGAGCCACGACATGCACAGAGTAGAATGATTACTAGACCTAGATCTTAAATATTCTGCAACTGCCTACTTACACAGGCAAGGTCTTGTTGACTCAGTTTGACAGAGCACAGCTCTTGGGACTTCCATGTTCCCAGGTAAGCACAGTCCTCCAATCAGAATCCTCCGTAAAGAAAGAAAGATCCATGAAAAATTTGTATTTTACTTTTTTATGTTCTCAAACCACTTATTCCACTGATCCTGGGTACCTGGTTGGCTTCATCCTCACGAATTTGAGTGCACCATTTCTCAATGGGATGCCCAAAGTAGCTTCCAATACAAAGAGTATCTGGGTACTTGTACTGTGAGCAGGGCAGAGCCTTTTATCATGAGGAAAACTGCATCTGATGCCCTTCAGACTCTCCTAAGACTTCATTTTTAAGTAGGAGAGATCCAGGTCGAAATGAGTGTGGAGAAGAGCTTCTAGACAATGGGCTGCACTAACAGTGAGAAAACCTGAATGAAAAAGTATGATTATTTTTTAACCTCACATGGAGTGATGTGACTGCTTACTCAAATGTTGTAGGAGAAGAGACTGCTAGGTTCAAGAATAATTTTTAAAATTAGGGACAATATTGACATGATAACAAGTAGAATGTAATTGTGGATGCATGTAGCCTCAATAAGGCTACCAGAAAAATCCTTCTAGTTATCAGAGAGTGTGTGGGTGTTGGAACAGACTTCTACAAGGAATAAATCGACCTGAAAGACCCAGACTGGCTTTATTTATTGATGAGGAACTTGCTGCTATTGTGCCAACATTGTTAACTGGCATATCACACTGAAATAATTATTGTAATTTATTTTAAATTTATCTAAAAGTCGATCATGGAATGCAATATATAAATTAAATAAAATAAATTTCCCTTGAGATCCTCCCTTCCAACAGCAGGGTATATAAAAACTGAGTGTCAGGCATTATTAATTTGATGCAATATATTTTCAGGACACTTTGCTACGTAACTGAAAAAATATGTTTTTGCTGCAGGTGAAACCTCTGTGGTTAAAAGAGCCTCCTTGTCTAATAGCAGAGCATCAGCCTGTTGGCAGAGTGACTTTGGAGGCACAGACCCACAAAACAATTGCTCTCACCCCTTTTTCCTGTCTAGACTGACCTTCCCTACCCCTTCCTCTCAGCCAGCACAATACAGCTGCACTTTGTTTTTTTTCTCACCAATGCAAACACATGCTTGGGTCCTCCTCTCATAGCTTACACCAGCCAGCCATGAAATATTTGTGGGGCAAAATCTGATGGCTCAAATTCTTCCTTTGGGTGATATTTACATAGAAATTAGTCAGAGGCTTACCTGAGCTCAGAGCCATAGTGCATTAAGCACTGTATGAATACACACAATCTCACTCCAGAGAGTGAATAAGCTGAAAAAATCACAGATGGAAAAAATGGGTACAATAAAACAAAGAAAAGAAATTATTTACTCAAGCCAGGCGCTGGATGAAAAAAAATATCTGGGAAAGGAAGCAAGAACAAGAACTCCCATATCTCAGCCTTATGTTTTATGAAATGAATAATACTACTTTGGATGTGCAATGACCTATGGACTGTGATTAAACCATCTATAGCTACATGCACAGATTCCTTAACAGTCGCTATATACAGGGACCAAAATAGTTTATTTCCCCTGCTAGCCAAACAAATACCAATAATTTATGAATTTATTTTAATTTTCACACTAGATTTTTAGAAAGTTGAAGAAGTTCAATAAACTAGATGAATCCATCAATGTAAAAGATTAGTTTAAATGCCTCTCTTAGATGATGCTGTCTCAGCACTCTTTTAGTTTGCATCGTGGGCACCATTATATAAAAAAAAGAAAATAAGTAACAAAGGAGTTCTTTTTCTTTATAAAATAGGCTGTAAAAGGTGAAAAGACAGGCAGTGGTTTGGGAGCTTTAAGATAAAATTAAGGAATAAAATGAAGATACCAGAGGCTCCATAAAAGTGAATACATTGGTACAAGAGTCCCTGTCTCTTAGTTTGTGGAATAACTAAGGTGTCTATCACTGGCACAGAAGTAGTATGAAAATAGAGCTTGCTTAGGCAAAGTGAGATAGCATACCAATGGAAAAAATCCCCTCCACATTTTATCTGGTGTCACATTCAGAAAAGTCCAAATCAAAATAAACCCAAAAAAGACCTCATGGGACACTAGGGGAACGACTGAAAGTGTTTGCTGGATTCCCATGGGCCAGTTATGTCTGTAAGACAGGAGTTTGTTCTGTGTTGAGGATCTGGGTAGTTACGTCTTCTGCAATCTTACTGCCATGTGGATTTACCCCTTTCGGTGCAATAGAAATACCAAATTTTTGCTTTTGTGTTGTTCTTGAGGAAGATATTTCCTGATCTTGCATGATGAAATAATGTGGGTAGAGAGGAATCCAACAGCAAGAGGAGGGCAAGCCTGTGTGCACTAATGTGTGACAGTTCCCTGAAAAGGAAGACAACAGCATGGTACATTTTTTTCCAGAGGTAAAAAAGACAGTTAGAAAAATGTGGGGATATGAGAAGAAAGGGCGAGATAATCAAGGGAACACCCCTTCAAAGCATGCCAAATAGAAATGTGTTATTTCAAAAGGGACATGTGGAAGGGAGGAGAGGAAGCAGCCGCGAGATGGGTCACAAATCAACAAAGGACAGATTTTGATATTTACTGCTTTCCCTAATGGCAGACCCTCGCCAGTCGTGGATTGGAAATGGCAGTAACTCACATCAGGAAACCATCTCTCCATCTGTGCAGTTAACACTGGTATGTAAGGATGCAGGTACGTGACAGGAGCTTAATGGGTGGGACCAGCACCACCAGCTGGGGCTTGGAACAAAGACCTTGTCATCTCTGGGGCTACTGAGACCATGCTTCTGTAATTGCTGCAGAAATAGTCAAGTTCAGCATGTTCCTCACAGATGACCATGACAGACACCCAGGGAGAAAGGATGTGCAAACACAGGGTTTTGTGTTAGGGTAGGGCTGAGACACCAAGGGTGAGAAATACCATATGCAAGAGGGCACATTGCAGCGATATTCTATCCTTTCCCTTTTCAAGGGAACTGATGACACTTTGCAAAAATTGGGCTACAGATTTTCTTAGTTTCTTCCCCTCTGGTCAACCTCCATTTCTTTACAATATTAGGTATATATGATGCTTTCCTTAAGCAAGTTGGCCATGGCAGATGCAGAAGAGCTTGCTTACTCACGCATTCCTTCGGAGGTTGCGGCCTTGTACCGTTCCATAGTGGCATTTGGCTCTGGGACAGATGCTGGAAGCTCAACATTAGGGAGAATATTGGGTGAAAGTTGTGGGAAGAAAAGAAAGGTGACCATGTCACCAGTGGCCTGATAAGAAGGAAAAAAACTGCTGTCTATATCCACAGCAGACCAAATTTTACTTTAGGTGGGAAGGAGGAGAAGAGACTGCGGGGCCTTGAGCAAGCTGTGCTGACTGCCTTAGCACATGGTGTTAGTGCTGCCTTCATCTTTAGAAAAATTCTTCATGGAAGATATAATGAGATTCACATCTCTACTTCACTGCTTGTGGTGTACTAAGAAGATGGCAATATCAGAGAGGGCTGAAACAGAAATATGCTTTCCTAGCATATTGCTGGAAAGGAGGGTGAGTAAGAAGGGGGGTGGGTGGGTGGTGGAGAAGTGGAAGAGAAATCTTGTAAATGCTCTCTCCCAACTGTAAAAATTGTATGTAATTTGATCCTTTCTGAAGATTTTTCTAATATCTAAATAGAGGGATAATCTTCAGCTCAGCATAAAATGTTTGAGGGGATTAACTATCCTTCCCGGTCAGACGGATAACGATAATTCACACTTCGCAAGTCTCCCAGTAGCTAGTCTTTAATAACTTCAGTAAGGTTAATAATTATCCTATAAAATTACCTGGCACTTGAGCTGGCAACCAGTTTTACTGCCTGGAGGTGACTGTTAAACAATCTGTGTCTGTTGGCAAGCAGCACTGCACGTACACCCTTGCAAACCCCTTCCCCCATGATGGGTCTGTGAAATTGCGTGGCACGTTCGACAGGCTGATTAGTTATTTTTTTGTACCCTGCCTATTTTCATCACCTCAGATACCAGAAGATATATGAAGTGTGTCCTTGCAGGCAACATCCACTCTGGCCTGGCACCATAAGCAGAAATAGGTCATTTTTACCTGTGACTTTGTCAAAGGCAGATGAGGTCAAATGCTATAAACCTGGGCTTTAAAACACAGCCATAAGAAAGATATCTATCCCTTCTGCTTTAGGTGTCTCTGCGCTATGCCCTGGTTCAAAACTTGCTTTTGACATGTTGCAGCTGTGAGCATATGGTGTATGTTGTTCAGTCTTGATCACGTTGCCTGAGAAGCCAATGGCAGGAGCATGGGATGTGCAAGAGGCAGATAGGATATTAACTAGACAATTTTTTTGTTCGAGAGGTTTGGACGTATTCCAAAAGAGGTAATAATTATTAGTGGTGGTGTGACTGACACTGGTTTGCTTTATTAGCTAGGAAGACCATGATTTGATTTTGAATAAGTTGGCCAATGACTGTTGCTCAAGCAGCTGTGAAATCCCCCACTCCTCCAGTGGCAAAACCATGAATTCACATTCCACAGGCTGAAATCTGAGGGTGTTGATTTCCGATCTTCACTTTGGGATGGTTATTTCAGTTCACCACAGGCTCTTTCCACATTTGGCTTAACTCTGCAACACGAGATCTCTCAGCATCAAGGAATGCTTGGGGCTGGCCTTGCAAAACAGGAATCAAGCTGATAAGCCGTCTCAGTTTTTGTGTTTGTGGCTTCCTTGCCACCTTCAAGATTTAGGGTCGTCATTTCAATGGATTCAAAAGAACAGAAAAGGAGAGAGAATAATTCCAGTGAACCTCATAATTTCCGAGCACCCAGTGGGAAAAGTCTGCCTGCAGGGAATATAATCTGATAGCAGCACAGACCCTTGTAAATTGTGACAAGGAGAAAGAATTAACTGGTTCTCAGAATATTTGCCATATTTTATTGGTTTTGCTGTACATTTATGAAGAGCCTGTTTTATAACTTTGTTTTCAAACCTGAAGGCAAATATATGTTGACATATGGCAATAACATGTGGCCATATCCCTGTGCTCATGTAAACACAGGTCCAGGATTATGGACAAGGGATGAGCTATACCCTTAAGGTGTTGACTGACTGGTGTTAAGATATTCTGCCGAGAAGACTTAGCTACAAACAAGACTCAAAATACATTTTAATCTGGAGCTGCATGTCAAAAGACAGTGATTTGAGGGATTTAGAAGTCAAACTTTTTATTTGGATTTAGTCTTAATTTTTAATATCAGGTCATAAAAAGGACCCTGTGGCCATGTCTTTTGACATGAATAAGTAGGAATTAAACAATATTGGTCGACAAATTTGGCTAGCCTACAAACCCTCCACAGGATTTCAATGTTCAAAGATCCTAAAGTTGCACTGGTACAACTAAACACTTATGTATTTACACTATAATTCTTTACATATGTGAAGACAAGTTCCTACTTCGAGGTTGGCCAAACCTGAATCAGCAAAATAGTAGATACTTGCATCTGTGTGTAGAGACATTCTTGTTTAGAAAATTTACATCTGAAATTATTTTCCTTTCTTCTATTCAATTAAATTGAAGATTTTTTGTGTCAGCTGAAGATGCCTTTTAATGCTTCTCCTGACTACTACATTCCTGGTAGAAACATTTTTAACTCATGCAAAAGGGGTTTTTTTTGTGCAGAAGTGCTTGAGGGAGAGTTTCAATGGTAAATTTGCAGTATAAATGTGTACGGATGTCAGCCGCCTGCAACGGATCTACTTCAGTAGTCTGTAGGATTATGGAAACATGCAGGTTGGCCGCTCTTTGTAGCCTTCTAGGTAGTTGTGTGATCAAAGGAAAGGCCAAACTCTGTTCCTCTGTTGACTTGTAACAGACGAAGAAGGATGTTTCCTTTGCCTGGGCTGTGCAAGCAAGCAATCAGGAAATTAATGACAAAACCTCCAGTTTGAAAAGACTCTTGTCTGAATTTTTTCCATGTCTTCATCAGAAACCTCAGAATTTACCAGTTTTGAGCCCTCCAAGGCCTAAATATTATTCTGGCCTAACAGAAGTAAAGATAGTGCAAACCAGGCCTTAACAAAGTTTTACAATTTGGCTTTGTACCATCATGGAGTAGGTCAAAGCAGAAGTTGTAACTACTGATATTTCTTCCCAAGGGAGCAAACCAACAGGGAATTTGGCCCTGAGGCTGAAAGCACACCCAGTGCATTCAGTAATCTTTAAAAAATGTGTTGGTTGTTGCCCCTCACTACTTAATTAAAAGGAATGTCAAGCATTTCTGAAAAGACAGCGGGTGAGTTGTCAAATATAACAAAGAGAGAAAATAATTTCCAAAAGAAAGGAAGTCTATGTAAATTTTATTACCCATCCTCTTCTATACTAAACCAAAGCTATGATAATTTTAAGTGATTTTTCTGTGACATTTTAAAATGAAATGTGATTCTCTTGTTCATTCTCTGGCAATATGCCCTGAAATATTCCATTAAGTGTTTTCAATTACATGCCAGTCCCAATAGGATCTCAGTAAGAGGTTTTAAAAAGATATCTTATCTAGTACATTATCTAAAGTAGTTTGAATTCTATCAATGTTGCAATAAATAAAAATAAATTAAGTAATACAAAAAGCGTCTTGTAGCTTTGAATCAATAGACTGGGTAGCAGCTGAGGAGATACACATATGTTCTCTTCTCCTTAAATAAAGGTTTCAGAACTTGGCACCAGAGCAAGTTTTTTATCTTACTTCATCTGGTTTCCACCACCTTGTATCAAAGTCTATTTCAGGTATAAAAACAAAATGAAACCTAAACTACATTGTTATTATTTCTGAAAGTGTAGATGAGTCTATTTTTGAAACATATGGAGGTACATTACCTTCATTATGACACAAATTACTGCTCGAAGGCTGAGTTGGAAGTGGCTGCTGAGACATGCAACCAAGAGCACACTTGAGTGCTTGGCTTTGCCTTGCAGCACCAGAGTCGAAGGGTGTGCACACGTGTGTGTTCATGTGTGCACATGCCTATGTGCTGGCCACTGGTGCTGCCACCAAGGCAAGCTGGCCATGTTGCTTATTCTAGACAATTCACTGGACAAGTTTATCCCATTCCTATAAATGCTTGAGCAGGTACTTCATCTTGCTGACATGAAGTCTCATATTTCAGCAAAGGAAACCTCTTTATCATTGTAAACTGCTTTTGCTTCTCATTCCAAACTGCTCATGATAACCATAGTGTTTAGCTTGACCAGGTGTTTGGTTTCACTGATGTCTGCAATGGAGGTGTGTATGGAAGAGCTTGTGTAATATCACGTGGCATTGCTTCTGTTCTCTCACTTGATGGCTTGAGCATTAAGCATCAGTAGGTATTCCCCTTAGGATTCTTATTTTTAAGTTCCCATAGTAATCTTGCATGGGAATGGTGGGAACACACAAGCCAATTCATTTTGAGTTGGGACTTAATTGCTTGTAAATATAGTTGAGTGATATGGTGGTGCTAGGTATGTTGACCATACAGTCATTTCCTGGACCCAAGACTTACGTCTGTATCAGGACCTTGGGATCAGTCTTCTCTCCTCTGTCTTTCTCATGGACCGACTGTGATTCTTCAAAGCCCATCCTCAACCCACTGTCCTGGGAGCCCCTTAGCCTTCACACTGAGAAGCTGTGAAAAACCATCATTGTTTTCATATTTGATGACAGTCTGGCTGTTGGGAAATGAAGGTAAAGAAAGGAGAGCTCCATCACTGTCCAATTTGCTTTGTTGCAAGCTTCTTAGCTTTGTGTCGTATTTTAACAAAGATTTATAACATGCTGACTGGCTAAGGCCCCAGGGTTGCTGGAAGTGAAGGGTGGGGAGAGGGACCAAAAGCTGCTAATAAAAATGTAACATTACATTATGGTAATTAGCATGAAATGTGAAGATTTTTATAAATTGCTTATCTGTTTTAATTATTCTTGAGACATCTGTAATATTAATGCACGGATAAAGAACAGTTAATTGGAAAATAAATGAGAGATCTAAATGTATTTTCCCCCTCTGTGTATATAAAGTGGAGCCTGGATATTACACCTTGAACTTCCAAACTCTTTTTATTATATTGTAGAAATGTACAAATTAATCAAACTTTTAGTATATAAAACAAGTCTTGACAAATCCCAATTCTAATGTATTAAGTAGTGGAGTCCTAATACTGAGGAACCAGTGCAGTTTTTTTTCTTTTTTTTTAAACAATTCCACCATCACCAGCAAAATCTATCTCTAAGTTTTCCCTAAGTGACATTTCCTTTATTTTTTTATACCTTCCACAGATGTGATTCTGCCATACAGACAACAGCATGTGTCAAGCCTGATCAAAATGACTATAGGATGACAATGATTTTCCATTAAGCATTCTTGGGAGCTACTGTAAAGCCAAACTATAGGTGTGTCCCTGCTGTTTGCATATATTAATGTGTTATGTACATACACACACACCTCATCTTTGAGGAATAAATGCAAAAACAATTAACCATGTGGGCAACCAAAGAGACAAAACTGAAAAGATATGAGGAGAATAAAACCCGAGAAATGTAGAAGATAGAGAGATAAACATCTTTAAATCAAAAGTTGGACTTAGAGTTTCTGCTCTGCTGCAGTTTCATGTTTATTAAAAGGATTTATCCTGGAATCATCAAGACTGAGGTCACTAGCTGTTCATTTCTCCTCCATTTATCTTATTGATTTCCAAGTTATGGGGATTACAAAATCCAGTCATGCAAACCCCCTTCCAAAGTGTTTTGCAGACTCCATGAAAAATACATTCTACAAACAACACAGAGTTCACTCTTCCTTCTCTCCTGCTTCCAAACGTCCCCTCTCTCTAAATTTTTTTGCACTGTAATGAGCCTACAGCTAACATTAATCAGGCAATACCCCTCTCACATAAACGTGATTATTTCTTCCGTGAACTTCTTTATTTTTTGTTTTTTTCTTTTTCCTGGTCAGGGTTTGGAGGGTAATATAGAGAAAATACTCAGAAAAGCAGAGAGTTTAACACCCAGATTAATGTATATCCTGACATATGCAGAGTTTGTTAACTGCAGGACACATAATTGCCAATCACTCAAGCACAAGTTCTGCTTTCTGACTGACATATTGCCCAGTTGTGTTTGAGAAATTTTTATCTTTCAAGGGTCATTTTCAAGAAGTAGCCCAGTCACTGGTCTTAAAATAACCAGTTATACATACTACGTATATATATACACCATATTTTGAACCAGTGATTTGACACTGGTTAATGTTAAAATGTGTTTCTCCTGTGTTTCCCTATTTATATCCCAGCTGTAACCTGAATAGTTGCCTTCAGTGAGACTAAGGCAGACTGCCTTCAACACGTCTTGCTTATTTGGGGCTCAATGCACCAAAACAGACATTTCCCTCTTGACACCAGCATGAGGCTTCAATGGTTTCACCCCCCGTTTCACACCTTGCTAGGAGGGGACACGTGAGAGCGCCAGCCAGGGCAGAGTGAGCTGGATGAGTCGGCAATGGGAACACACCTGGCTTTTGTGGAGACAGAGGACCTTGCTTGGCCTTGTGAGGTGAAACTGGAGCATGTGGAAAAGAATGAGCTTGGGAAAGACTCACTCCTTTGCTGCAAAATCAGGAGCTGACAGAGGACAAACATGCTCTCTGGTGCTTGAGTTTAGGATTTTATGGCATGGTGCCAATTTTATGTAGCAGCTATTTTGGATTTTATTGGTCGAGCACCAAATTCTGGAGTTTTTTTATTATTGTTTTCTCTTTCTCTTGATACAGTCGCTTATGTTGTAAACTAATCTGAGAGATAGCTTGAATGAGGGCTGCTGACCATGCCTTTAATTTCAAAATAATGAAAGATTTATGATGGATGCTAAAGTAAAATAATAAAACCATATTTACAGGTTTTATGTAATGGGCTTTCTTATTTCTATTACACCTATTAAACCCTAATGGATGTGTTTTATATATGCTATTTGTGTAGCAACTTTTCTCATGTAACAACTGCCAAATACCTTAAGGGGATTATTGCCCCAAAATGAGATCTGGCAAAAAGAATTACTGGTACTCAGCCCATTTCCTTAAAGGGTCTTCATTTACCTTCATTTTCCAGTGTTGTATGAAACACTCCACTTTACATTCCAGGTAAGTATAATAAAGCTCCACATCTATATGGGCCTTGGAAATTATATGAAGGAGTGAACATATCTCCTTCCAGTTTTCTGCTACCTGTCTGCTTAGATACGTCCTCAGGGTGAGATGCAAGTGTGACTGGAGCTCCATGACAGAAACGTAGTTTGATTCATGGCAAGTGGCTGCTTCAGACACCTGGGAACCCACTTGGTATGGTCCCTGTCTGTCAGTGAAAAGACATGGTATGAGACCTTCTGTTTGAACTTCTCCCCTGCGCTGGGTTTTGTGTAGGAAGAAACCAGACCAATAAAAGACGTGCACAAAAGTCCCATGTGCACCTCGTTTCAACCCGTGGATGGAGCCAACACATGGAGGCAATCTGGCTTCTCCCAGTCCACTCGACAGTAGGGCTTGGAAAGTGGGCAGTGATCAAGGCAGCAGGGTAGAAGGAGAACCCCTCATCTGTGGTAGATTTGTATGCTGAACGCATCCATAGGCACCATTTTTCTGACAGATGAATGTGGTTTAATAGACAGTGCAAAATGGAAGATGCTGTATTTACAGACCTAATGCAGTCAGGGAGACACATTTTAAATATTGCTATTAATTATATCCAAAGCATCTGAGCAAGAAAACAAAATTAGGATTGCAATTTAATGAAATAGTGATAGTTGCATTACCTAGCTAGATACTTGAATAAAAAATGCAAATAAGTGGGAGATTTGAGTAGTGGCTTATGAAAGTCTATTCTTCCTTTTTTCTATGTCGATAGTTTTGGTTTGCCTGTCTGCTTTTTTGCAGGGTTAGCCTAATTATTTTTATCATCAAGTGAAAAATATTGTAAATGCACACAGAGGATGCAGCACAAGCCATGTGTGTATGTTTGCTTGTGCATAGAAATGTACATGAATTCACTCCTGTATTTATATGTATGATCTCTTTATTTTTGTGTTTATGTGGATACATATACACATGCGCTCGGTGTATCCAATATCTTAAGCCACTCGAGATTTAATTTAAGCACACACATTTTCCAGAATGATTCCTTCAGCTATCAGCCACAGCAGTAAGCCTTCTTCTCCCTGCACTGTTCTGATAACACTGCCCTGCCATCTCTGACCTGAAATCTCAGCAAGCTGATGGGTAGATCTTGTTTCAGATATGCATTTTGATGAGCCTTCAGTACAAATCCAATCTGGGTTGCAAGTTAGCAGATGCATGGCTGGCCTTCTGCTCCTTATTTAACAGAACCATATTTTCCTCATTCCATATACCGAATTCTGTTTAAGGATCTCTGTTCAGCCTAAATTTGAAAACAAAATATACTTCAGCTGATATGAGGAATCTGTACACAAGAGCAAGTGAAAAGAGAGAGCGGCACACGTTTTCGGCCATAATTTAGTACACAGATGGCAACGATAGGAGGTGTTGGTTGCAAGAAATGAGTTGTTCAGGAAGATTCGCTCAGCTGAATTTTGATTTTCTTTCCAGCAGACCTCCTCACTTGGTATTGTTTATGCAAATATACCCTCTTTTCAAAAAGCGTCTGGCGTCAGAAAAGGCCTGGCAGTGGAGCACAAAAGCTAAGTTGTACAGCAGCTACCAGACCTGAAAAGACAGGCTGAATGGAGCAATGGATGCAATATGCAGTTGGCCAGACAAACAGAAGAACCATTCTTTTCTGGGTACCAGTGGTGTGTGGAGAAGGCAGCCTATCCCAGAGGGAGGAAGAAAAGGCCTTGAGATGGGGGTAACTGCCCTGATCCTATAGAAAAAAATAAAAGGCTAAAGGGACCAGAGCCAAGCATTATAGATGCAACTACGGTTAAGACATAAAACTGCTTTAACCCACTTTTAAGACCTCTTGTGGCACTGCTAACTTTGCCAAGAGAAATTAATTAGAAATTTACATTGCTCGTAGGTAGGAAACATGACAATGAAATAAGTAGAACAACTTTTTATAATACAGTAACTTTCTAACCCTTAGGAAATAATGAAGACATTTTCTTTCTGCTGTTAGCTTTAGCAGATAAGTGCACTGGAAAATATTTTTCTAACAGTAAAAATTTAGCTGAGATGAAGTATCTGTACAGAACTGCAATTACTTGCAGTCACATATGGGCAGAGAGAGCAAGTGAGCACTAATACAAGGATGTTGCATTGCACAATATACACATAATAGGAAATACTGGTTTCTTAATGCAGCATAAACATATATATTCGCTTCTCATCCGTGTTTTATTTCTTCTTGTAATCTAAAAGCTTGGTATAATCCAACCATTATGCAGTGAAAAGCCATTTTTATAACTTCAGCATTACTTCCTTATTTGATAAAAATGCTGTTGTCAGTGTCCACGTCTTTGTACATCTCCTTAAATATTTGAGATAATACCTCACAACACATACCTTCCACTAAGATTTTAAGCAAAAAGATGTTAGTATTCTAATAGATTCACATTTTGTATATATTTTTTCAAGTGCTGCACATCGGTTCAGCAGGTATGTTTAGCACACAAAACACAGAAAACCTCAGAAACTTCCAGTGTCATGTTGTATGCCAACTGCAAATTCAACTGCAGATGCACTGATCTATTTTGTTTGGTGTTTTCGAAGGGTTTCATATGTTAGGAAGAAACCATCAACTCTGTTAAGTGAAATTTTTTTGTCAGGTCATTCCTATATTTAATATATGAATAATGTATTTTTAATTTCTGGATGGTTGTCTTTTAACTGAAAGAGAAAGTCTAGAATAGTTGTTTTAAAGGCCAGTCAGAGATAGCACAAACAGCACAGAGAAAGCATCTTGAATTGCAATTCTGCAAAATCTGGTCATTAATTCAACCTTATATCTTATTCTTTTTATGCCAGCAAATCTGAAAACAGATTACAAGAGAGAATGGCATCATCTGCATTTCAGTGGCCTGCCTTCAATATAAAAGCTATCTTCTTATCTCTCTTTTTTGTCCCCCTACAAGAAGAGTAGCAGAGACAAGGCTTTTTTTGGAGGGTTTTGGTGTTAGAGTGAGGGGTTATTTGCCATCTGCCATCAGCTTGTAGTTTGCATATCAATAAAAAAAATTAATAAACTAATTTCAAGCATATATGATACAGTTAATGTGGAAGGTCCATTGTTAGAGGAGAAATAGTATATTCTTATCAGTGGCTTTAAACAGCTATTCATCATTTCTAAAGGGCAATTATTTGGAATCTATTAAGCTAGAATTCATAATACCCCTGCATACTGAATTTTAAATAGAAATCTGTATTTAGATGAAGGAATACATTAGTGTAAGTCATTAGAGCACTGAAAATACATGACTTGTTCATTTTTCACTTACTTCTTTTTTTTTTTTTTTCAGAGAATATGAAGTAGTGAGGATCTGAACATTTAAAGAAAACTTCCTAGTGTGTCCTTTCTTGGGAAAGTTTGGATAACAGTATGTTTAACCCTATATTCACTTTGTTTCAGATGTTGCAAATTACTGCTGAGAAAATAAACTACCCAAGGAAAAATATTTCAGTAAGCAAACAGAAGATAAAAAGCTAGCTAGATAGGTAGAGAGATAGACAGATAAATGGGTGCATTTGTATCTAGCTGCCGGGCAGCTAGGATAAAGGACTTGGTTTCAAAATGTTTCTTCGAGATAGGAAGAAAACCCATCAAAGGGCAGGGGACAGATATTTCTTGTAAATTTTTTTCTAGTAGGTTTCTCATTTTATTGTGCTGGTTATGCAAAATCGTTTTTATGAGGCTGATTATCAATTAATAAAAAATAATTGATTCAAAAAATATAATAGAAATTGATAAGAGGACTGGAGAATAGAAACCGTTTATCATCTCAATGAATCTTCTACCAGGAGGCTCACAACCGAAAGTACAGCAAGGCAAAAATCTCTGTCCCAGTAGAGACAAATAAATAAGCTAAAAATCACCATCTCATACTGCATATATTTTTACAGTAAACCTGGTTTAAAGATAAAAAAGCTCAGCATACAGGTGACTTACATCTGCTTTGGAACTGTGTGAGTGCCATTTACTCCACCAAATGCTCTGTTAAACATCACAGAGAGCTGTTCAACACACACATGCACACCTTATGTCGATGCACAAGCACATGAGAGTGTGCACGCACACATCTTTACACCAAGAAATCCCCTATCAAGAGGCTCAGTCTACTGGATTGGATATAAAGTAAACAATTAACCTATAGCATGAGAATATGAACTTCATATCTGCTGTTCTTTAGGATCCTGCCACTGGTTAACATGAGGCCACAATAAAATGACGGTGTGGAAGGGAATGTTGTGCTTAATACTTCAGCCTGATGCTTTGTTATCTTTGCAAAGACGATGTTAACATTCTGTTTCTGTAGAAACAGAAAGAAATTGCACACAAACAGGGAGGTATTAAGTAAGATTTCTGGGCTCCTTGCTGCAGCACTCTGGATGGGTAGAGAGGACAGACGATGCATATTTCATGCCATGGGTGGGCACCATTGTCCGCAGACCTCCCACAAGGAGAGCATGGCTTCCCCACAGGACCAAGCAACTGCCAGCCCTTGGGACCATTTTAGTGAGGAGGGTGGAATGGGCTGAAACTGAGGAAAAAATGTTATGTTCCCTGAGAAAACCAAGCAGTTAATTTATTACAAACTTTTTTATTGCCTCATTAATATAGCCCTTCATAATGTCCTTAGAGTGGGAGACTTGTCACTTGGCTTCTGTGGTTTTGGGTTGGGCAGAGCATGCTAGACACTCTTAAGCAAGAATGCATTTTTGTTGCAAAGAACTTTCCGAAACTGATTTTCTGTGCTGTAGTCTATGTTCCTTTTCACCATAGGAGGCAGAAGGCCACAGATGTATGATTTGTATGTGCAGAACTGTGTTAGCAGTCTTGCCAGAGCATTCATAAACTAGACTTCAGATAAACTCGATTTCACTGGGTCGGGCTCCCCACAGCTGGGTTTGTGCTAAGTTTGGCCACCTGCTCCTCTGTTTGTGATGCCATTACTGATGCTTACATGATCACATGATAAAACATAAGACTTGGATCCATGAGAAACTTGCATGAATGTGGCAGAAATGGGTCCTAGGAGTATTTTATGAGACATATGAACTAGCTGCCACGGTTTGGCAACATTTGAGCTTTTCCAGTTTCATCGCTGTAATGGGCAGATGTGGATTAATAATCATGGCAAACTCAAAATTATCTGACTATACCTAAATTACAAGAAAATAAATTTAGGTTTAAATTTATTATGTAACGTATGTCCCATATTTAAGAGAAAACACACAGAAACAGTGGGCCTGTGATTCCTTTCTCCTTGTGTGATCCCACTTCAGGACAGACATGGTTCAGGTGATACGTGATAAAAGGGAAATTCAAGAAGGTTGGTTGGATGTATGTGTCTAATTTAAACCTGATGCAAAATCCCTACTTAGTTTTCAGCATGGCTTCTTTGGGCGTCTCCTAACTTGCTGAAAGGAAGTTGATTTTAAATAATGTCAAGTTAATTCAAAACACATTTTCTGGCACAGCAGCAATTGCAGCCGTCCAAAAAAATAGAGCTTTAGTTAAACAGACAGAAAGAGAAAGAAGCTTTAGAGCGGTCTTTGGTCTAACTGACTTCTCTAGGAGCCAAGCAACAAGATATTGAATAAGATGATTAAATTGTTGTGGGTGAAAAATTACTGAAAGAGCTGCATGCTCTTGCAAAAGCAGCAAAGTATGTGTTCAACCTGAGAGCACAAGAAAGATCTTTGTCTAAATGGAATTATTCATGTGGCTTAAAGTTAGGCCTGTGCACAAGAAGCACTTGCAGAATTTGATGCAGAGTGCTCATCTCTTTACAAAATCAAACCTGGCATGAGTGACTTGATATCAAGTCATTATCATTAGTAGCTCTCAGTCCCAATTAGGAAACTTATACAGAGAACAGTTCAGATTGCAAAAGAATTTATGCTCATATTTTAAATGTAAGCTTGAAACACATCCAAAAAGCCATTAATGTTCTCCATTAATTGTCATCTTGTTAAGTTTAATACATTAATGACTTCTCTGTCTTGTGCAGTGTTCCACGTATCAGAGAGAATATCACCACAGAACCATCTACCCTGTCAGTGATACAAGTTGAGGGATGAATTGTTACTGACTCTAAATTTAGGTGTCAGGAGAGGATATGCTGAGCAAGTGAAAACACAGAAGTAAAACCACATGCCATGGCTTTTTGGATATGCAGCAAAAGCAATCACAACTTAACAGACACAAGTAAGCTGGTGAATAGACAGAGGTCCTGCGCTCACTTATGATTTGCCTGAAGATGAAGGATCTGAATACATCTGATCTAACACAACAAATGATCAAATAGTCAATAGAAGTTGAACACCAGAACAAATTCAAGAAATCTCTCTGTAGCAAAAAGGTACTTCAGAAGGTAAGAGGCACATCCACTCGTACTTAAGTGCTAAAGAGTCAAAGGAATGGCTTCCCAGTAGCAGAAGATAATGAAATAGGCGTACGTTTTCTCCCTTCCCATGTATTTTTGTTCCAACTAAATTTATGTATGCATATATGCAATTTTTTTCCCCAGAGAAATAAGTCATCTTAGTTATGACACAGTTGAGAGATATTGGTTTTCTCTGCACTCTACCTGATTTCATACAAGAATCCCTGCTCATACAAGATCACACAATGCAGGGGACTGGTGAGTGACAGGTGCTGTTCCCTACCAACTGTAGAATCTGTAGCAGCTGTACTGTGCAGAAAAGGTTCTCACTTCCTCCCCTTCCTGGTCTTGGGACTGCATTTCTAGACAGTTCCTCAAAAGGATTATTTGTGTGGCAGAGATGTAAAACTCTAGTTAAATTCAGGGAGATGCCAAGTTTTACTAAGCAATTGCCTGCTTCCTTACTCCTCCAAACCCGAGGAGCCTGACAGGCTACATTCTTACTGCACTATCTCTCAAACCCTTGTAAAGAGAAGAAGCCATGCCATAATTAATACATGAGGTACTTGAAAATATTATTGATTTGTTAAATTGGAGTATAAACTGCTGTTAAAATATTTTTAGTGCCTGGGTCTTTATTGTTGTATAGTCATAATCAGCTGTTTTGGATTGAGTATAGGAAAAACATTATAAATCTTCCTGAAATTTACAGTGAAGAGTATAATGCAGCATAGAGTTTTCCGCTGCTCATGGAATTCTAATAACCGATACCATATTATATTATTGCTGGAGTGCATATTGGCATTTACTGTTTGCCACAGTAGAGACATTTTGCAGAATAGTGAAGGTTACTCAGGTAATTTTCCTTTAAACTTTTGGGTTCCTTATGGAAATCCTTTGGAGGGATTGTAGGAAAAAATTACTCTGTACTTTTTCTTTTTTTTTTGAAAATTGTAATATATTTGTCAGGAAAAAAAAACAAAAAACAAACAACCACCAACACAAAGAATAACAAATTTTGGTAACAAGAATTACCCCTATACTCAGATGAATTTACCTATGGATATTGGATATTGATATTATTACATTGGAAGGAATATATATATCTTTTTTTCACTACCACTACTGGCTTAATTAGTGAAACTGTGCTCATGTTCCTCTTGTGGAAGGCAATACACAGGTAATTGTGTCTGTAACTGACACCAGCGTGATTTTTGCAAGTGTCTTCACAAAGAGGTGAATCAGGCTGATATTGTGTGGTAAAAAATACCTTCTTTCCTGTCTGACATTAGAGACTTCATTTTACATCCTTTGAGTGAAAGTGGATGACTCTGCTACGTTTTCCAGATAACAAATATTTACATGTTTGTATTATGCTAAACCCTGCATTCAAATCATCTTTTCAAATGGATCGTACGCACAGTAAGTCCACAGTGTTTGACATGCACTGTTCTTAATGGGAATGAACATATTGTTTCCATAGCATAAGCCGTGGTGTGTTGCATATGTTGTAGGTAAATCAGATTTTTTTTTCCCCCAGGAGCTCCTGGGACCTATTTTTTTCCCCCAGGAAACCTATGATGGAAATCTGGTAGTTCAATCTCATATTGATGGAGGACAATTCATAGCAATTGTATGGCCGCTTCTTTCAAATTCATTTTTATAGCACCAGTACAAAGGAACATTTTCCCTTGTTACAGGCCAGGCTGGATAGTTTGTGTAGTCACTGAAATGAAAATAAAGAAAATCTATCCTTCAGAAAACTGAAGCAAAGTTTGTGGTTGTGTCAATGTCTTTCTAAATACAGGCAGAAAGATATATAATCCAAATTTCTGTTTAGCAGAATGGATCACTCTAGTGACAATAGATAAACACCATCTTGGTCTGTTTCATTAATATGGACTTCTTCATTTTTAGAGGGATTTTGTACTTTTACGTGCTTCCTCAAAAGAAGGTGAATAGAGTTTTCAAGTAGCAACTGTGTCATTAACAAAAAAAAGAAGTGAAGGAAGAAGGGCAGACCATTCCTTACACTATGCATGATAAGAAAACAAGGAATTTTGACTTGTTACTGGGTAGGAGACACTTAAAATTTTCATGAAAAGCTGTTTGAGAAAACAACAAAGGATGGCAGATAAAAATCCCACATTATTAACTAATATAATAATATAAATTTCAGCATGCAGCATGCACTACAGATAGTCATGGTTTATTGTTACAGTGAATTAATAACATTGTCACAATGGAAAACATCAGATACTCTGGCTGTTTGAGTGATAGGAAGCCCATTAGGGTTTCACAGTAACAGAGCAGCTTTAAAATTAAAAAAAAAGTAAAACACAAGCAAAAACCCCAAACTTCCCAATCAACAAACAAACCAACTAAACAAACAAAAACCAACCACAATCAAACCAGAAAAACAAAATCCACTGCTGTCAAGTTCAAATCTTTCTTAGGTGGAAAGCAGTGTAACCCTGGCCTACCCTGGCAGCAGCAGGAGGGAGTACTCAGGCTGCATCCATTGTTTTTGGGAGATACATGCTTTGTATGCACATCGAAGTGCATTTTAATCTTTCTAATTGAATTTAGGGTGGATACTAAAAACCAAACTCGCCACCTTCTCTGCCCTTGATATTTTCAGCAGAAGGAAGATTAGCTAGTGCAATATCTCCTCCATACTGAATAAAATAAAAATCCACAGCACCACTCCTTAGGCTTTATCTTCTCATCGGTACCTATAGAACATACGACGATTTGGTTTGACTTCCCTCCTCACCTTCAAAACGGACTTTCCAAATCTTTGTCTACAATAATGCACACCATCTTTCCAAGATAAACATGTTCTTTCAAATATCAAAAATATTGTTTCTCAAGGAATAATCTAGATCCCTCTTCACCACTTACAAATTTGTGAGACAAGCTTTGTTAATTTAAGTGAGTTTAGACAAACAAGAGACTCGTAATCTCCCAGATTTGTAGCGTTCATGGATTCTTCTGGCAGAAAAAGGATTTTTCACTTTCTTTTAGAAAAAAAAAAAATTAAAAATTAATATTTTCTGGTAAACTGCCTATTGAAATTAAACTTTAGCTACCACTTTAGGAAGATGAGAAGGACTTAAACTAATGTACTTATTACATAGGAGTAATACTTAGCATAGTTATTATATTAATAATTATAAACACTTTCAAGCAATAACAAACTTTTTCAGCATTACAGCAACGAATTCAGCATTATATTGTTACATGCAAAGGCTTCCTAGGGGGATTATATTTTTGTCTGTTGTGTCTTTCACACACACATCATTAAAATACTGAAAATACCTGGAATACATTCAACATCCAGACATAAGAGCAAGAAATTCAGGATTTGTACAGCTCTAGGTGGCATATAAACAGGATTTAAAGTTAGAATTCGTCTACAAATGCCACAGATTTAAAAAAAAAAAGATGTGTCTCAGAATACTACTGTGATATCATCATGGTTTTGCCATAGTGGCTGTGGAATCTCCATCCTTTGATAATTTCAAAGTTCAGCTGTGCAAAGCCCTGAGCAACCTACTTTAACTTTAAAGACAGCCCTGCATGGAGCAGGGGGCTGGACTAGATGATATTGAGAGCTCCCTTCCATCTTCATTTATCCTATTATTCACAGAGCACTTAACCCAATACAATATTAAGGAATAATTGTAAACACAGTATCTAAACCTACAATATAAAAAAACTGAAAAAATCCAATTCTATAGGTTGTGAAACACAATACCTCCTTTAAAAATTTTGTAATTATAGAACGATTTTGATGGATTGAAGTGGATAAGCAGTAATATCAGTTTACACATTTCTAAAAGAGAGCTCACTGTTCTCATTGACAGAAATATTTCAACAAAACTTTCAAAACCACATCCTCCAGTATTCTTTTTCTATAGCAGACCTCAAAGTTTTTTCTGTAGTTTCAATGGTTTTCCTTCCTGAACCTTAGGCCTCTAATTCACACCATTTTTTAATAACACTGAATTTGATCCAATATTACACAGGCTACTTTACAACATGCATTCATTTTTACTTTTACAAGTAAGCGAAATGTGTCCCTTTCCCTGTGAAATGTATGAATTATTCATTTCTCATCATTTTGTTTCTTTGCAGAAAACTTTATGAAAAAATTTAATTCCTATGAATGTCTTGACTGCATTGCATTAAAAACCACTATTGGTTTAGGTAATAGAATATGCAGTACTGAATTAAGAATATTCCCCATAGAAATCATTTGCTTTCACTGCACTGAAGAAGAAACAAAAACATTAAGCCCCTTTACTGACAAAGGTGCTTGCAATCTCCAAAGACACTTTTTTACTAATAATTTTCAAATTCTGACTAAGATTGCCACTTCCCTTTGGTGTTCCTTAATAAATTAAACATTATTTTTCTTTTCATAAGAATCAGAATATTTTCATAGATGCTTAGGCATGTTATTATATCCATATAAAATTATATGGCCATTAAAGATTGTCAAAGAATGTAAACAAGTTGAGAAAACAAATCCTATATAATCCCAAATCATGGGGGAAATACGGTAGATTTTTTAATTCTGGATTTACCTTTTATGCACTGTGCACAGCGTGTGGGACCCACTGGATACAGCCACAAATGAAATATTTGTATTACATCTGACTTCTTATGCAAAAATGATGAAAACCACAAGCTGTATATATTTTTCCACTGATTTACTTGTTTATTTAAGATTTTTTTACTGAAGGCTTATCATAAGTCTGTCCATAAGCCCTGATGATACTGAGAAACACTCAAGTGTACTTTTCCAAGCTGTCATACAACATTCATAATACTGTATATTATTATGATTATTATTATTATTATTATTATTATTATTATTATTATTATTATTAATAATAATAATAATAATAATAATAATAATAATAATAATGCTCAGAAAAACCTGCCCTGTATTTTAGTAGCAAACAATTTGTTCTGCAGTCTGATTTTTAATTGAAATATTCCCAAAGAACAAATAGTAGCCATCCCAATCAGGCCAAGTAAACCTAACACAACTGAAAGGAAGTGAACAGCTGAAGTCTTTCTTTTTTCCTTTCATCGTGTATATGACTGCCATCAGGCACAGAGTGCTTCTGTTTAACTGATTCACTGAGAAGGCAACCAAATATCTACATGGTCTTCAAGGTGTGATGGTGTTTAATATGAAGGCAAGTTCATACCAAGAATAATCTCATGTTATGTGAAGAATTTGAAAGCCACAGATGCTGTGACAGGTTACTCATGCTGTTACAGGATACTCTTACTACTTATGGTGAAAACCATTAATGTGGCATGCCTGTAAATATTTTAGTGGCTGCTTTGAAGTGAAATTTGGGAGAAGCACTTAGACAACACTGTCAGGCACAAGGTGTGATTCTTAGGGCTTTCCTGTGCAGGGCCAGGAGTTGGATTTTGATGATCCTTGTGGAACCCTTCCAACTCAGAGTATTGTGTGATTCTGTGAAGTGTCTAATGTAGGCAATACTTCCACTCATTCCTGTCAATGTAACTCCATGCACAGCTATTGCATAGCTGACCCCAACATACTCAAAAAATGTGGTTTTATACTTTGAAAGTGGATGCACAGTGGCTGGTTGGGCTCAGCTCTGCCTGTTACATTTTTGAGTCCCAAACTTCTCCTTGTTCTTAGGGCCCTTTCAAGTTCTGTCCCAGTCATAGAGTCCCAAACTTGGAGTGATTCCTCTTGTTAATGCTTCAGATTCCTAGGGCATCTCCAGGACATCTAGGTGTATCTATGTGGCATGCAAGACTGGCTGGCTTTGAGATGCTACCAACCCTTTAATCCTTCAGTGGCCATCCCAGCAAGGGTTGTAGAGCAGTCACAGCATTCCTTCAATATCTGCAAAGTGCTGACATCAAGACCCACAACATAACAAAATAGCCAGACTCCTCTAAACCAAGATGTTACCAGAGAAATTGTGAAAGAATGTTAAAAAAAAAAAAAACATGGATGAAAACTGATGGGCAAGGAGGAACAAATCATCTTCAAGACTATGCCACCTTGAGTGATACTTGAAAGTGGGCCAGAAATTTGACAAATGGCTGCCAAGTTCAGTTTTGCTAGTTCACGGTAGTCGTGACTTTGCGCAATGATAAAGCCACTGAAGGATGGCTACTAGAGAGCTGCTAATTTACAGGTGACGTCTTATGCTGTTTCTTAAGAAGCAACTATTACTTCAAAGAGACACAACATACTTGTTGCATTATACAGCTCCTGGAAATAACAATGCCTTCACTGGAAAGCCCATTTCTCTGAGGCGTGGCACAGCCTGTTAGCTGCTTTACCAAGGCAGTGGGCTGTTTGTGATGGCCCTGTTCCCAGTGCAGCTGTTCAGGAGACAGAATGACCAGCTGCACTGGGTCCATCCTCGAGACAAGCATGCCTGGGGTCTACCAGGGAACCCTGCCATTAGTGCAGTCATGGAGGATATCATTCCATCTTTGCCAGCAACTAATGGTCATGGGCTCTTGGTGTATGTCCTGTGCAACCTGCTTTAGGTGAAGCTGCTGTAGCAGGGGTTTGGACAAGATGGTCTCCAGAGGTCCATTCTAACCCCAATCATCCAGAGATTCTGTAATTCTGCGATACATGCTGTCTACCAGTTCCACAAACTAAACTGCAGTAGTGTAAGAATAACCATCTCCCTTGCTGTCAGTGGGTCCTATTTGCACGTGACCTGACAAGCATTAATCCAAGATATTCTTCCAATGTATGATCAATTTCTGGTGAGTTTAGGCAGCTCAGAATTTGTTCACAATGCTTTCAAGGTTGCTTTCACAATAGATAATGTCCACTGGCAATCAGTTACCTGTCACAAAAAAAGCAGTACCTGTGCGGACAAAGATAAAACATCCACTGTGAATGTATCTAGGAAAGCAGTCACTCCGGAAGCCTGTCCTGCAGATCAGCTCTGAAACTCTGTGTGCTGTTAGCTAATACGTTTACATGTGCATATGCATCTGTAAATACAGATTCTTCTATTCATATGCAGTGGCTGTGGTTTCATTTGCCTTTGCCCTGCCTCATATAAAAATAATAAATCTTTGGTTTCCCCAAGGGTTGATAAAATCTCACTGTCGGATTTGCCCACATAAACCACTAAGCATCTTACATTCTCTTAAAATTCTTAACTGATGGCAAAAAAATTCTTTTTTTTTTTTTTTTTTTTTCCTTTTTTCTTTTTTTCTTTTAATATAGCAACAAACTGACTGGGTACCTATGAGAGAGGGAGGCAGAAGCTAATGTGGATCTGTCATTTTGCTGTTTGTCTGTCATAGGTCTTAGACATGAGAACTGAGACCCCGGAGACTCCTGCAGCAAACACTAAAGCATGAGTAAAAAAAAATAGAAGCAAAGAAGGAATGATAAATTATACTAGGGGAAAAAACAAAAGGGAAGACAAATAAGAGAGGAAGAGAAAGGGAAAGGAGAAAAGATGGAAAATGACAATGTGAGGTCAAGTTGTTATAATACGAAACAAAACACAGACTTATGGTGCAGAAAGGGTCTGAATGAAATTTTCCAGATCTATTTAATTTTTTTATTGTTTTAAATGCTGGAAATTTGAAACCACACTGCTTGGTGTTTAACCTTACTTTTCCTTTAATACAATCTTTGCAGCAAGTATACCATAAAAACGTAGTGCTACCTATCAAAAGTCTTTTCCAGATCCTGAGCTGAACATTTCTGATTCCCTGGTTCAGATAGTTCAAGATATTGGTCTGTACGACTGTTGTGTAATTAATTATGAAAGAAGAGGGAGCAGGTCGATTACAATATCTGGAGAACTGAAATGCAGACCAAGTCTTCAGTGACTTGCTCCATTTTTTGGCTAACAGAATATAGGGTTTTAATCAAACACAATTAATTTAAAAAGCAAGTATGTTCTTTTAACTTATTATGAAAAGAAGAAAATAATTTATCACATTGCACAAATAATATTATCTCAGATGGTATAATAGTAATACCTGTAAGGGAACCAAACTCTCATCATTAAAAAAAACATTTTTTCCTCTGAAAATATAGCTCTTCTCTTCAGCATTTATCTTTTAGCAGCTGTCTATTATCCAGTCACAACGTTCAATTTCATTGAAATTATATCCTAAATTGAATCATAAATGTGGGAGATATCTGTAACTTAATAGACAAATGAGGTGTTACTCTGAATGAGCTGGATATTCAGTTCCTGTCTTTGTTGGCTGTTGCATTTATTGAAAAGCAAACACAGTTCCCACATAAATACACACTTCTTACGAAAGGTTCTGTGCACCAGGTGTTCCCATGGCCACCTAAACATCTTCTGCTCTGGACAACTCAGAGCCATATCACAGTATACTGAGTTTATCCTTGCTTCATACTTAGTTAAGTGC
Source organism: Melanocharis versteri (assembly GCA_013397845.1). NCBI lineage: Eukaryota > Metazoa > Chordata > Aves > Passeriformes > Melanocharitidae > Melanocharis > Melanocharis versteri. The sequence goes on from VZTG01009080.1 coordinate 521,307, forward strand.
TTTGGCAGAAGAGCACGCTGGAAATGTTTTGTGACTCCAACATCATCAAGAAACATGGCAATTGTTTCTGGCTTTTGAGTCTTAGATACTCAAAGCAAAGAACACTCTTACCCATGAACTCATGAACACATGTTAGAGAATGATTTACAGCTCCTCATGATTTTCCTAAATGCTGTGCAAATCTCTCCAGTATCAGAGCCATCTCCAAAGCCAAAGTATTTCTTTGTAATTGCCAAATTTAATCCAGTGAGCACAGAGACATATGCTTGGAGACACATAGCATCAGTCTTCCTTTGGGAACTTCAGTCTGCTGCTATTTGATTAGGAGTTTCTGGTGGGTAACATGGTAACTAAATAAAATGTTGTATCTTAAAAATTCTTTCTTTGTTTTACATTATGCCATAAAAAGTTAATCACAAAACTCTGCCTCATCTATAGCATATCCCTTGCTGCTAACATAATTGCACACTCTTCAGGTAGTCTTCTGTATTTGCCACTATGCTTGTAAGTGTTACTCATCCTCAGAGTGATGCACAAAGGAAAATCTGGGGGCACAGCTGTGTTTCTTTCATTGTGTCATGATTGTAAATCCCTTTTGTCAGCTAAACTAGGGCTAAACATGCCAGAGAAATTATAAATGGTGCAAAAATTATTTGTACATAAATTAATATTATTTTGGGGATTGGTGCACCTGAGGTCTGCACCAGGTTCACCTCCCTGGAAGCAGAGATATGGCAAGGAGTGAATAATTCACGCTGAGCAAAAGTTCTCACTGTCTGAGTGGTTAAATTGAAGAGGTGGGGCAGAGGAGAAAATTCAGTTGGAACATTCTTTTTCCTGCTCCAATGCTGAATTTTAGTCTAGCCTATGAACATAATTTCTATACACATACATACAGAAATCTAAACCCTAGATGTGAAAAATTACACCTGTGTAGACATATCAAAACAAAGCGGACATAGAGAACTGCTCTATGCCAAGACAGCAAGTAAGAAACCATACCTATTAAAAGATGCTTACTTTCATTTATATTTGGAAGCTGTTATGAAGAAATACTGCATAATTTGAAATATACACCAAGTTGACTCTTTTGTTTTATGAAAGAAGGCTGCTTTGACTAAGGCTTTAGGCTAGCTGGACAAGCTAAGTCGCAGGAATATGGTTGTGACATGGCATGTCCTCACTGCCAGCTCACTCTCCTGATTGTTGTCCCACTGCTTCCTCACAGCAGGATGCATCAGTGTTGGAGTCTAATCTTCAACAATGTCTCAGTTGTGGGCATCTATCCTTTGATAAGTGGGTTTTACAAAACCATTATTTTAGGTAGTGTTTCCACTAATCCTGGACATTAACTCACAGACTAGTCTGACCTCTCTGTGCTTGATGAAGGCAAAATTTCAACCTCTATTTCTTTTCTAGGTATAAAATGACATGTATCTGAAGCTGTATCCCCTTAATGTAGGATGAGATGGGGGAAGAGAGAGGCCAATAATATGTCCACTGCCTCTTGCATGTTACAAAGTACAGATCTTCACAAGAACAAGTAACAAGGCTTAAATATGCTCCAGGGCATCTCTTAACCTCCATTTTAAATTCAGCCTTCTCCACTGTCTGGGGAACTGCTGAGGGAAAGTCAGGAGGTGGAAGTTATGTGAAAGTCAAGCACTATTTCCTTTCCACCCNCGAAAGGAGGCAGAAGCTGTGTGCAGTTGTTATTGTTCCTTTGTGCTGGGTTTCACCTCCTGTTTTCTCACACCCCAGGGACTGCCTTAACAGCCTTCTGTGAAAAAAAGTCTTTAGAGCTAGCATCATCCCTCCAGCCAAATGCTGTAAAGGAAATTCACCGTCCCAAGCCTGAGTCTGATCCCACATCCTCTCATTAGTGGATTTGCTGGCATGGTTAACTAGGTGAGATGGGTGAAGGAACAACACTAGGAAAACAGTATGGGGTTTTTTGTGTGGTACCATATCTGGGATGACAGATCTCTGTCTGGGGTGAGTGTCATTACTCTAGTTGTTTTTAAAACACTCTCTTGCCTTTCCTTAACATGGAGAACATCCAATTTGGGATCAGACTGGCATGGGGAAAAAATGCAGTTATGCTTTTTTCCTATATATGAAATATATTTAAAGGATGTTAACATATATCCTTTATATATTCTTTGAATGCAGTATAGGCCCAGCGGTCTGCTGCCCCTTAACCCTTGCATTCACAGTGGAGAATGTAGAAAATTGTTTTCTCCAGGGAAAAGAGGTAGAGCTAGAGCTTAATGCTACTGTTTAGTAAGGCAAAGTGCACCAAGAGCCCAGATGTGCTTCCCAGACTGGAAGACTGCAGCTGACACAGTGGTATTCAAGCAGTACCTCAAAATTAAAAAAGCTTTGCTCTTACATAGCTGCTCTGCACAAAATCTGGCTTAATGCTGACATGTTTTGCAGCAGAGCAAGATCTCATATATGGAGATGGAATCCCTCCTGCTCAGAGCTCACTGTAGACTTGGGGCTTCTGTTATTGCATTCAAAGACATATTGGCTCCAGGCCTGCTCACCAGCGTGGTAAAATGCCCAAAGTTTGCCACAAGAGCAGAATCAGACCAACTGTAAGAGCTAGACAGTTAAAAGCAAAGTAACCCACTCTCCCACCCCCACAAAAACAGCGTAGCATATACCATGCAAAGTGTCAATAAAAAATACAAAACAATTATTAGCTTTCCACATAAACATTTCATCACATCCTTTCTCAACACCAATCATTGTGACAGTCCATGGCAATATAAACGACGATATGTCTGAGGTGCTCTAATCCATCCAGCTTGTGTTGCTGTACTTGTTAAGAAAAAAAAATCCTCCATAAAACCTCTAACCAAAACAAAACTCCACTATCCCACATATGTTACCAATGCTTTCTAAAAACAGCCATTCAACAATCTAGGCTCCATACCATGACTTCAAATTAAACCGTATGTTCATTTATAAAATGAAAAACTTCTGGGTTGAATGAGCCTTGGAGATGGAAATCATGATTTTCTACAGGGGAAACCTTGGGTGATCTGTATGCCCATCACATAAGTTGCTGGACTCTTGTGATACTGTGCCATTAATGCTGGCTTCCTCATAAATGTCCTCTGTTTGCAAAGAAGGGCTCAGTATGTGGACTGAGGGCTTGATTTTTTCCATTTTGACATTATTTAAAAACAAGCTACAATATAATCAGTCTCAGAAACTTTGTGGGCATTGTGTGGAAAATCTCTGACATTCCCAGCCTGCAGCTCACACCTTTCACCAAGGTCCAGACTAACCTTGCCTGTAAGAAGAGATGGTGGAAAGAAACTAAACAACATTTCACTGAGCTCAGACAAAACTTTCATTATATTTAGTTCTTTAATAAATAGGAATTATAAAACTGATGTGGAATTAGAAGGAGGGTAAATCAACAAACAATAATTTAAGTGCTACACATGCTTGGTCTCCACAGCTTCCCTCTAAACCACACATACTTCAAGGTCCATAGGAGTTATGATAGGAACATTTCTCCTGCCACTTTGACTTCCATGATATTCAAACGGGGGCCAGGCCCATGAAGGAAGTCATCCTGACATGGAGGCCAGCACAGCATTTGGCTAGCTTTGGGGTGGACATGCTGAGAGAAAGTAGGTCAGAAAATGTGAATGGTGGGACTATGAAATGCATGGATGTCCCAAGGAGGTGGATTCTTTTACATAACCCTTCTCCCAGGTAATGTAGCCCTTCATATCCCCATGGACCTATTCCCACCACATCACCGCTTTCCTCATCCCAGCTCATAGCACAGGGCAAGCTCTGAAAGGATAAACAGGGGGGCAGAGAACAAAGGTAGAAGGACACTGAGGCCAAGTAGCACTGAGCAGACCTGGGCTGGACTTCATGGGGTGACACTACAGCAGCATTACAGGACACAGAGATGTCACTATACCCGGGTTTGGCTTACTTGATGCTGCACACAGTTAGTTTCATAGCACAGCAGTGCTATAATGATAACATATACCCAGGCTGAAGGATAGAGCAGAAGTCCACTACAGTATAAGCAGAAGAACAAACAGTCTCACTTTCTGATCTGCCTTGCGTCTTATGAAGGTTATTTGTAAGATGTAAATGGCACTTTGGGGCCATTTTAGTGGGGATAATAACTTCTGTTTTCATGACAACTGTTCCCCATTCCATAGCACAATGTGGTACCCTCTAAGAACATTTTCCACATTATTCTAACCAGAGGGAATTACAAATTTCACTTCAATATGCTAGAAAAGTGGTAATGTTATCACCTACATATTCTTCACTTCTTATTAGGATGGCAAATGCTGTGGGATGCAAGTGTCCTTGTAGTAGTACACACTTTACATGTTGGACTTTTTTCTTGCTTAGCTGAAACTTTCTACTGCCTCTGAATTTCCTTAGCCTCAGGGCTGCCCTAATTTCCAGCTGTCTGCTCATGACCTCAGAGGCCTGTTCTTGTTGGATTTTGCTGGAGACAGCACATCCTCACCTTCTATGTCAGACTGAGAGCTTGGAAGGCTTGGGAATTAAAATGACAGCCCTGTAATGTACATAGATTACTCAACCTTGATTAAAAAATAAAATAGGGTAATAATGCTTCTATACCACAAGGATAAAATGCCAAGCACTGCTGGAAAGCAGACACTCTGCTGCTGCAGTCCTGAGGCTGAAAAGATAGGCAGGGAGCAAGAGAAGCACAGCTAGTGCAGAGAGCCAGCCCTCCACGAGTTGTTTACATGCTGGCCGAGGCTAAAGCGTGGTGGTAGGAAACAGGTTTGTTTTTTAAAATCTGGACGTGCTCCAGTGGCAAGCCTGCCTGACCCCTCACGGGGTAAAGTTTCCACGTGGGTCCACAGGTTCACCCGGGACCACGGCTGACTCACCGTCTGGGAATCTGGAGTAGGCATGGCCTTTGTAAAAAAAGAGATGCTAAAAACTTACTGTGCAAGATAAACAAGGAAAACATGCTCCTTGGCACACAGGCGGCTCAGATGTTGACTATTGTGTTTTCCTGGAGTTAATCATCACTGACCAGGCCCCCCTTTGTGGCGGGAGGTGAGCTGTGGCCGCTCACTCAGTGCTGAGGAAGCAGGTGCAGCAATAGCTCATTGTTACAACATTGTTTTGAAAATTGGAAAACTTGATATAATTCCACACCCCTCCCTCCCCCCCCTTGGGGAAGCAGGGCAAAGCTGGGCAGTGCCAATGCAGGTGGCACAGCTGGAGAAAGGGAGGGCAGGGCAAGCATGTGTGGCCACCTCACCTAGAGACCCAAAGTTTTTTCTCGCACCTGTGTTTTTCCTCACTGCCCTGGAGGTTGACCTTGATCTCTGTTGGAGGAGCAGGTCCTCTGCCCAACCTGGTCACACTTGTCTGCCAGCTTGGGGTCACCACCACGGTCATTAGCCCTTGCTCCAATTACAGCTTCACCATCTAGGGCATATCCTGGAGGTCACTTTAAGCAGACACTCAGACAAAGTCTCACAGGCTCCCTGGGCAGTAAGCCAGACACAGGACAGGCTGTCCGATCTGCCCTCATTCCAGAGACTGCATGTGCATCTACCACCAAGCAGATCCCAACATGCTGGCATTGAGCACCTTCAATTGAGAGACAGATTTACTTCATTTCTTCTCCTTCTCCCTCTCCTTTCCTCAGTCCTTCCACATAATGCAGTTAATTGCACTCTGCTTATTAGACCTCATCTTCTTTGCTGCCTTTTGTAGCACTGTTGTACAACAACAGGAGATCTCCCACTGCTCTCGATCCCAGTCTGTAGGGGCTGAAGGTGGTGATAATTTGATAGCCATTTTCTAGTCTATCTGAAACAGTCGTGTTTGTATTTCATCCTCATTTCTAAGGGGCAGACGGGTGTGTTCTTTCTACTTGTTAATTCTTGCTAATTCTTGCTACTTTGGCTAACCTAGCTGGCAGTGGGTTAGGGAAATCACAGTCACACAAGGATGAGAGGGCAGGACTGAGACACATGTTGGTGACACTGATAACACATTCTGATCCTCTTCTGTGATTGTAGGAAGGGCTTCATTTCCCAAAGCTCCTCTTTCACACTCCTGAGGAATAGCAATGTTTTAAGGAGGAAAAAAGAACACAAGAGGAGATGGTTTTTCAGTCTTTTATGGATTTTTAACTCTTATCTAAATGATTTGCTACTAAGTCTTCTTTGTCCTTGGTTCCTTGCCAAGATAATAAAGAGTGTGTGTATATGCACACACACACACACACACACACACACACACACACACACACACACACATTTGTATTAGAGAGATTTCTGGAAAACTTAGCATGTGTAACTAGAGGAAAAAGAGGATATATTAAATTCAAAAGTTTTGGGGGTTAGGACTGTAAAAAAAATTATTTGGAGTAAAAGTCCCTCAGGCAACACTCCTCACAATGCATCAAGAAAAGGCAAAGATAGGAGAGCACTAATTTTGACCCAAGTCCATAAGGCTTTAATCTCTGTGTTTATAAAAAAGTAGGGGATAGCCTTTATTATTACAAAAATAAATGGCCAAGATGAAAGTGGTAAGTGATAAGATTAATACACAACTATGACATGAACATCATTGTTCAAGAATGTCTGTTAAGGTAATAGTAACTTCTCAAAAAACCCTGCATGGAGTGGTGCTGTAGAATTTTCTGTTTAATATCTTGTTGTACTGACTAAATTGTCTGTGATTCTGTGATTGAGTCTGGACACTCAGCTCATTTATAAGACTCCACCTAACTTGCAAGCTTTTCTGATGCCTTTAGGTGGTCCCTGAAATGAGTAATAAGACCTCCTTCAGGTGTCCTACCTGTTGAGTAATTCAGACAACCTTATAAAGCACTTGGAAATCAAGGCAGAAGCTTGTCAAGTGAGACACTAAACCCTGTTGTGCATAATAGCCTTGCAGGTTGCAAAGCTTAAGTGTTACAGCCTTGTAAGGAGCTCTACAGTAATTCATCTGTTAATGTACAAGAAGGGAAGGGATGAAGGTATTTAATTCAGTTAATTTTTTTGTTATTTATTTAGACATTTGAGGCATGCAATTTCCATAGATACAACAAATGCTAGATGCTATACAACAGATCAAATGCTCTGTAGGTATTTCTGTCATTTTAAAGATGGAGTCACCCAGAAGACTCAGAATTGGAATAAAATCCTCACTGTAAAAGGGACAACAATGCTGTGGAGCACAGAAACACTGAATATGAACAGTATGTCATGTGCGTAAATGCAACATGAGAACTGGTAGATTTTCTGTTAGATGTAAATTCTCAGATCTGCCAAATGCCAGCATCTTCAGTAAATTTAGCAGCTCTATGGATGCTTAAAGTCTCTCAGGATTTTTTGTACCTTTTTTTTTTTTTTTTTGTGCAATCATTAGCTTCATTGTCCTTCTCTCGGTGCACACTGCTTGTAATGTATACATTTAGACAAACAAAAATCTCAGGTGAGGCTTGTTCACTGAAATTAGTTAAACTAACCTTTTGTTTTCAATGCACAGCCATTTCAGCAATTGGAACTTTATTGGAAAGTGTTGCAAAGCCAACAAAAAAATTGCTGAACATTGTTAGCTTGTTAGGATCACTTGACAGGCTTTTAAAAGTGAGATTTGTTTGAAGGTAGAGAAGACTGAAAAATCTAATCCTGCAGATTTGCCTTTTTAGGTGCAAATCAAAGTTTTAGGCTGGTGAGAAAGAATTTGTGTTTAAAGACACCTGTTAACCTTAAAATAGATTTCTTCTACTTTCCCTCCACTTTTTCATCTCAGGTTCTGCAGCCTGGACTAAGGGAAGTAGACTGACTCTTTTTGCAGCGGAGCTAAGCAGTTGTTCTTTCCTTCTTCATTGACAGAAATCTGTTAATCTGTTTAAAATTATGTAAGTGACAGTTATCTTAACTTTGTGCACTTGAGAGCAGCTCAGATGGAGTATCTAATTTCATTCCAATCCAATCTCTTTCTATTCTTGTTCATTCTGGTGAGTTTACCAGAATATTCCTTGGTATTCTTGACTTAAATATTCAAAACTTTTTCCTCAAATAATGTCCTTAAAGCTAGCCCTTCTATACCTTGCTCATAGATAACATAATTTCTTTCATGGGGGGGGGAGGGGAGAAAGGCTTTCCCATTGTAGTTTTCTACAACTGTTTTTTCTTTTTAATCTGCAAACCCAATACAAAGCTGTAACTTGCACATGCAATTTTTAAAAACTTGTACTTTGGGTTGTGTTCTTCTGCTTTCACTGTATCTTACAAATACTGTCATTTTCTAAATGCATTCAGCTGCTGTGCTGGTGCTATTACCTTACAGAATTTTTTTCCTTTTTCTATTTTGTGTGTGCATTTTGGTTTACAGCGTATTAACAGAACACTCAATAAGCTAGTAATAGGAGTCTTTCATATCAGCTTTCCAAAGAAAAGACCTGACAGTAGGAAGAAATTATACACAATGCGCATTGACTAACCATCCATGGATTCCTTTATAAACCTTAGCAGGAAAACAAATCTCTAAATTCACTATGAGGTCCTGAGACAAAGACAGGATGTAAATTCCTGCTTGGTACTTGTTTCCGATGAGCTCAATCAGATTCCTACTAACGGCATTTCCTTCAGAAAAGGTATGGGGGAGTTGTGGAATTACCTAGGATACTTCAGTTTAAAGTGGTACTGACCAAAACTCTTACTGTGTAAATTATGAAATATTTGTCTGGGTAAAATTCACTGTAAATCAAAAGCTGAATTCTTAGTTCATACTGTTTCTTCACCAGTTTGCTAACAGCTCAGGGAATTTAGAGCAGTCATTTCACTTTGAAAGTGTATTCAGAGACATATATTTTCTCTCATCCTTCCTTAAGGAATCCAAGTTATTTGAACTGGACTATTCCAGGCAATTCACCTGCTGCTTAAAGACTAGAGAATCTATGCCCCAGTGAGCTTAGTTGAAAAGTTTGAAAGTTTAATTTTAAAAAATGTCAGAATGCTTTGTCTTTCTGCTCCTGACATTTATTTTTCCTGCCTCATTGAATGTGGCTAGAGCCATTCACCAAAGTCAATGCAGACTATTCGCTTTTCTGACAATTCGACTATTTTTCATACCCTCCCTTCTGAAAAAGTTGTAGCAGCCACCAAAATGGAAAAGAAATGTGCACTTCCACTCATGGATAAATACATTTGAGTTGAATGTCTACTTAATTTCTCAAAATGGGTGTGTGAGTTCTGAAGCAGACATTGAAGGACAGAGGAGAGACCACCTATCTGTGCTCCAGAGTACGATGCTACTGTATTACTGTCTCTTGAATGTAAAAATCTGGTCTAAAGGCTAATCTAGAGCTTCTAGTCATCTTGTTTTGGCTAGCAAGTCACTATAGTACAGTATGGAATGCATATTGATAGTTTTAACTGTCTCTATTACAAAGTCTTCTTGCCATTATATAACTGTCTTTTGGACTGTATCATGAAATGTGATAGTGGCATTCTGGTGGGGGATTGCTTGTAGAGCTCCAAATAGAGAATTTTTTCACCATTCTTTTTGTTGCTTCCTCACCACAGTGCCCTGCATAGAACACTCATCTTCTTTAGAAAGTATAATACAACCGTGGCTATAGGGAAAGAATTTGCTAAGAGTGTAGACATAAATTAAATGTTAATCACACAGAAATTATTACAATTTGATAATATACAAAAGGAATCCATCTCCCTTGAAATTAAAGCAAAATTATTTAAAATCTCAATATGCAATCAAAATCAAAACAACTTTATAAAATGATATTTTAATTTAAATTGCTTAAATGGAATGCTTTAGTGTATTCCATTGGCAGACAGACATAATCCCAGTACTTGTATAATAAGCTGCTTCAGTTAGACAGCAATTAACTTTTAAAATTCAGTAAGTATTACAAATTGTCAATTGCTTTCTGAGAAAAAGTGTCTAGAGAGGAGATCAGGTATTTTTGACTGAGTGTAACAAAAATGTACTAGTATTAACTAATTCTGGAAGATTGTCTATATTCAAAATGTGGTAAAGCTAATGCTTTGAAATTTTAGTGATAGACTATTGCTCCCTGTTATTTTTATAATGGTGTTTAAATTCCATGATGAATTGTGGCTAAATTTTGCATATGGTTTAGGCTGAATAAGTTTTCTGCAAAATGCTATATGAATAGATAATTGGTTCCTTTTGATTTCCAATCCAAAAGGGAACCAAAAGCAAGGGCAATTAAAAAAAAAAAAAAGCCCTCACAGAGCTGTTGAACAGGCCCTTTTAGAAGTAGCTTGAGTAGGTTAGGAAAATAGGAAAATGCCATTAACCTTCAGGGACGTTATGTTCCTAAATCTCTTTGTATCCTTTTAAGATCTCAGCTTTGGTACTCTTTTGGACGAGAACACATTGCAAATAGGAGAACAGAGAGAGGCTTGCGCTAGAAGAACTTCCCACAGGGCTGATGCAAAGGGCTTTTACAGGTGGGAGAGGTTCTTGCAAACTTCACCAGGTTACTTCCCTGACAGGTACAGAATGCCTTCTGTTTCTGCACTCAGAGTGCCTGGGAATGGGTTACATTACAATAATTTTTAAACCTCTGTGCTATCCCTCTTTTGCAGTACTGTTGGTCTGAGTCGTCACTGATAGGTGGTAGCACGTGAAAGGGGAAAATATGCCATCAAGAAATAATGCCAAAGCAGCCGCTGGGTGCTTGTGGGTAGAAATAGAGAGAGTGTGGCTGTGTAGGATTTGATTCCCTAGAAAACCAAGAGAAAACTTCAGCATATTGACTAATGTGAACAGTTAGAACATATAGGTTTTTTGTTCTGTTATGCGACTTGTGGGTCTCCATCAGCAGAAGAATGTAAAGGTCATCGGTCTCAAAGAGGTTGACTTCCCTCCTGGGTACCTGCTTGGTTGCTCAAAGTACCAAGTCTTTACCTTCCCCACCTTGCAATTTGCGTTCCCGCATATATTGAAGCTGGCTGCCTTGAGAAAGTCTTATTTATCTAAATATTCATTGATCTGATAAGCAGCGAATAAGTTTTCTCACCTTCACCACATTACTGAGCTGGCAAACTGAGAGCGTTTTACACACATTACCCTTTCATATAGAAACACTGGGAAAAAGTAGCTGGTCAGGGAATTACAATGGGCACACCAGTAAGAGAAAAGAGACAGGGAGAGCCTATGAGGCAAAGGGAGAAGGGGGATGCTACAGGCAGGCTGGGGATGGATGGCCTGGAGCACTGATGTGAAGGTGGAACTGCAATGAGAGCAGGCTGGCATGCTGTCAGCAGTGCAAGCTGTGCTGAAGGGCAGAGCGCTGCATGGGTAGGTGACATACAATAAGCAAAAAATGTATACTGAAAGAGGGCAGTCGAAAAAAGAAAAGTTCCAACCTCCAGGGTTCACATTGCTTGCCAATAGTTGTCTGTAAAAGTGCGTGAAACAAACACAGCGAAGGGTTTCTTTCAGTCTCATGAGGAATTCCAGGAACGTAAAGTAGAATATCAGGCATTTTGCTCCTTTCTTTCTCTTGAATATCTTGAATATTTATGTAAGACCCTTAATAGAGTGCAAACAAAACACTAGATGGTTATCATTTTTTGGAGCAAGTATTTCTTTTAGAAGTAGGGGGAAAAGGTCAGTCCTGCCCATGGAAGTTAAAAAAAACCCCAAAACTGATGGGAAAACTTTTAAAAAAATATATCATACATATACTTATTTATGCATAAGGTAGTATACACAATAGGTCGCAATAAAAAGATAGAGCCAGGATAATCTCACTGATTTCTTTTATCAACTTCTTCAAAATTTGACATGGAGAATATTAACATGATGGAATAATGAGGAAGAAGAGAGAGAAAAATGCAAAAAGAAATAATTATGTCTGAGTGTCATTTCAAGTATTAATTTTGGATTTTTTCAGGAGAGAAACATTTATTTTATGATTCATTGAGGAAAAAATTAGGTGATTTGTCCTCTGAAGGCACAATTTTCATATTTTCAGGAAGAAAGGATATCTGTATGCCAAAAAGTTGAAAATGGATTTATTGTCTACTGTAAGTAACTTTCTAAAATCTGTAGCTGTGCTTTTTTTCCCCAAGTATCATTTCAACTTAAATAGAATTTCAATTATATATATAAATGGAGTAAGGTAAAGATACAGAATGACAGAATCATTAAGGCTGGAAAAGAACTCCGAGATTATTAAGGCCAATCTTTGGCCAATCACCACCTGGTCAGCTAGATCACGGCACGGAGTGCCACGTCCTGTGATTTCAAACACCTCCAGGGACGGTGACTTCACCACTTCCCTGGATAATCCATGCCAATGCTTAGTAACTCTTTCACTGAATAAATTCTTCCTGGTGTTGAACCTGAACCTTCCCTGGTGCATCTCGAGACCATGTCTTCTTGTCCTGTTGCTGGTTGCCTGGGAGAAGAGACCAACCCCTGTAACTGCACCCTCCTTTGAGGTAGTTGTAGAGAGTTGTATCCCCAATAAAGGTATTAAACAGGACTGGCCCCAAAACTGAGCTCTAGGGAACCCCGCTAGCGACTGTTTCCTGACTGGAGGTGGCACCACTCCCTACCACTCTCTGGGCCTGGCCATCCAGACAGTATTTAACCCAGCAAAGAGCACTTACCTGTCAAGTGTAAATATGTTCATTCATATGGAGGTATAAAAGAAGATATTTCCGTTCAAGCAATTGTAAAGATGGACTTCTCTGTTGTGTCACTACCTGAGAATTTGTAATGGACATCAGCTGATTTCATGTTTGTCTGGGCAACATTGTTGTCCCAATAATCCTTTGGGGCACAATTTTAAGGTTTGGTTGCGTTAGTGAGGTTTTGGAGAAGATGATCCATATCAATTCTTAGTCATTTCAGGATAAACTGTCTTTCTGATGGGCCCTGACATGACCTGCTTTTAATGAAATGGTTTTACATTATACCTTCCTTCTCAATGCTGCACTGCTCACGTATAGCATTTCTGAATTCTTGCCAAGCACCATTCAAAGCAGTAGAGCTTTGGGAATGAAAAGAGAGGTGGCTTAGTACACGTTTAGTCTCACAAAAGTAAACTGCAAATTCCCTGAGAAAGGATTTGTCCACTTTTATAATTTTTTCTTTTTTTGGGGGGGGGGGGGTTTGTTTTGTTTTGTTTTGTTTTGTTTTGTTTTGTTTTTTGAGATACCCACTCTTAATCTATACCTTTAAGTTACCCCCCAAATAATGACAGATTTGTTCAGGATGACTTTTCTTACAGGCTGCTTTAAGAATTCCTTTACCCCTTGTGCGTTGTTTGTTTGTTTGTTTCCAATTTAAATGTCATCTTATAAAAAGAGAGGGGAAAACCCTTGTCCAGGCAAAAAAAAATCTACTTTTAATGGCAGATCTATCCTGTCTTTCAAATTTTCATTGCACACAGCATTGTATTATGCCATCAGTAGTCTTGCTGACAATAGCACGACCTCGTTCTTTGTAATGACTGTAATTCAACTTCTTGATGAAAGCACTCTTTGACAACACTTACCACCATAGTAAGACAAGATAAGAAGCATTAAAAAACTCTTTCAACAAATCTTGTGCTACTCCTCTTTATCTTCACCTGCAGAAAAGCTGCCTGCTGGTACGAAACGGGTGGACATTTCACTTTGTTTCATGATCACTAATCCTCTCCAAACGATTCCTCCGTACCCTTTTAGCTTCTAACTGGAATACTGCAGTAATAGATGGGGAGCTGCAGTAATTTTTACAAACACGCTGTGTAAACAAGTGAGGTGATAGGAAATGCAGCCCCAACGAGACCCTGCCTACTGAAAGAAAATTTTCCTGCTTGCTCGTCTTCATTTTTTCCATCATACAGAGATTCAATCAGATGAGCTGCTTAGTTAAAGGTCAAAATGGAACTCTTTCTCACCCTTTTTCATTTTTTCAAGCCAAATATTTTATTGGCTCTAGTATAGTGAAAAGAGAGGGTAAAAAAACTATGAAACATTTTCAGTGCTTTTAGTTTTACTTTTTAATAAATCAATCAAGTTAATTGACATATTTTAATTGTATCTGAATTTACACCGTTTATGTGACAGAGGCAGTCAGGACCGACTTGACTTTGGAGAAGGGTAAGACAAATTTTGCACTGACTTAACACACCTTGCAATTGCAGTGAAACCAATATATGCGCGTATCTACAGAACACAGTCCAGTCTATGCACTTTCTTTGAACAAGTACATTGCATGCATGTACACATTTTTAGTCCTTTGAAGATTTTTCTCTCAAGGCCTTGCTTAATTTCAAATTACAGCAAGTCTATCCTATTTCATTATATTTATCATGATACCACCCCAGTCTGCACAAAATGTGCAGGGTCAATAGCACCAGCAGAGTGAGTCTACCTAGGTGCTGGAGATGAAAGGTCAGGAACAGAATGTTATTCCTGATAAATGAAATCTGCTGCTGCTCTTTCCATTTCTCTGCAAAAAGCTACGAGCTGCGTGTTCAGACTGGTGGAGTTAGAGACCACCTGCTCTTTAAATGATAAGGAGAAATAAATGAATTTAATACTGACAGCTCGTTAATCCATCACCTGACAGCCACTGCACTGAGACCTGATCACAATTTACAGAAATTCATGTATAGTTGCCTAAAGCCCTATTTAGTAATATCTGTGCAATCTATGAATGAATCCAACCTATAGTCATATATAATAATCATAATGGGATTAACTGGTAGATATTAGCTCTCACCTTCTGATAACCCAAGGAAAGGTTTTTCCCATTATTCTTTCCAACATGGTAGCTCATATTAAAATTAATGCGTGCCAGAAAAGTAATACTTTTTCTTTTCTAACAATTGGAACACATAATCCAGTAGGAATGGGTAACCCCTTGGTATTTATGGGTTATACTTAATTGCAATTAGCAGAACCAGTGGTGAGAACTAAACATTTTCCCCCCACACACATTTTAATATTTTTCATATTTTTAACTACAAGGTAGTTTATGGACAGATAAAAAATTTCTACAGGCACCAGCAGTTATTTTACATGCATTTGTCAGCAAAATTTTTTTGGCTAAATCCTAAGGCATTAACTTCCTGCATGGGAACTGAACGCTTAAATCATGAGAAAAAAGAATACATATTACTCAACTTGAGGAAGATCCTCGATTTTGACCAAATCACTACATACACCAAATTTTCAAAGATGGAGGGGGCACACTTGCCAGGGACCAGGGTTGCTTTGTTGGTGCTCCCAGCTGTTCGGGCACAATGCTATGCAGAGGTTACTCATAAGAAATGATGGTCAGCTTTGACCATCTGACTCTGGGACCTGGTGTCAGTGGAGCAGAGGAGCACCTGAAGGACAGTGTCACTGCTTGCATGCCCGGTGGAGGATGTGTGGCTTGTTTCTGCAGGTGCTTGGCTGTAGTCGCCTCTTATATTGTCAGGAAGGATGCCCATTCCTGTTGACCACATGCTTGGTTTTTGAATAAGTGCTCATCTCTCTCCTCCCTCTCCACAGAAGCACCACTTATGGAACACAGGCTTGTAGATGCTGCATGGCAAACCAGCTGACAAAACCACAGAGAATCATAGAATCATTTACGTTAGAAAAGACCTTTAAGATCAAGTCAAACCATTAACCCAGCACTGCCAAGTCCACTACTAAAACATGACCCTAAACTCCACATCTACACGTCTTTTAAATATCTCCAAGGATGGCAACTCAACTACATCCCCGTTCCAGTTTTGCCAACCCTAGTGGTGAAGAAATTTTTCTTAAAGTCCAATTTAAACCTCCCCTGGAACCGTTTCCTCTTGTCCTATCACTTATTTCTCGGCAGAAGTGAACAACCACCAACTTGCTACAACCTCCTTTCAGGCAGTTGTAGAGAACAAAAAAGTCTCCCCTGAGCCTCCTTTTCTCCAGGCTAAATACCCCCAGCTCCCTCAGGAATTCCCTCAGAGGAACTGTGCTCCAGACCCTTCATCAGCTCCATTGCCCTCCAAAAGCTGCATCTGAACCATCCAGAGCCACTGTGTTCATTACAGAGGGTTCTGGTTGTCACGACACTGAGATACCTGCCCCAGGGAACTGCCAGTCCCTTTGAATTTCAAATATTTTGCAGGTTTCATTGCTTCTCTGAATCACGTGCTTCTACCTATCCATAATATTTTATATTTTAAAAGACAGGCAGAAAGATAAGTCACACGTAATGGAACTAAATAAATTTGTTTTGGAGGCTGCATGATGAAATCATATCTTTTAGATAAATACTTTTAAAACATCCTAACTTCAGTACAAATCATGAAAAATTGAGACCTTTAGGGTCACAAAATAGGTGCAAATAAACAGTTTGTTGTTGTGCTTCTTTCCCTCCATACCTGAATAATCTAAAATGTTCTTCTGATTGGAAGTCACAAGGACTTCCTGCCGCCGCAAACACTGCCAAGAACAGGTCAGATTGACCCCACGCAATTCAGTGTTGTGAGGGGTTTAAAAGAAAAAAAAAAAAGGTACAATTACCAGACGCCAGGAGCTCATTTTGCATTGCTAAGTTGTTATGTCTCTGTTTCTGCTGCTCACCGCCTGCTGTGGGAGAATAACAGTGTTGTTTCATGAGTGCTTACATGCAAAGTGCCTTTAAAACCCTCTCTGCTCTTCTTCTCAGTGCCAAAACTGAGATAAACATTTACCTTTTTAAAAATCATAGAAATAAAGAATCAACCTCCTGCCTCTATCCCCACCACGTGACAGTCTTTATGAGAGGGTACAGAGCTTCATCAGCCAAAGATTGCTTATGAAAATGGCCACATAATAGCCCAAGGAGACTCACAACCTCCTTTTTCCTTTGGCCATGTACCAGGAACAAGCACCTGCCTTCTGTGGCCAGCAGGGAGTTTTGGTACCGTGTACCCA
This sequence comes from Melanocharis versteri, assembly GCA_013397845.1. NCBI lineage: Eukaryota > Metazoa > Chordata > Aves > Passeriformes > Melanocharitidae > Melanocharis > Melanocharis versteri. The sequence continues at coordinate 538,256 of VZTG01009080.1, forward strand.
AGGAAGCAGGGAAATAAAAGTTTGTCGTGTGTAACTAATAACATGGCACAGAAGTCTGACACTGGTAAAATCCCCTTTGAAAGTGAATTTTACTTGTGCCTGCTTTTCTCTCATCCTTTCATTGGACTGTGTGCTGACTGGAAAAAGACAGAAACCAGAAAAAGGGGAAAAGCAGAATCTGCCTTGCCTTCCATCTTATTGCATGAAAGAATGAACAGGTTCATTATGCATGTAAGGAGAAGTCCAGGGATGACAGGGAGAAAAGCATGTTGGATGGCCAAGGGACACCCTACCCCTGTGAAGGATCTCTCTTTCTAACTTCCCTGTTAATAATTAACTGTTCCTCTTTGCCTGCAGCATCTCTTTTACTAACTTGGTCTGACTTTCCTCAGCAGGCAGTAGTCATGGTATTACTGGAGGCTGGACCTAGAAATGCAATATTCAATAATTTTATGGAATATATGACTTTATCTTATCAGCCAAGGGCCAGGATAGGACAGCTTCCAGAAGGAAAGGACTTGTGAAATGTCACTGATGGATTTTGTGATGAAGAAAATAACTGAGAAGCAGCATTCTCAGAGTGGCCCCATGTGAGGTGTGCACCAGGCACTCCTGGTAGGGGGGCTTCTAATCCCCACAATGAACATTTTAAAACCTGCTGTCTTAGCATTTAACTCCAGCTAGAAGGTACAAGCATGTGATTCTAATTTGAAAATATTCCTTGCGATGAGCAAGTGGGGAATAAAGTAAAACGAATTATTAACTTGCAGGGAGGCCTCACTGAAGTTACCAGTGTTTTCCTACTGTAACATTCATGTCTATCAGTTGTTTTCTTTTCAGCGTCACACAGTCCCATTAGGTAATGTGTTGTCAACAAAAAGAATATAATTTCAGCACCAAGAGTTTTTTCTGTGATTATCCAAATCCTATTTACGATGCCTAAGGAGCAGGTTTACTATTGGGTTTTACTGCTGCAATATATATATGCATGCTTGGGGCATATATTTGAAATTCTCTGATCTGTTTTAGCTCTTGTATTACTCAGGGTACAACTAGATCAAAGAGATTAGGCTTGGTAGCTGCTTAATATTGAACAGTCTATATACCTACATCATCTCTCCAGGTAATTTGGCAATACTGCACTGAATAACTGACCATTAATAGACCTCTCTCACAATATCACATTTTTGATGCTGTTCAAACACTGATGATACAAGATTTTGAGGAGCTGAAGTATGGTTTTAAACATAGAGTCCACTTGAACAGCTATAGCACAAAAACATAATGCCAGCCTAAACTGCATACTGCCTCAATTTCACTGATATTATATTCTGCCAATAAAATGAGGCTAAAAACTAACTGAGGCAGTCTCTAGCTTATCTGTTTGGTTTTTTTCCCAGTTCTGCCAATTCCTGTTTATCCCTAACACTGGTATCTTCTGTTGCACTGAAGAGCTCAGAGACTCATTCTGTAAAGTATACTTCTGAGGAGCTGGAGCAGTCATCTTCTTGTTAATTACTTTTCTCTTGGTTTTTCTTCCCTTTTGTTTCATTGCCATTCACAGGAGGGCTGAAGCAGAGAGGGAAAAAGTTCAAGACAAAGGAAGCACTACTGGGAGAGAAGACGTCACAATAGCCCGAGTGTATGGAAAAAAAGCAGGGAGGGAGTAGTCCATAGCAGGGTCTCTGTTTCTGTGAAGCCCATGCAGAAAGCTGTTTAGCAGTTCAGTGTGCTATATGCACCTGAAATAATGCATATGGCATGTGTATACATGTATATGTATATTTTATAGGGATATTTTCTAGCCTCATTTATATTCTGGCTTTGGCATTGTTTGATAGCAAAGCACTTGATGGAGACTGGAGGAAGAAGAATAATTTACATTGCTCTCCAGTCTGAGTAATTGACTTGCGGCTGTTTTTTTAGGACCTCTATAAGGAAATGTAGATGAAGCAGAAGAGCTCGTTTTAGTTTGGTTTCCATAAGATGCTGTGTATGCACTGCAGAAATGCTGGGTACTTGAGTAGAAGTCTTAATGGCATAAAAGGGTTGGTTTTTTTTTCCTAGTTTACTATTTGAAGTTACTATTGCACAGCTCAGAATTGTCAATAACTATTCAGGCACAAAGCTGTAGCTCTCCAGTGTTGTTCCACATCAAGCAAATAACTACAGCAATTAAGGATCGCACTACAAGAGCTGTGTGTGTGAAAATAAAAGTGTGGTGTGTCCTGTTTTGTGTTGTAAAAAACTGTGCCTAGGATCGGTAGAGAAGCAAGTCACATGCTTGAGGTAAAAATGGCATTTTTAAATTTGACATTCATGAAATTGTTTCTGTCGGTTAGGCTTATGAGCCATGCCTGACATTTCTAAAATCACTGTTAAAATCATAGTCATGCTGAGATCAAAGCCTGAGCCTGCTCTATCTCCAGTGAGGCCAAGATTTCATTTCTTGATGCAGCATCTTTGAATATCTACATCCCCAAACTCAGTTGTGTGAGTTATCACACCAGTCCCAGTGCATTTTCAAGTGCTGGCTCTGAAGATTGCTCTGTCCTGAGGTAAATTGGTACATCTGCCATCTTCAGAAAAATAGAAAAGTCTCTGAACCCTTTGAACATCATTGCAGATATGTCCTGTGCTGTCACACTAATGCTTCTCCTTGCTCTGAGAATTACTGCAGAGTAATGAAGCAACTCAATGAAGGGAAGTGAGAGCGCATATACAAATTCCTTGTGCAACACTTGAAAGACTGAAGGTATTAATTGTGAATGCCAGTTTTGTTACCTCATGTAACTCATAAAAAAATTGTCTGTATCTGTGTATGTCATGTTTGCACTTCTAGTTTAACTTAAGTGCTTCAGACTTTTTTCCACATTGTCTAATTAAAAAGGCATTTTCAAGGATCCGTCAGTGCTGAGTACAGGGGGAAGATCACTGCCCTAGTCCTACTGGCCACACTATTGCTGATTAAGGCCAGGATGCCATTGGCCTTCTTGGCTTGTGTTCAGCCACTCCTGTCCAACCAGCACTCCCAGGCCCTTTGCTGCTGGGCCACTTTCCAGCCACTCTGTCCCCAGCATGTAGCACTGCCCGGAGTCGTTGCGACCCAAATCCAGGACCTGGCACTCGGCCTTGTTGACCCTCCTACCATTTGCCTCTGCCATTGATCCAGCCTGTCCAGATCCTTCTGTAGAGACTTCCTACCCTCCCCCAGGTCAAGACTCCCACCCAGTCAGTTTTGTGTTGTCTGCAAACTGACTGAGGATGCACTTGATCCCCTTGTCCAGATCACTGATAAAGATACTAAAGAGGACTGGCCTCAGTACCAAGCCCTGGGGAACAGCACCTGTGACCAGCTGCCAACTGGATGTGACTTCCTTCACCACCACTCTCTGGGCCTGGCCAGACAGACAGTTTTTTACCCGGTGAAGACTGCACCTGTCCAAGCCAGTTCCTCCAGGACAATGCTGTGGAAAATGGTGACAAAGGCTTTGCTAAAGTCCAGGTAGACAACATTCACAGCCTTTTCCCTATCCACTAAACAGGTTACCTTGTCATAGCAGGAGATCATGTTACTGAACCTAAAAACACCCCTTCTGACAGAATGCAAGATAGATAAAGGCCACAATAGATACAGTAGCTACATTCATAAACTGGACAATGACATATATATTGCTGTGTGCTGGAGCAATAAGTGCAATACTCAGTATTTCCCTGAAAAAGGGTAAGAAACTTTTGATGTTGGTTTCCATTTTTATTTTTTCTTCTTTCTTTTTTTTTTCTGACTTCTGCTCTATCTTGTAGATACAACTTTGCACCTCTTTTTCTTCATCCAATAAATTAATTTGCAATTGTAGTAATCTCTATTGTTGTACATTAGTAATAGTCTTCCTGACTCTCAGACCTGACTTAATGGAGAGGCAACAAAGGCCCAGCATCTTAGGCTCAGTAAGTTAAGAGGTTGTTGGAGAGAAAAAAATCAAGTGTTGTTGAATTGAGAGCATTTCCTAGAGCCTTCAAGCCAATACGGGAAGACTCCATGGTAGACAATGTGTACAATTATGATGCTCCACGAGGAGTAAAGAAGCACTGAAATAAAAGAGTAATAGATGCAGAAGAGCTGATGAATGAATGGGGCAATGGTTAGAAAGTCTAACTCACTTGACTTAGCACAATGAGACCTAAGAGACGACATGCAATGGTGGCAAAAAAATAAGTAAGTACAGACTGCTGAATGAATTTGGGGTTGAAATTGAAAACAAAAGTCCCATCCAAGAAATTAATTAAGTTCTAGAGCAGAATCTTATATGGGCAAAAGTTATAACTTGTGTTATATTAAATTTGATAAGTTTTGATGGGAATGCCTTGCTTTTCACAGAATGTATAAATCTCATTAACAGTGCGATACTGTGAAAGGATTCATTTCAGAACGTGACCACGGTAGACAGAGGTTCCATTTTCCTCAGTGGTCAGCTGCATTCAATGCAGTGACAAATTAAACTGTCACTTCATCATCTCTAAAAAGGGGCTGTATTCCATGGTCTCATATTTTGGTTTTTCACATGTTTTCTTAGTTAAAGTGGAGACAGTGGTGTCCTTATGGATCTCCATTTTATAAGGAAAATCAGAGTATTAAACAATCACTTTTGCAGCAAAAATGGGAATATTCCATATAATTTCCCACATTCAAATTTTATCACAAGTAATTGCTGTTTTAAACCCAAAAAAGAAAATTTAAATTAACAATTTCCTGTGATGCCCTTGTAATACTCACAAATATAAGTGCTAGAAACATCCAATATGAGTGATTAAAAAGGCCTCTAAATTGTCAAAACTAGAAGCACTCACAGAGTAAATGCTAATTCTTTCTGCTTTTTCTCTTTCCTGAAAAATGTCCCCCAGCCCAGCTATCAGTCCTACTGTAATCGGAAGTGGTGTGTGTATGTGTGCTGAAATATGTACAGAGATATATGCACATTATCAAATATTCAAATACTGCGCACTCAATGTGAGTTGGACAAATTTTAACTGGAAGAGAGGGACAGAAAATGCAAGCTTACCCAAGAAACAAAATTATATAGATTAAGTGTTGGAGTTTGCAAAGTTATAGCTGAGGGAAATATTGCATAGTCCATTACTACGGAACACTCAAGCACTTTGGAATGCACCTTGGTCCCACACTAAGCCCACATTTACCTGCATCTGAACCCTTACTCCTTTTCTTCCTCCAGTTCCCAATATTACCAGATAGAGTTATCTCCTCTTATAAAAACTAGCTTCCAAAGAGAGCTCAACTCCATATCCATTAATTAAAGATGTCAGTTTAGGAAGAGGAAGACAAAAGCTGTCACTCCAAATCGGTCAACATAGGGGCATGCATGTGGGTCTCTTGTTACCCTCCAAATCTATCAGGTTCTCTGGAGTGGTGTGCCTTTTCCACTAAAATATTTCGGTACAACTGACACTGGTCTATATTAAAACAAAACAAGAAATTAACCTCTCTAATTATCAGTAAATATATTTGCATTTTATGTAGATTTTATATGTGTGCTTGTACACACACAAATGCAATTGCAAACAAAACCCGTATTTGGGACATCGTTACCCTTTTTATAAATGGGGGAAACAAACTTAGGCTACATTTATGCCAGCTGTCAACTACCAGATCATTCATTAATTTGGTCAAATTTAGGTCTCTGTTGCAATCAGGGTTAGTGATCTTTTGAAGCATATTGTTTCCTTGATCTTACTTCTCTTAAAAAAAAAATCACTATAACTGTCCTTTCATTTTAAAATGGACCAGCTTTTTTTTTTTTCAAATGTACCTGTTTAACTTTGTTGTGATTTCTCAGTGCTCTCCTGACACAATCTGTGGACTGTTTTGAAAGCTTGTTGTTTCTAGTGGCTCCAGTTATGCCACACTGGGGTTGAGAACAGAGTTCTTTCAGATTGCAAGAACACTCCAGCTGATTCTTAGCCATTTTTCAGCTGTGTGAATTATCAGGTTAAAGAAGTGCTCATGTAGAACATGGCACTGGCACAGCCCTGACAGATATACACTACTATTTTATTTTTGGAATATCAGCCTAAGGCTATTGTGGCTGGCTTGCTGACAGACATCATGTGCTGGTATTCCAACAGAGAAATGTTAACTATAAAATCAACTAACCCAAGGGTTTGCTATTATACTTAAATTTTTAATAAGTTGTCAAAAGCTCTCCTCACAGTATTCATTTAAAATTGGACTGAGGAGCCCCACTGTCACTTAATAAGCACTTACCCACTGGAAATGCCAGCAAGGGGAAGGGTGGCAGGTCTGAAAACCTCCTTTATGAAAATAATTTCTGCTCTTTTATTCCATGTCATTTTGACTTGCTAAGTACATCTACCTGAGATGGTCACACTGGATTGCAATATGGATTTCTCATCCATATCAGCCCTCCCTCAGGTACTCAGCTCCTTTCAGCATACTTGTGTGATCCAGCTGCTTGTTGCCATACAATAACCTCAGTGGTATGGTTGCATTTTCCTTACCTCTCTTCACCCTCATTTCTTCATGGATCTTTGAAAAGCACTATATCGTCCCTCCCCTCAGCAAGGAGGCATTGACAGGAACCTGAATACAGTGTCACAGCCCATACAGATTTCTTGCTCCACAGACAAGAGGACTGTGGGTTGCACCTCTCCAGCAAGAAGAAAAGTAGTATGATCTGCTTTTTATATATCAGTGCTCTGTAAAGAGTTAAAGAACATGTGCCAGGAGAGACTAGCTATGTTTGCACTGCTGCTGTAGGACTTCTGCACTTGTTATCCTTGTGTGTTACAGATGGCTTCCTTCACACCCTGAGATCCTAAGCAGGGAAGGTATGGCACTTCACCATAAAGCAAGGTGCGCAACAAGTCTCACCTAAGCAGAGTTCCAGCTCCTTAGAACAAATTGTCTTTGTTCCACTGGCTTCAGTCCCGCAAACAGTGTGCCATGCCCATATATTTGGCCTTTTTGAAGAAAAGCCATACCAGCCCTCTTCTCTTTACTGATGTTGAAAGGATGAGGCAGGGGGGATAGGAGGCAGGGAAACAACTGGGAGCAGTTGAAGAAATGGCAGAGGTTATAGTGATGTGGGAGCTGGGCTATTTTCTAAGCTGTCCTTGTAAAACCAGGTGGTGAGTTGGAGGATGAGCCAGATAATTGATATAAGCTCCCTTGGATGGTTGTGTGGAGGATATAGAATGCAGGCATTTCTGGCCACATCTAGCTCACTGCCACCACGTGTGTTTTGGTGATGCCCTTGTAGTCTGCTTTCCCACAGAGGAGACAAAGCCATGGGAATGTTATACATTTAACAGCAGCTTGTTAAAAGCCCCAGTAAAAGAAGTGATAAGTTCTTCAAAGAAGAAGATGTAGGATATGTAGGGAGTGTAAATGGAACACAACTATTCATGCTTCTGTCATCTCTTCAAATATACCTGCGAGACCCAGATCCTCATGTGTTTGTCACACTTGGTGTGTTTTTCTTCCACAGGAATGATGACTGCAACCAGAATTGACTTCTTCACTAAATCTAATGAGCAGTTCTAAATCAGTTCTAAAACAGTCCAAGGTTTACTCTTCAATGTGGGACCAAAATGATGGCAACTCTGAGTAATGAGATTAAGAACCTCCAGAATCCGAAGCTGAAAACTCTACCTGACCTTCACACATTCATCTCTGAAGGGCCTTGTTGCAAAAAATTATTCCAATCCTTTAGACTCTGCTTTCTGTCTTCAATACATGGGTAATGATGATTATATGCAGTTACGTATTATCAATATAAAGATTGATTATTTTCATTAGTGCTGCTGTGAAGTGATGAAGGCATGCAACTGTTATGTGATAAAATATTTTATCGCCAAAGCAGAAATTGTGGAATCAATAGAAGAAACATCCCAAACTATTATTAACTCTTTTAAAAAAATATATAACTCTGTTGTGTAGTTATTTTCTTCTGTAGTATCTGTAAACCCTTTATTGCCTTTATCAGCCATTGTCTCTGTCTGGAGTCTTGTGTGGGGAGATATTTTCTCTGAGAACACAGACTAATGACAGCACTCACCGGTTCTAAACTTCTACTTTAAAGCAGTCATTAACACTTAGCTAAAAAGACCTCTATAGGTCTAATATTGAGATAAGGCTACACTTGCCAGATGTCCTAGAGCCAAATTTGGGTGGTGACTTCTCCAGGCCTATAGACATTACTGGGTAAGTCAGCAAGCCTACCTGCTGTTAACGAGAGACTTCTAATGGTCAGGATTTACCTCAACATAAAACCTAGCCCAAAGCACTAACAGACCACTCCAATCTTAGCAAGCTGACAGCATCGTTCTTTGTTTTGAATAAACAACATGCCCTGCCAGAGGAAGAGTTAAACCTTGCTGTTTCATTATTATACCTGCGCCTTACTGTCTGTCTACCTATCTATCATCAAGCTGTCTATAAATCAAAACGAGCTGTATAAAAAGTCTGTGGTGCAGCATTATTTGTACACAGACATATAACAAACATTCAGGTAAAATGTGTCCAAAACATTGATTTTTTTTCTCACCTGCTCTCCAAAAGGTGGGGAGAACAAAATATGTCCAAGAAGGGAACAACAGTGGAAACACCCCCATTTGGGAAGAACTTGGAGGGAAGGAAATGTCTGGAAGCCCAGTGACACATCCAGAAGCATGGAGAGAAAGAGATGCTGCAGTTGAAAGTTGCAAAGAGGAAGAGGGCTGGCAAAGCTGTGGCATGAGTTTGTGTGCAAGCGAGGAGAAAGTGACAAAAGGATTCATCCTCTAAGCCAGCTGATAATCATTGCTGGGTGTCAGCTGACAAAGAGTGCACAGAAACAATTCCCTGCCTTGCAAACTCTAAGTCTACAGAGGATTTGGTGGAGATCTGGCTTTACCAATAAGACAATGAAACCATAAAGGTCACTTTTACAGATCCTGTCTCATCCATTCCATGCTAAATTTTACCTGTCACACATGCATTAGCTACATGGCCATAATCGTTCACATGCTTACAACTATTTTTGGTAAATGCTCTATTCACTCAGACTTTTCAATGGATGATTCAATCTCACCTTACCCCCTGGATTGTTTTCACACTGACTGTTTCCATTGTCTCCTAAGGATTCGGCAACTGTTAAAATATAACCTGGATTTTTCTCTCAATAAGGAAAGCATGTTTTTCTTAACTACACTTTTTAATGAGTTTTGAAACAACATAGCAACAAAAAAATCAGCTGCAGGTGGGGAACAACACTGAAAAAATGCCTCTTAAAAGGTGAATACCTCAGAAAGTGATGAGATACTGAAGAAAGAAAAGGGAACATCTAGATACCATGAAGGGTCACAGCAACTTAGAGGAGAGAAGAGATGAAAGCTTGCGTGTAGGCTCCTAAAGGCAATAGTTAGCATCTAGCACATTAAATAAGTCATTACCAGATTTTTATGATTGTAGCTTTTGTTTTCACCTTTTTTTAATTGCTCGTTTCTCTCTTTAAATCTTTACTTGTTAAGCATCAGAAAACATAAAGCAGATCAAACTTAGGAGATTTGCAAATGGCTTGAGCATTTGTTAACATGCAGTCAAGCCGTGTCTCACGGCAGTGATGTCTAACTTGTCTTTGAGGCACTGAAATAACTCCGTTTCTGTCAGATCTGCACTCTCAGACAACGCAAAAGGGAGCAGAAGAGGGAAAGGCAGGTTGAAGAATCTTATGTCAAGTACTAATAGCTGATAATAAAACATCCTGGTTTTAGCACATGGCTGTGAAGAAGAAAGAACAAAGGTGCTGGAACAAACTGCTGCCCATTCTTTTGAAATTTGAAATGAGGAATTTAAACTCCCCCAGACAAATAATCTGACTGATTCCCACCTGACAGCCATTAAAATAGTGATGTGCTAACAGGACATCCTTAGCGCTTCTGGTAATACTCTGCCACTAAACATGAGTGAAAAACTGGGGTGAATTCTTGGTCTCTGGTGTTGACCACTTCTCCTACCAGATATAATGTCACAAGCTCACTTAAAAAAACACTTTAGAGAACTTACCCCCTTTTTAATGTAAAGAATGTCAATAAATCTTTTGGGGTAGAGACAGGATGCACTGAAGCTCCTGGAGAGTAAAGAGAGAAGGGGAAAGAGGCTTTCTCCTGCTATGCACAGTCCTTCACTCATTGCAGAAAGTAAGCACAAGTGTCATTGACACACACGATGATTTACCGTCCCTTGATGGTTATTGAAAACTATCTGCCTATCCCCAGTAAAACCATTTCTCAAGTACAGGAATGCCCTGGAAGCAGTGTATGGGGACTGGTGATGTTACCAAGGCCAAGGACTCCGAGAGACCACCCCACACATTTTTAGGACAAGCACCTTGTAGTCCAGGCAGAAGTGAGGTCCTCTGGCTATGCGGGCTGATGGACAGTGCTGTCCCTCAGAGACAAGGCTATGCAGGTCGTAGAAGGGACCATCCCCATCAAAGGGGAGCATGAAAGGACCTTAAGGTGAGCAGAGCTCTTTTGGTCCTTTTGAGCCAATATTTTTCTTGGAACCATTAGATTTTAATTAGGTAGCTCTAACTATGGCGTGCATGTTAGACCTCCAAGATTTATTTTGCTTTTGGTCAGAAATTGTCTTAATGAGTTATACCTGATGTGTTGGCTCTGTTTCATGGTCTGGGGCTCCCTGAGCACAGGGTGATGTCAAATAGGCAAGTTAATGTTAATTCAGCCAGGTCTTCTGCAGATGAAAACATAGCCTCTGCAGCAAGAAGAGAAAAAGGAGACACTTTCAGCATCTGGGAAACTAACCCCTCTGCAGATTCCTTACATTCTGCAGAGCATGCCCACAGACAGCATCATGGAAAACCATCAAGCCTCGGTCAGTTGTTACTACATATCTTCTACACACAGGAGATTTCTGGTAAGTCAGATACAGGAGACTCATAATTGTAGGGGCCTTCCTGCATCGCCCAAAGGAAAAATAAATCATGTCTCCAAACTGATCTCTTCTATCTCACCAAATGGATTGGCTTATTGATCAGAAAATTACTTGTGTTTTTTTGGTTATTGCATTGTGTTACATCTGTTATATCGCATTCCACCATTATTTGCCGCACAAGCCAGTGTGATATGAGACGCACATGAGCCAAAAAATAAATCAATAGGACAATATCAGACATGCAAAACCTCCATTGATCACACAAACCAAGTGTCTGCTAACAAGCACAAGAGTGCTTTGAATTATGGCCACTCAAAGAATAAGTCTGTATCTATGACTTAATTGGGAGTAACGTCTTCGTGGACGAGTGGACTGGGGATAACACAAACTACTGAGCCACAATACCCACAGGGAACTTCATACACCTCTTCATATCAAATACTGAAACTCCTTTCCTACGTTATCATACTTCTGGATTATTGCAGATAGAGGGGAAAAAATGAGCACATACTTGCAGAGAGGTTGTTTTTTTGCAGCTGTCGATACTGTTTTTAGATCTTTTTGTGTCTGACACTGTCTTTTGATTCTGTTTCTGTTCTTAACTATCCCTATGGACAAATAGGCTCTTAACATGTAGGGTGAAAGGATGAAAATGAAGCATTAGGTGTAAATGAAAATGTTATGGTACTTCTACTAGGGGGTGTGATAATCTACTGTTTGCATATTAAGTCGTTCACAAACAGAGCAGAAAGCTATATCACCTCTGCATTTTTTTTCTAACTAATAAGGACCATCTTCTCCTACAGCACTCAGACTTGCTAGAGCCAAAATGGAATTGCAATAGAGCTGGCACTTAAAATATTAATTCCAGGTTCTTCTTGTTACCATCTATAATTACCAGTTCTCTCTTGCACTATGCATCACATACAATACATATTGTATATTATAGAGGATTGAGTCTGCAGGGGTTGAACTTCTGGGATGCAAAGACTGATGAAGCTGTGAAGTTCCTTTTTGTTGTCAACCACTGGCTGCTTGACCCTGAGTTAGAATAAAGCAGATCTCTTGCAATTTACTGAGTGACCCTCCCCCCCATCACAATGTGCATCATTAAATTATGCCACTGTTGGGTCATGAAGCTGGAAGTTTAAGCTACACATCAAAGCAGATTGAAAAGGTGCAAAAATGTGAGAGTGAAGTGGAGAAAGAGGGGGAAGATCAGGTAACAGAGAAACTCTCAAAACTGTGAAACGTCTATGCCCTCAGACAACACCCGCAATGTTATTCCTTGTGAGTCAGACTTCAGAAAGTTTTTGTGCCAGAAGCCCACAGGGTGACTGCTTAGCAGATTGCATAAACTCACTGTTTTTGTGGTGGTGACCATACTGCAATTAAGCCACAGAGGGATCACGATGGCATTCAGGATGCACAGCATGTTCACCTATGCTATCAGCCCATCTGGCATTCACTGTGGAGATCACAAGATTCCTCTTACCGCAAAAATTTTCATTCCATCATGTGTATATTTGGAGGGTAACAGAGAGGGCCATTCCACAATATTGAGAAATATATTGGCAGATGTATGACATGCCAAATAGGAGCAATGCACAGTACAGGTCACTCAGGAGTGCATCTTAGGGTTCACTGTAAATCTTAGATGCTGTGAAACATCCATATAATTAATCTAAATAGTCCTCAGGATACCCTAGACAGTAGACCAACAGTTTATACTACATGGATGGATTTTTACATTCTTTTTCCTAACAAAATGGCATTTTGTTTTTGATGGGTTTAAAATGTCTTGACTCTTCCTTCTTCACCCTTTCACTATGGAGAAATAAATTTACTGATAGTTTGGTCTTTGAGGGCTGCATCCATTTTAAACTCAGACCCATGAGTTTTTCTCATATTTTTTTTTTTCCATTTTCCTCACAATGCTTTTCTCCAGATCGTTTGCATTTAAAATCAAGCAAATCTGAGTGCTTCTGATTTGCTTCTGTTAAGGAGGAAAAAAAATCATATTAAACTTTGAGGATTCTGTCACAAAACACTAAATTAGTTTCCCAAATCCATAACCCATCAAATGGCTGAGTGATAGCTGTGCCATGAATGGCTTTAACATTCTGCGAAGGGCCTTGATATTAATTTGGAAGCAAAATCCAATACCTTGAAGATTTCTAACCTAAGGATATTTGTGCCTTCAAAGTTCATGAGCCATGCTGCTGCTTAATGGAATAAACCTATTCTGTGTACTTTTTATAGATTTTATTAAAAAGAGTAAGCTGGGATGGACATATATATATGTATATATGTATATATATATATGTAGCAAATATATTGCTGTTTGTATCACAAATTTCCTAACCTTAGGTCATAAATCATAATAAATCTTTGAGCAAACAGGATCTATTGTCAGATTAATACAACATGTAATTAGGTCCAATTAAGAGGTTGTCTCTAGGAGAAATAATTGTGTTTTCACTTTGCACAGGATAAACTGTAGAGGGGAGTCTGGTTAAAAGCCATGGAAGGCTCTCCAGCACTGCAGAGTCATCGTTACAGTTGATTGATCTCTCTGATGAAGGGCATTCATATCTACAGGATGGAAATGCTCATAGGATCTAAATGTCCATTCTCATACTAGAACTAGTCAGATTAAATCACTCAAGCACATAATACATGTTTTTTGACTCAGCTGAGAAAAACGATAGCAATTTAAGGGCTCACAGCACCTTCAATTTTAACCCTGGTATCTTCTGATCTCTTATTAGGTATTCTTAGTTTATTCTTATTTTTCTCATTCATTTCCTGATGATTACATCAGTCTTCCATTTTATTTATCAGTGCTTTATCTAGACACTCTTAAACAAAACTAACCCAGCAAAATTAAGCAAATGAAAATAAAAGATAGCTGTGGTTAGTCGCACTACTAAGGGCATCAGTCCTCTTTGCTGACTTTTGCTATAGACAGATATACTAACGTTAATCAAAGAAATTAAAAATAAAGGTTTTCACCCTTACAACATAGGAGAAAATGTAAGAAAAAAGTTTGCACTTCTGCTTCCTTTCTTAGTCTGTGTAAGATCCATAGTTAATTCTCTCAAACCATATGATGGAGGCTTTGCTAGACTTTTCAGTCCACACAGTCTCTTGTGTCATGCCACAGAATGACCAGGCTGCTCCTGACATTGTTCTTAAGCAGCTGCGTGGTCCTGCATTGTGCTGGCAGCATCAGAAGATGGGAATTATTTTCTCTAAGCATGATCCTTGCTTTCTCTGGAAGGGCCCCCCATTTTTGCTGCCTTGGGAGAACCCTTTTCAGCCTAAAAGTACAGTAGGAATTTCTGCCACTGAACAGCTTTGATTTTTGCCAAGTCAGCCAAAGAGCACAAAAATTTGTAGAAGAAATCCCTAATCTAATTAACAAATACATATTAATTTCTTTTATGACAATTATACTTCAGAATCTGAACTTTTTACTGACAAGCACAAGGGAAAGAATACTCATAAATGCACGGCTAGCTCTAGGAGAGTTTGACTGGAAGCATAACCTGCTCTTACTCTTTCTCAGGATCATCGTTCATTCTAAATTTTTCATGTCCACATCAAATTTGTGTCTTTCTTTCTCAGAAGCTGCAGAAAACTTCACTGTCTGAAAACTGTGCCTTTGTTCATTCAGGCTAGATTCAATGTATGGAGTCAATAAGCCAAAGAGCAATATCCACCCAAGTGCTCAAACAGCCAGAGCTGTAATCGACTGACATTTGGAATTACACATGAGGAGTGAGGCAAGGTTTTTACTTTATTAGGTGTTAAAGAGCCAGATACACAGATGTGAGACAACACAGAAGCAGTGTCAAGAAAACCATTTTACCCCTTGGATCTGGCAGCTGAACACTGAATACCAAAGGTATTTTTTCTTAAACAACTAAAAGGCAGTTTTAAACAAGCCAGTGGATCATGGGTTCAACACATAGTGCAGGTGTAGACTTAAACATTCTCCAGACAAGCTAATTGATTAAGGAAAGTCATTACTTATATCTCTTGAGTTTACTAATGGGAGGCCCAAAGAGTTTAAAAGCATATCAGGTTTCTGAGAGACTGACTCTGGACTACTTTTCAGAGTACATCAAATGCTGCTGTACCTCGACTGGATATTTGATCAGTGCTGTGCTGCAGAGAGGCAGGACCATGCTGCAGCAGCCAGCGGAGGTGGGGAAGCACTTGCTTCACATCACTGCCATGGGGGCCTTGCTGGACCTTTCCTCCACCCTACTTATGCTTGGGGTAATCAAGAAAAGCACACAGACAAGAGCCATCTGTGTTTAGGGTCACACTCCTCCTCTTCATTTACTTAACTGCAGCCTCTCCAGTCTCAAAACCCCATCCTGGGTGGGCTACATCTGTCCCAAATGGGGGAGATGCAGTCTGCACCTGACAAACTCAAAGGGCTATCACAGTCCCAGCATAACCTTGAAAATCTCCAGCAGGTTTAGTGGGTTTTTTTTCAGAGGTTGTGCTGGTGGGAGAGCCTATGGAAGTCTTTGAATTAAAACTACATGTGGCAATATTTGAAGTGTAAGCCACCTAGGCTGGCCTTTCAGGATATGGAAAAGATGATGAACTAGGTATTTGTTATCCCTAATCTTTACTACAACCATCAACACTCGATTAAAGGCAAAGTTGGATGCTTCTGTTCAAATTACTTCGTCTGGAACAGTTAATTGTGATATTTAAATTGTCATCATTAGGTGTCAGAGCCAATGCTCTTCTGAGACAAATGAAGTTGTTAACACTTCTCCAGAAAGTATTGCACCTGACTGTCTGCTACCTCTGTCAAACATCATGGTTATTTCTTAAAGAAAGAGGCAAGGTCCTTCTTTGTACAATATGACAAATTTGCAAAGCTTCCAGAAACGGGGGGCTCTATTTTCACCTGATTGTATTGTGAGTTAAGTGTATAAAGCTTCACACATCAAGGTGAGGTAATAACTCTTACTAAGTTTAAGGGTAAACTAAATATCTGCTTTGATGTTGTATGCCAGAAAAAAAAAAAAAATTATGCACAGGAGCATTTGTGTCCTAGGTATGCTTTCAGGAGGCATTCATCTCTTTTGTGTAGCTATTAGCATGAAGAAAAGGGGAATCAAGAAAAATAATGCTCAAATAAAAATAAAATTATTCCATGCTCAGCTTTTCTGACATGAAATAAAAAACAGGTACCCACTGAGGGGGAATCTTGCCTGAAATGAATGATACTATTGGAATTATTAGAATGATGCTATTAGAATGATACAATGTCAGATGTCCACAGAGATTGGTAATACTTTAAAGGACAGAAAAAATGAAGTATGGGATCCAAACTGCTGTTTGCTTTGTCCAGTATCCTAGTTGCAGAAATGACTGACCTTTGTTATTATGGGGAAGAAGCAAGAAATCCCTGGCTCAGCCTTTTCCAGTGGGCAGTGGTGGCCTTATAAATGTCTTCTCCAAAAAAATGTCTTTCTACAAGTGTCTTCTCCAGCAGTTAGAGAAAGACACCACACCCCTGCTTTTTATCTACCTTCTGATGAACCTTTTAAAAGCTTTAAGTAACATAACTATGTATTAGGAGGAGAGCAAAGCATTGTGTCTGACCACTGACCTGGCCCAGGGGGAGGCACTCTCACGGAGCTGCTCCCCTGGGGCCCCACAGTGTGCCTTATAGGTGAGGCTCATTAAGCTCCCATCCCTGAAGGTCCTCTGGAATTTGGGGTTATGAAAGATGTACGTCATTCAGTTCTATGTCATTAGACATACAGAGATCTATGTCATTCAATTTATCACAGTGACCTCATTTATTTTCTTTGCACACTTATCCTGTATGTTATCTGCCACCCCTTTGTAATATTCTTTGTGCTTTTCAGAAACCTTTCTAAAGTTTATGTTAGTGTTGAAATGACAAACACCACACCTATTATTCTGCACAAGGCTGCACCACTGTCTTAGCTTGTGTTCCAGCTCCTTTTTCAGAGGTGAATATTGGAAATCTGCAATGATGCTATCCACCAACTATAAATGGGACTGATGTGTCTTTTTCTGTGTGTACGAAATTCATTAGCAAGGACACTGTAAAGGAAATGACAGAATAAAAAGTACTGGTCCCCCGTTTTCTACAGGGCCAGTAAATTTTACACTGTCTTGTGTGTAATTCCTTACTCAACACTTATCTGTAAATGTCATAGAATTACCAAAACCCCTTCCCCAGCTTGTAAAATGTGATCCCCAAAAGTATGCATGAGTCTCATTCAGGCATCCAGCAATGGAAGATAAATAAGACTTGGGATTTCTTTGATAGCATCATGTATCGGTAGAACAAAGAGGGATTCCAAAACAATGTATTAAACCTCTGGCAGAGAGGTAGTCAATTAGTTAAAGCATTAAAATGAGATTCAAAGAAGTTAAAAAAATCCATCTTGTGACTTGAGTAAACATGAAATTATGTAGGATGGTTGGGTTTTTCTAAATGTCATTCAGTTGTGTGTGAATGTAGCAAACCAATTAGATCAAATTAAATTTCAAGCCTGATTGACTTTTAAATATTCAATTTGAGCACTGCATTTTGTGTTTATTGCACTGTTCAGGAAACATCTAGAAATGGCTGTTGAATCAAGGAATTAAATGAAACTTGCACTGTCAATAGCCTGGCTGGGGTTTCTACAAGAGCATGATGGCAGTTCTGTTTTATTCAGTGCCATTAAACACTGAATATCCATAGAACACAGAAATACAAGTCTGAAAAAGGACACGCTAGCTGCTGGAGAGCTTTGGCATTTATAGGTGGATAGCACTGGCAGATAACGAGAAGTGTGATGCCATGGAAATGATAACTATGAAATATGTAACAATACTAACCCACAAAGAGGGAATGTATATCATGAAATATGGAAGGATAATTCAAATCTGCATGGCAATCTGCTTTTCACTTCAAGTGTCAAGCCCATGTAAGCCATAACTTATCCAGGTATTACTCATGTGGGAAATAACTACAAATTTAGTACAATTCATGGAACCAAAAAAAAAATTCCACATGGGAAGAAGAGGAAGGATGTAAAGTTCCCTCTCTCCCCACCCTGTCTGTCTGTGAGAAAGAAAAGGACTTCTCTTAGAAAAACATGCTCACTACTTGTAGCCAGAGTGGAAAGCCTGTGATGGCTACGATGGGATCCGTCTGCTGGAGAGATGCATCCCACCAGCATGAGAGATGCAATCCTACCTCTTGCCACCTGCCCAAGAAACAAAGATTAATTGCACTTACCCCCAAGTCTCCCCTGTCCTTGGCACTCTTTGACCACCCCGAGATGCAGCACAGAGAGATGTTACACCAAGGACTTTGTTATGGCCTGTGTCACCTGAGGCTTCTTCCCTCTGGGGCAAAGGTGCCATTACTGCTTTTCACACTGCATTTGATGCTCCGGGGAATGGGCTTTAGACCAGAGGGAGAAGGGAGGAGAGGAAATCTATTTCAGTACTGAAAGGTTGAGACAATATATCATATTAATATTGGTTTTTCATGCTTTTTATGACAATCCAACACTCAGTCAAAGGTCAGAGTTTCCCATTATCCTGTTCCAGCATTATCAAAGCCATGGTAAGAAAATATCTGAATGAAGAGCTACTGATACCTTTTTTTTTTTCTCCCCTGCTGATAAAATAGAGCATTTCCAGGCAACAAAAAGAGAGAGAAAGAAGAGATAGATCCCTTTCATTCTTTTATTTGCCACTTTTTTTCCGGCTGTAGTAACCTTTATACCAGCAACCTTTCTATTCTCCTGAGGCAATCAATTTTCTTGTTCAAAGCAAAAGGCGCAAATGATGAACTACCATCACTGCAATGGAACTTTCCCAAAATCATCTCTTTGTCCTCCTTTAGTCACCAAACCCAGAAATATTATTATCAACTGGAGGATCCTATAGAAAGGGATCCTGTGCATGGTGCTGTGCCTACCCAGAGTGGCAGGAATCTGTCATTCAGTGTATCCACAGCAGGATTATTTCAAGTAAAGCAAATTTACTGCCAGAGGTTTCAGGAAACTTGTATTTTGTTTTCTTTATTTTACTGTAAGAGGATGTTGACTTTCTAAGCTGACTATTTCTTCTTGACAGAGTGCACAGACTATTTTATTTTCTGGGATACCACTGGTTAAATCTATGCAGTCTCATTAACAGATCCAAGTACAAAAGAAGTGCATAATTTTCTGTATAACTTTACAGAGAACCAGCCCTCTCAAAATTGCCATTCAAGGTACTTCCTTCTAGAAAACAGAAGAAAAAGATCACTCTGACACACAAGCTAAAACCAGCCTAACCTTTGGGTCATTCCCAGAGATGAGAATCAAATGTGTCTGTGAAACAACCCACTTTAGATAATGATATACATATTAACATAGTGTGCACACACCTTTGCTTTGGCAAGTGTTCTGTACCATGATTCTGAGATGAGATGTTGTTGTGGAAAAGGAAAAAGTCATGACGAGGCAAGCAGTGAAGTGTTGTCTATGGAACACATGAGACAATCTTCTTGCTCTCCTCAGCTCTCCCACAGCCTCAGATGAGATGTCTGCTCCCTCAAGAAAGATGTGGTCAATTGAGCAGAACCCAAATTATTTGGTAGTCTTGATAATGTGACCTGTGGATAAAATTGCTCAGGTTGAAGTTATTAAGCCTAAAGAGAAAACTGGAGAAATAGCATGAGAACAGTCTCCAGACAGGAGGAAGATTCCAGCAAAGAGGGATAGAATAGGAGATGGAGCAGGACAATAGTTAAAGCAAAGAGGTTAAAAATATTTTCTGACAGCAGGGACAGGGTACCAATGGGCTAGATTGCTCTCAGAGGATTGTCAGCATTGGGGAATTTTGAGGATACATTAGACAAACATTGATTAAGAATAAAAACAGATACATCAATACTTCCTTAGGACAGGGCTTTACGTGATGGCCTAGGACGCTATAAGATTTTCTGGCAAGTGATATTAGTGCAGTCTCCGGTCAGTCACAACCTCTACACGTCACACACCATCCAAATTACTTCCCGTGAGAACTTTTATGTATGGCTTGCATGGATGGGACATGTGCCCTGTGAGTGTTCACCTCTGAAACCTGTAACTGGCACTTGAAATCTGTTCCTGGGACTACTTTCAGAGGCCCCACTGAGTGGCTTCTCTGCTGTTCCAAGCAGAGTCAGTGATGAAGCAGATGACTTCCCCGCATAGCTGCCTCCATACCTCAGTACGGATTAGAAACTCTGCCTCCGATCTGGATGGCAGGCCAGTTGGTGATCAGCAACCTCTCAGTTAACCTGAGTATTTCAGGGCATGGAGTTGGGAAGCTTAGCACTCCATGTGGGAAATGGCTAATTGATTCTGGAGAGAAACATAGGCTCTGTCATGAAGGACGCATCCCAGGGGGAGCCAGTTTATGTATGCCATGTGCCATCCAGCGTCAGGGCTGCCTCTTCCCCTGCTGCCCAGACACCAGCCTGTACCTGCAGTCAGAGAAATGTCATGTCACTGTCAGATAAGGCACAGGAGGCTGTAACGCATTTGAGTAGCAGAAGAAAAGTGGCACACGCTTGACGGGTGCTGACAGCCTGACATTTGACAAGTGAGTTTAAGATGGAAGAATTTTTCTCTATGCTATGGAGCACTTTACAAACATTCACTAAGCTTCATGGTACTTCTCATACCGCCTCCTTCTGACAAACACAGAAGCCAAAGTTCACCAAGTACTTTCAGTCCTGGCAGAAACAAGAGATGGCTTTGTGTTGGCTGGACACTGGTGGCTATCATTTTTCCCACCCCGCCTTCAGCAGGATGTCCTGAGCAGGTTTAGGTGACTCATCGGGATGCCCAGCATGCCCTCCTGGCTGGGCTGACATGCAGGAGCTCGGAGGGGCAGCAAGCAGTACTTCTGCTACATTACCAGGTGAGGAGCTTGTGCGCACTTATCACAGAAATGGGCAGGACAGAAACCCTGGACCAGCTTCCAGAGCCCCATCTTCCGGCAGCAGGGAGGTGCACGTGTGCGCTCCCACTGCCATCCCATCCATCACACTCACACACGTTCTCACAGGTCTGCAGCTCTGGAACAAAAATTACTTTGTTTGTGTCTGCCAAATTAACCCAACCCTCCACCTTAGGTATAATTAGACACAGATGTGTCATAACTAGGGCAAGCCCTAGATCTGTGTGAATAATTGTTGTCCAACAGCAGCAAAGGGCAGTGCATCAAAAATTAGCAACTTTGCTGTAGCCACAAATTGGCTGTTTGCCAGTGAGGCATTATTTTTGCCTTTTCTATTTATTGTTGGGTGTGTGTTTGTTTGTTTCCCTGCAGCCCCAATGAAATTATGACAAGAATTTTGTTTGTCTGAGAGTTTGTTTTTTTTATGAGAGCCACTGAATTCCCAGAAGCCTAGCACTTTATTTTATTTTTATGTCTTTGGAGTCTCATTCCTCTTTCAGTGGATGCTGTGCCTCTGAAGACATTGCCCTTGAGTGCTACTCTGTGCACTCTGGAGCACCTGAGCCTGGCATCAGCAAAGATCCAGGGGTGCCTGCTGTTTTCTCTGCCATGTGACTGAGATAGTGGCACCAGCAAACTTCTGCATGCTGGCTGAAGAGAGCAAACCTCCATGGTCACTCTCCTGCAGAAAAAAATGTAGTAGTGATGCTTTAATAGCACAATATTCTTGCCAGGTTCCAAATGTTTTATTGGAGCTCAGCAGCAGGAGTGGTCTTTGAGAAATAATTCGGCACTTCTGGAGCTGCTGGCAGTTTCTCTGCCAAACATTCCCCCCACACAAATTCAAGTCTCTGAGTGTAGGGCTTCCCCTGGCAGGCAGCAACTGAGCAGCCCACAGGAGATGGCATATCACAAGCAGTTTTAAGTTCCCTTTCCTCCTGCTTGAGCGACAGACAATCCTTCCATGGTGAAATCCAGCTCATAGAGAGACTCAGCTCTGGGAAGCTGAAGAGCCATGCACCCACAGCAGAAATCTGGGCTTCCCACACAGCAGCAGGATGGGCATTCATGGACATTCAACAACCAAAATTTCTGCATTCTCACGGGTAGCATCACCATCATGGGAGAAGAGCACAGGTTTTCCATGATATCTGACTGCTAAGTCAACACCATTTTTAGTCTGTACTTGGCTTCTGCAGGCCCTCCCTAAAGCTGTAACATTACTTGCTTGTTAATTATTAGCAGTAATATTACTGAGGACTGACCACTGACTTGGGGAGGAGTTTGAGTTCCTCAGTGATTTCCATAAAAACTGGGAAACTCAACGAAAGAGAGAAACCCTACATCTTGGTTATTACCTGTGAGCAAGTAAAAATGAACAATTCGAAGTAGTCATGGAGTCCTTATGGCAGAGTAACCGGAGAACCAGCTACAGATGGTTATACATTGGGTGCTACTGAGGCAAAATTTGGAAGTATTTTCACAGGGGATGAGCTGATGTCATCATCTTAAGAGCAGACATTGTGATTTATCACTAGCTAGAAATCTCACCCTGTCGTGTGCCTCTGCAGGCTCTTTAGTTATGTACTTTTCTGACATTGCTTTTTAGGACTCTGCATTTTACTGTATCAGCAGATATTGATCCCATAGCCCCAGAGCTCTCTAATCTGCTACCTGAATGCAAAATGTGTCCATGGCTTATTGTGAGACTGCAAAAAAGTGTGGTTTCATTTTTTAAAGAGGAGACTCTTCTCCTCATTTTTCTTTATAAATAGAGTTCTCGTACTTTGGAACATATGGTCTTTATTTTGCAGGTGCTGAGCTTTTTTCCTCTGCTGGGTGTTTTTTCTCTCTGCCCTCATTGCTTCTGGGCAGAATGAGGGGACTTGTCTTGTCTATATGTCAATATATGTTACTGACTTCTAAAAAGCAAGTTACGTGACAGTTCTGTAGTGACACCAGTTTTGGTTACTTACATGCCGAGCTTGTAGGGAAATACAATTTAACATTATCACAAGAGCTTCTTCCTTTCCTTTCTGTAAATTGCTGAGGTGATCCCCAGGCCTATTGTGCAAAACTGTCATGCATATACTTAGGAGTTAATTTGATCCATTGACCAACATTAATTTTTAGAACTGATTCTTTAATTTTAATTCTGGTGCTAATTTGTGATTTGAGTTGTGTATTGTTATAAACAATTTCTCTTGAACAAACTTCACATATAAACTAAATTTTTAGAAGACAAGTTTCTGCAGAATCTAAGAACCATCAAAGTATTTCTCTGCAGTTTATTATTACAAGATAAGTGTGCATTTATCTTTAAATACATGTAATAAACGAGCAGTGTAAATGCATGAAAATAAGATAATGGTTGTTAATATTCAAAAATAAATGGTGACTTATTTCTCCTTGTAGAAAGATGACTCTCCTGAGAAACGCCCTGGTCTGAGTAGGAGTGCACTTGATGTGGATCAAATATTAGCTGACTTGGGTTTGGGAGACAGTGGTTCGAAATAAGCTTCACTGACACCATCAGCTAAACTTCCTCTATTCCAGGAATACAAGATCTCACCTCTAGAGTCTCATCTCAGCA
Organism: Melanocharis versteri; assembly: GCA_013397845.1. NCBI lineage: Eukaryota > Metazoa > Chordata > Aves > Passeriformes > Melanocharitidae > Melanocharis > Melanocharis versteri. Next base: position 561,823 of record VZTG01009080.1, read on the forward strand.
TGGCTGACCACTTTTAACCCATCCTGCACACATTCTTCCATCTTTCTTGGCCTCCATCTCCTTTATTCCATCCTTTCACCCACGATGAAAATTGCAAAGTACTGTGGGTTTGCTCAGAGCCTGCCACTGGGAAAGAAATTCAGGGCAACACTGGGAACAGCGGTCATGACTCCTGCCATTATAAAGTGCTAAATAAATAATGAAATATTTAATTTTAGTCAAAGTTCATCTCCCTTAGATCAAAGAAAATATTCTAAATAGGAAGTAACTTATAAAATTATGAATGTGCTGTGAGGAAGACTAATTTAATTTTGTAGTATGAATATTAACCATAAAAACTCTAAATCACCATACAATTATTAAGGAAAAAGAAGAAAAAGAAAAGATAATTTCAGAGAGACTGTAATTTTATAAAGAATGAAAACAGCTTGAAAACAGAATCTGTGATGCAGCTTGTGCCCAGCACTCGGTCTTGGTTTCCCCTCATTTCCCTGCCATATTCCCCAGCCTTTTAATGAGAGGTAGGGGTTGTTGTAACCTTGCAGTGTAAACCTGCCTTTCTGTTTCTATTCTGCATGACAATGGTCCACATTAGTGTCACTGATATGTCATCTCAACAGTCGTTTCACAGTAGCAGTAAACCTACTGGATAGTGACTCTTGCCATGTAGAAATTCCCAGAAAAATCTATTTCTAACTCTGGTGGGTATGCATTTACCTCTGAATGACTGCAAACACTTATTTTAAAAAGAAACCAAAGCCTTTGACTTTCTCCTGTGGTTTTTGTTACTGTCGTTGTCGTTGTTTTGTTGTTATTGGTGGTGATGTTTTTGTTTTTGTTTTGTTTTTTAAGGACACAATAATTCAGCAGTTACATCTCCTGTCTTTTGCTGTTTCTATAACACATTAAATGCTCTCAGTAACCTTTCCCAGACCCAGTGTGCCTAAAACACTAAATACATATAAAACAGTCTTGCCTTTCTCAACTGCACAAAGCCTGTTTCTCTCCTTAAACATCTCAAAGCAGATGTTTGTTTACAGGTTCTTTTAAATGTTGACTACAGGACTGGCTTCCTCCCCACCCCACTTTCCCTGTTTCTCCCCATCTCTCCCTCCTCTTCCTGACTTCCAGCCTCTGCTTACTAGCAAGCAACATGCTAGGACAACCATTCCAATGCTGATATCCCTTCCATTTTCACTCGCTCCTCTCTTTCTCTTTCCCTTCTTCTAAGCAAAGCATTTGCAATATTTAGTTTGTTGGCAATTTAAGTGCCTGCAGATGCCTTGGAATAACAGTGACACATAATCTGGCTCCACACGGGATAGATAGGGTTACGCAGCCGATGGGAGAGCTAAAATCCCTTTGAAGAAAAGCCAACGACACACAGAAGGGAAAAGTGGGTGCCCCTGTCTAGAAATCTACTCCACGAACAGGTGGGTTACAGGACACGGGCCTCCATTCTTGTGTTAAGAGCCTATTAAGCATTTGGGTGTTGCTATTGCCCGTGTGGTTTATTTTGTGCCGCGCTCTGAATACAGCTCAGCATCTCCCCTCCGTCTCCAAGGGGTGAGGCTGCTGCTGGGACAGCGGGCTCAGCCAGGCGTGATGGCAGGACAAGGGGACCGGCTGAAGCAAAAGGCTTTTGGATTGGGAAATGCTCAGTCAGAGAAAAGGGAGAGGTTGGGAGAGGGCAGAAAGGGGAGAAGGAGGCGGAGAAGGGGAGCGGGACAAAGCAGGCTGGTGGGTATTCAAGGCATCCTAAACGCCTCAATAGGGCATTGTCCCCAGGCGGGGGTCCCGCTGGCGGTGGGGGCAGGGGCTGCTTGCCCCGGAGGTGGCCAGCTGGAAGGTAGCCTGGGGGGCCCAAGGTGGCCCTGGAGGCACAGCCCCCCTGCAGCTAGGGAAACATGGAGCGTCTTCCCCAAAATTCACGTGGTGCTGGCTGTGTTTATTCAGGCCCCAGCGGCCAGCTGTCAGGAGCCAGTGAATGAGGAGAGATTTTTTAATGATGGCGCTTTCAACCATAATGATCACTTTGTGTTGCTTTCCATTTTCAAAGCTGGTTTTTTTCCAAGAGAAAAGGCTGAAACCTTCTTTTAATGAAACACGAAGACCCTCCTTTGCATGTGTGCTCCTCTCCACTCCCAGTGGAGGAGCTCATTACCATGGGCTTTTCAGACCCACAAAGACAGGCTCTGCTAATACTCCACAGCCCGTTTCACGTGTTCATTCATGCCCTTTTTTAATGGATTTTTTTATCAGTCTAGTTTCAGCAAACAATCTGGGGTAAGCATTTTTGATTTGGGCTTTTGGAGGGGGAAAGGAGGAGGGGAGATTGTTTCAGATCAGGGGAAGTGGTAAAGCTTTTACTTAACTACAGGCACATGAATATGCTCACAGAAATCACTGGAAATGTAATATACCTGCCGGAGGCTTTAGTACTCTTCCCAGCTCAGTCATTCCACAGTGCAAGTACCACAGTTCCCCACCTGTAAATATGGCAAGCAGCTCTTTCCTCCTTTGTACAGTGTTAGGCATCTAAAAAAAGGGCCCCTAAAAGCCAAGTAACATTACTATCTGCATCCATAAACTCAGCAGTAAGTTTGAGCACTTTACAGCATCGTTGTCCTTCAGCACGAGAAATGAGTAGAAAGGGAAAAAAGAAAACTCAGGATAAATGAGCCATTTAAAGCATATTTGATGTTAAAAAAATGAACCAGGTGATCTGACTGCAAGCACTACTTTGATCCCATATTTTTAGCGTGTTTGTTAACGTATAGAGGAGGAGAGACTGAAAAGAGACTAAAACTAAGGAAAGGGCTTCCAGTGATTTCAAACAGCATTAGACAAGACCAGCAGAGACTGTTGCACCAAGATAACAAAGTGTTGGTATGCAGTTCAAAAATTTCTGCTGCGAGATGCATACAGTCAGTGGCAATTTCCAACACAGGGTCAGTCTGTGTCAAACATACCCTTACTGTTATTCAAAGATGTTCCCCAGAGTTCAGACTTGACAGCTTAAGGGTTATTCCTGCAGCACCTTGACACCTTGTTCCTCCTGTGGGATCCAGACCAAGGTGCTAAGCACTTTAGTGTTACACCAGTCAGAGAAGAAAATGGGATTACTCAGAATAAGACCTGTAACACCTGAGCAGGAAGAAACCTAAAAAAGACAGCAAAAAGGCTGTGAAACGCCAAGCAGGGAAAGAACCTGACTTTCAGCTGAGGGGAGGGGTGTTGTCTTGTCAGAAAAGTCTATTCCTCTTGTTTGAAATAGGGGAGCTCAAGTGGATAGCAATGTGCCCATTGTTGTGCGTCTGCTACATGGTTATGTTTGATGGTGCTGAGTCAGAAGGAATCAAATCCCCCTGAGGAACAGTCTTTTTAGCTTACAAAAAATGCTAACACTCTCCATAATGGCCAGATCATGTTGATCTGCTGGTATCCATTCTGTAAATGAAGACTAGTTAAACATTCTTGCTAAGGCAGAATGGTTTTGTTTTGGTTGCTCATGCGCTTAAAATTTGCTATCTGTTATGAGTTTGCTGAATTGCCATTGCATGCAAAATGAACTGAGGCGGAAGTTTCACCTGGGCTGTCATTCCACTTCCCTCTCTGTGGTCTTAGTTTAAATCCAGTGCAATTTACGATTGCTTGAATTTATGCTGATGAATATAAGACTGATTGAATTCAATAAAGCATTTTACACACATATCAAGTCTATCTTGTGCTCCAGTCACACTTCCTCTTCTCCATCAAATCCCAAATCACAAGCTGAACCTCCCTCACCATGCTGGCATATCTTAGAAAACAGTCATGTTACACCAGAGAATTGAGGTTACTGATTTTACACTACAAAAACTTTTCCACAGTTATAGCTTTATTGTCTTAACTACCTGTTTTTCTTATTTCCTTTTTTCTTTTTGCTGTTTCTATTAAGAAAATAAAAAAGGAATACGGAAACTTGAAATGTGAACTGAACCTTTCTCTAGATGATCAAACGATCAGAAAAGTCACACCAAGAGACAGGGAGAAGAAAATCAGATGCTGGGCTCAGAGAGAGGGGTCTTCTGATCAATTAGACAGAAAGGTAGGACTCACGAGTCACAGATGCTTTTGTTTATTATTTCTCCATAGCAAATGTCTGGATACAGAAGAATCCTCTAAATATAAAGAACATGGGGCATAAAGGTCTCTTGGAAAAAGAAAAATACCTGTCACCAATCCCCCAGATGAGAGACTGCAACACTGAAATGAATTAATCTGGGCCCCGCTGTCGCTTCTCACTGAGCTGTGGGGATGTGACAAGGGAAGGAATGGGGGGCTTAGTGGGTGAATGGGAGGATTCCAGCCACCAGGGCCATGCTGGGGAGCTCAGCCCCCTCTCTGCCTCAGCACAGGCAATGGGAAACTCAACACCCTGACTGGGGACTGCCTGAGCTTGTTTTTCCCTTGAGTGGAAAACACATAGGACATGGTCTGTCCTGAAGAAATTAGAGACTGAGAAGACCAATTAAGTCATTCAGTTTGACTCCCTGAGGCCACTTCAAAGACTGTTCTCTCTCCTAGATACTCTATTGTGGTTTTTTTCAGTGCAATTTTAAAAGTCCCAAGTGACAGTGCTTTCATTATTTCCCTGAGGACACTACTCCACAATCCAATATATTTCACTGTCAAGAAGTTTTTCTTGAAATTCCTCTTAAAATTTCACTCTTAATTTTCTTCCATTTACTTAGTTGTGTATCGATCTTAATCTATACTAAAAAATTCGTCTTTGCTTTTAAAATGTTGATGGAATGTCACAATATCCTGTCTTTATCATTGTTTCACCAGAATGTGTTCCATTACAGATTTTTTTTTCTTTTTTTTTTTTTTTTTCCCAGGCCCTTCCTAAATTATGTTGATCCTCCCTGGGCACCTTTCCCATACACGGTGTATCTGCTGTATGGTCCAATATTCTAGATGATAGTTCTCACGCAACTTTGATTCATAAGATGTCTCCCCTGCCTCTGCAACACGTTAACTGTTGTGGGTGGTTTTGTTTAACTCATGTCAGCTCGCACTAATTTCTCTGCCCAGTCTCACCAATGTACCAGTCCCCAGTCCTCTTTCCTTCTGTGTTTGGAATTATATCTCCCAGCATCCATCAGATCATATATTTTCTAAAATATCACAATTTATGCTCATTTTTTTTCTGTACTAGATTTCCCAGTATGAAGTAATGCATATTTGTAATAGCAATCACATCACATAATTTTCATGGACAGGGTCTTTCTCTATGTCCAGTGGTGTAATGCAGGATATTAATAACTCCCTAATTCATTATTCATCATTACACTTTATTATTGTCTTTTACAACTTTTGATATATGCTACACTTTCTTGTGTAAAAATATCTGTTAGGTTTTAGAAAAAGATTTCAGGAAATACATTGTGAAGAATTCAGATAAATGTAAGCACATCCAAGTGAGGCAATGAAAGTTCTGCAATTAAACTGATCTTTTTTTATTTTTTATTTTTTCTTCTTCTTAGAGATGTGAAGCATTTTCAAGGATCCCTCTTAATTTTATTTTTTTTTAATAATTGTTATATGTACCATTCTGCTCAAGGTTTTTGAACGTTCTCCCATCCAATGTTTATTTCAAAAGTAGTTCATATTTAGGTAGCAGCATTATTACGTAATTCTATTGTTATGCTAAGCCATACTGTCATCTAGACTTACAAAATTGGTGGGAATGATGTTTTCCTAAACTTTTTTTCATCCTTCATAGCAAATGTTATGTTGAAAAAAACATTTTTTCCCTGCAAGTTTTTATGAAGTCCGTTCTGTGTTCATGCACAGAGTCAGTGCTGATCCAGTAAGCATCACAAGAAAAATCATGTGTATGGCAGCAGTAGATGCCTGAATGATCCTGATTATTTGCACAAAACAAGGCATCCATTTGTCACTGTTTAAGTCCAAATGAAGAAATTGTCAGGAAAAAGATAAAGTCACCCAGATTTGCTGGCCTGTCTTATTCTAACAAACCCCTGCTTTGGCGAAATGTCTTTCTGGACAGAGGGTTCATAATCTCTTATGACAGCCACTGTGTCAATAAGAATGACTTTACCTTTTATAAATGCCATCTGTAGTATGAATGTTAATTTGAAGGTGACATAATTTTCTTGCAAAACCCATTAGGTTTTTATGCTCTTGGCAAGCAGTTCTGCTTTGATGATTAGACATAGTAACTCTTCTTTTAGCAAGGAACCTTAAATATTTGTCTCGGCTCTGTAACCAGACATGATTAAACTTAAAGCTGTGTTAATGATCTGACACATCTTTCTACATTTAGCTATTTAAGCACAACACTTTAATTATGGCTATATAATCATCAATATCTATAATGACACATTGTGGGTAATGCTGTCAAACAGGATAAGCATGCTCCTGCTCTTTCAAAGCCTTTGTGATCACACAGTCCTTGTTATACAGCATCTTTCATTCAGCACTAAATTACACTACACCCTACCTCTTTGACATCTCTTTCTATCAGATATAATGATCGCTCCTGAAAAAAGACAGGTTCTCAACTCCACTGTATGTTTTCTGGAAGTTGGATATTTTTGTCTTCAAAATTATCACAGTTATGATGGTCAATACAATAAATCCTCAAAAAATAACTTCAAAGGGGTGAGAGCTAAATGTGCAAGGAAATTCAGGTGCCCCAAAAATTCAATATGCTACAGCCAAGGTGGGAGCATGGGAGTACGTTCCATTTCTTACTGTATACAGATTTCAGATGTCTCCAGCTCTAGGCAGCAGATGTGAGAACACGCTGAGGACCTATATTTTAATTCCGTCACTTAAATTTCCCTTCAGGTAGCTAATTTCTTTTATGGTTTTGGCCCTGGTTGACTAATTACACAAGAGGGAGGAAGGAAGTATTACTCTTATTTTACAAATGTGGAATCCACTATACAGAGATTAAATGCTTGCCTAAGGAAATGTAAGAAACTTGAGGCAGAGTCAGGAAGGCCCATTTAAGCTGTTCTTCAGATCCAGATCTCCTTAGGCTCTGATTCCAGGGTCTTAACAAAAAGGCCTTTCTCCCTCACTTGTCTCAGTGTTGTCAGCTCAAAAATGCTGTAAACTGGACACGTTGAGATGACAGACCATAACTCCATTTACTCCCTTGGTTACTTTGTTTGTTTTGGGGAGAGAGGGTTGCATTTTCTAGTGAAGTGGCTAATTCTTCTCTTTTATGTAGGTTTTTGTACTGTGACAATCCCCTGTTTTGCAGGTGCCGTTTAGTAAAGCCTTGAGCAACATAGCTAACATCTGTCACAGGCTGTTTGTATCTTCCTTGTCTCCCCAGGGAAGGAGTGTTGTTTCAGTATGATTTCTGCCAGGTATTTGTGTCTGAGGAGGCAGGTGGAGGTGAAAGTGCACCTTGCCCTGCCAGTCGTGCTGGTGACGTTATTGTTGTCTCTGCTCTCCTGGGGAGACTGTTATAGGCAAGGCTGACTCAAACCTTCTTGGCAGCACATGCAAAATTGTGTTTCTCCCCTGGGGCGGTGCTCTCGGAGCTGGGCTGCTCCAGGTGCGGGAAGGGAAGGCAGGGAGGGCAGAGTTGGAAAGCAGATCCAAGAGAGGCCTCAGAGGGCTGGCATGTCTCCTCAGGGAGAGGTGTCAGGGGAACAGAGAGCAATTACTGACCTCATGCTCTGGCAGTAGCTTTGACTCCCCACAGGTCTGGCACAGACAGAGTGGGCAGCATGGCTGCGGTCACTTTGCTGCCTGTAGAGCCCCTGCCCAGGCAATGGCAAGGTTTGCCTTCCTCCCCACCCTAGCTCCAGCCTTTGCCTGTCCTCCAAGCAAACTGAGGACGTTCTCGCACATCAAGAGTGGTTGCTCTACCATCTCCCAGATGGATGTAGGGCTCCGGGGCCATGAACCTCAGGAGCAGCCACGGCCCTTTAGGGCTTACAGGCTCACTCATGGAAACTGGGATATCCACACCCTGGAGGCAATGGGATCCAGACAGTGTGTCTGGCTTTTAGGTGGCAGAGTTTAGGAAATACATTTAGGTACAGCTGGAATTGTGGACTCTTTAGAACCAAATGCACCCCATCAAGTGTAGCTCCTTGCAGGCCTACTGACCATTCACAGAAAGTTTGGTCACGCTTGTTCTCTTCTCATAGAAAATATCAGGTTTGGCTATAGGGTGTTCTCTAATGAAATACAGCTTTATTTTTGAAATATCTGTCCCCCTCTCTTTTGGCCCAACCACTTCTGTGATGCTACCTCCAAGAGACCTGACTCTGGCTTTTGCTAGCTTCTGGATAAACTCAGAGCTATAAGGCTGGATGCCAGCTGGCCAAAAATGAGGCCTACAATGTAGATTTCCTCAGCACTGGACTAACAGATGGTCAGAAAGAGGAAGCCCCTCTACTTGAGTGTTGCACCGGCAGCTGCCCTCAGGAGTGGCACCAGCTGCTGAGCACTTTCTTTCCCAGGCTGAGGAGGGGCATAGGCCACTCCTCGGGGCTCAAGTTGTGGCTCCTTGAGGGTGTCTGCTACTAACTGAGCTGAATGAAAGTACTGAATTCAGCCAACATAGGTGGGCTGTTCATTGCTGGGTGGAAAGGAGCTGGTCTATGCCACTTGGAAATCTCCCTGAATATGCATGATCTTATTGGCAAAGTAGAAGTGGCCCTTGTCTAGAATTCAGCTTGGTTACGTGCCATGACCATCCAAGTCTGATGAAGTATTTTTTCAGGGTGTTCAGAAATCTGGGGCATGATTTGACATTTTCGTTAGAGGTCAATGAGAAGCCTCTCTTGGCTTATTCTTTCACATTCATCTTAACACTTTCCTTCCTGCCCTCCTGGTTCTCTCCTCTGACTGTGGCTTCTGTTAGACCTTCAAGGTGGGGTGCCTGCAATCATGAGATGCAAACGAACCAAAGCTGATCCCAAATTTTCCTTATTGTTTTGTTTCTATATAGGAACATCTTCCAAATGCCTGTAAGCAAGCTGAAAATGGTAATCTGCACAGATCTAGCTTCTCCATAATTCAAGCTGATCAGATAAATCTCAGCAGACTCTTTTTGAACTGAAACAGAGAGCTACAGTATTAATGTTGTGATGGCACAAAATTTTTCCTTCTGCTTGTTAGGAAAAAGGTACACTGACATTTCTGCCATAGATAAATCGGCCCAGGTGTTCTTTCTAATATGAATTACATCAAAGCTTGGTACAGAAAATATGCTGTCTCCATTACATGATTTTGGGGGGGAAAAAAATGAGGCAGAGGTTTTTTAATTAAAAAAAAAGTCCACACAGCAACATTGTTCATCAATCCCTGTTGAACCCTCAAGCTGACTCTCGAAAGATAACAGCAGGTTATAGGGAGACTAAACTGCATCCCACTCTAAGCAGTAGTGAGCCTGATGCTGACTTAGGCAGTAGGTCAGGAATACTTCTGCAGATCATCACTGCAGAATAGCGGTCTCCCTAGACAGCTGTGGCTCTGGGGAAAAACTGTGATAAGGGAACTTTTATGTCAAAACCCAGTTATGCTTAGAAAAAGACAGTAGCTAATTTTCAAATAAGCTCAAATAAATACATAATTAATTTCTCACTTGTTTCACCATTGTGATTTGGAAAAATATAAGTAAATTCTAAGGTCTCAGTGATTCAGAAACTGGCAGCTCTGTTAGTGTGGCAGAAATCTATACTACAGACACTTACTTCTCCTTTCCTCTTTATTCCTGTCACCTCTGCCATCAGAATCAGATACTCTCCAAATTGAAAACAGGTATCTGATCCAGAAGAGCGCATTTCCCATTAAATGCAATGAATCCTGATGCAACCTGATTGGACACAAATGAACTGCAGAAAATGAAGGAAAAAGGCCAGTTTGCAATGTAGTGCAGTCCTTTAATACATCTAACTAAAGACCCAGGTGGCTGCAGAAAAAAGGCCAATCAGCTGCTATTACTGCAAGTGCTCAGCAAACCTAAATGCCTTCCAGAATTTCCATCATTAAGTGTGAAGAATCTGGATCAGAATCAATTCTTTACCAGAGCTGTTATTTTAATAAGGACTGATACTTGTTCAGAAGAGAGTTTGCATTTTTTTTTCTTTTTGAAGAATGTTTCTGCCCTGTAAGATGAGCTTGACCCAGTTACCACTGACAGTGGTAAAAGTCAGCCATAGCTGTACTGAATACAAGAGATATGCTTGTGCCCAGGAGAGGTAATGTGAGTTGGATCAGGCCCCATGTGTGTGAAAACAGGCCACAGAAAATCTATTGCTTTAATTGCCTCCTAAAAGATTGACATGGTCTAATTTGCTTATGGTTAAACACGATAATTTATGATGAACAGGATGAATACCTTAAGCATTCAGCATCAATAACCGAACCTTCTCTTACCCTACCACACCCACCCCCTCCAAATATTATTTTACGTAATTCTGTTCGTAACAACAGGAACATTTTCAGTCCCTCGGAATATCCCCTTGCTTGAAAAAAATAATCATCAGCTAAACTAATTCCTGGGTAAAACTGTATTTCTTCCCACATACACATCCTATATTGAGGTGCAGCGTGCTCTGGCTGTCACTACAATTTGCTGTGTTTAATGATTGGAATATTTCACCTCCCTGTTAAATATCCCTTTGCCCTTTGTTAAGTTTGTTGCCTAGTAAATTGCATGTCTAGCTTTGAAGCTTATGTTGCTGCACCCCTGCTGCTTTAGCTCCTTATCTCCATAGGATTTGCTGTAGCACACACAGCCAGTGGATGAATTTGCACATATTTGCAGCGCCGAGCCTTGACTTTTACTGCTTGAATGTAAATGAAAAAAAGAAGGAAAAAAAAAAAAGAAGTCATTTCCTTTTCGTGATCAGCAATTCATCATCACTAAAGCACTGGGAGGAAAATAGTTATCAGCTTCCCATTTTAGGTTATAACTTCAAAGCAAACCTTTGATTTGAATGCCAGAGTCTGAATGCTGGGGAAAGGAGGGGGAAAGACAGTGGGGAGAGGAGGGAAGGAAGTAGGAGGGCCTGGACCATCACCTTGTGATGGTGACAGCACCCACCGTCATGGAGAGAAAAACAGCTTGCTAAGGTACCAGAAAGGCCACTGGTTTCTCACTTGCCTTCTTTATGCTCATTCAGGAATTAAGGGAGGCACTACAGGAGTCTGTATTCAAATCCATCCAAGTCAAAACTTACTCTGATTCTCATGGAAATGATCTGCCTTCAGGGTATTAAATACTTACCTAATAAGTAAATGAAAAAACCTGCATTTTCACTGACTTCTGGATGACGGACTGCATTGTACCCTCTAGCTTGCTTTTTCTTTTTTTTTTTTTTATTTGGGGCAGTTAAATTCAGCATCTATTCATGGAGATACATATTTTTGACAAATTTCAATTAAAATCATAGACATTCTGTGTCATAAACAGTCTGTTTTATTGCTACATGTTTTTAGAGTAAGGTAGAGAATTTAATTCCCCGCAGAGCTTGTTTAAAGGCTTTAAGTGCCTGCCTGAGCCCAGATCCATCTTACAGGAACCTGTTTTTCTGCTTCTTATAGAGCAGCCTTCCATGAGCTCCTTTACTTCCTCCTTTTCTGCCTCTCTCATTCTGTCTCCCTCTTTTTAAAATTTTATCATTCTTAGCCAGCATACTCAAGGCTGTTTACAGTACTCATACCTTGCTGCATTAATACTGCATTGATTAGGGTTGAAAATAATCTCAGGAAGTCGTGCGTAACTCCCACTCCTCATCCTTTCTGCCATGTAAGCACATTCTTTTTGCCTGAATGAAAGGAGAATGTTCTGTATACAAGCTCTTTCCAAGCCTTGGAAATGTTCTGCATAGGTACCTTTGAGGACTTTCTTTGGCCTATTTTTGTGTCAGTCTCCTGAAACTATCATATATCAAAAGCTATGTTATTCCTTCATTCAGGTCCATTGTACCACCAAAAATACTGCTTAATCCATTTCCTCTGATGGGAGGAAGTGGGCTGTTGATTTTTGAAATGTGCATGCTACTCACACGCACTAGGTTATTCAGTAAAAATCCCTATTAAAAGACCATTAATATGCATGCTCTGGAAACACCTTTGCAGAAGTCTCTTAGGCTTTTAAAGAGAGCATGGAGAGCCTGATTCCTTGGAGTATTTTGTCATTTGTTTCCGTCAAAGCGCAGCACAGTGCCAGATTATATCTTACCAGAGTGTTTATTTCTACAGTAAGCAGATATGTCTAATAAGACATTGGCAAGATTTAGATTTTAAATCACAGCCCATTCCAAACCCTAGGCTGCCTATTTAGGATCTTTACCGGTTTCCATGCAATCCCATCTTTAGTGGAGCAGCACCTAATCCTCTCCTTTCTCAGCAGAACATTCTTTTTGGCAGGAGGGTGTGAGGGGTAATTAAGGGGCCCAGCCCCCAGCTGTATTGTCGGCAGTCCTTTATTTACAGCCTGCTGCTGCTGTGCTCAGCAGAAGGAGGGATGCTCTGCCCCAGGATGCTCTGCCCCAGCGATGCTCTGGGACTGGGGCTCAACCCCCCTTCCACCTGCCTCAGAAAGGCAAGAGCTCCCCTTGTGCTCTGAGTGCAGACTGTGTCCTCGGGAGAGGACCTCTCCTGCTTCCCCTGAAACCCACACTGTCATTTTAATCAGGTAGTTCTGTCTGTGTAAAGGTGACAAGTCATAGCTGGCATAAACAGGGCCTAAAACTATGTATCTGCCATTGGCAAACGGGAAAAAAAGAAAGAAGAATTGCTGTTTTGCTAGAGCCATTTGAAATTAGTGGGGTCATTAAAAGCTTTTATTCAAATAAATAAATTCATAAAATTGCCTAGAACTCAATAGTGCAGGATGTCTAATCAATAGTAATTCATTTTCAGAATTGCCGTCTGTTTCACAAGCCAGGAATTGCAAGAGGTAAATCATGACAAACACTGCACGCACAGACAGGATCCATTATATCACAGCAGGGGTCACGCTGGAATCACTTCATCTGTTTTTAAGGTTTGAAAGCCCAGGATGCAGCGGATTTTCAAACAGGCCCATCTGTGTGATATTTCTGGCCACAGATCTCTGGTTTCCCCACCAACGGTGGTAACTAAATCTCTGTGATGTACTCCGTGCCATGGGCTGGATTATTTGCATTAGGAGTAATCTTCTGGTGACTCTGCAGGTGTCTGTGCTCGGCAGAATGAATTAAAGGGCTGTGCCTAAGCAACTTTTTCCTGAACATGATTTTGGCTTGAAAATTACTAGTATGGGTAGCTGAACTTTTGGAGATGTAGCCTCTGTCCTGTGCTATAATTGCAGATTAACTTCTTATGCAAAAGGGGCAAATATGGAGTGGGGCCACTGTTTATCTTTTATTTTTATTTCTTTTTTTATTTTTTTTTATTTTTCTGAGCTTTCTGAATAACAACAACAAAAAAGCTAAATGCACATAACTGGAATTTTCTGACAGCAAATTTCAATTCATTTAAAGTCCTGGTTTTAATTCTGTCCATAGATGATTGTGAGAAATTCACTTTTATAGTTTGGAGGCATTCCACCTGGAAAAAAACTAGCTCTGGAAAATGAAATTTCCATCTGTTAAAAAATGGGAGGGAGTGGAGGGGGCAGGGCAGGGAATAAATGATGGTCTGTGTAGATTAGGGCCAACATTTTCAAAAACAGGAACTAAAGTTAGCCTTGTGTATTCATACTCAGACACAAATAAATATATAGTGCTTTGGGAAATTGTGCTAAGCCTCTGCTAGCTCTGCTTGTTTAACCTGACCTCATCGTTTCAGGCCACGGTCATCTGCCCAAATGTGGATGAGAGAGAAACTCGTGCTCATCCTTTTTTCGTGACAGTGTTGACCCGTGTCCCAGGGAGCGCAGCCTGTGTTTCTCTCTTCCAGCAGAGGAGTGAAGTGCCAGTCCAGGCTAGAGCCTGTGGATCTGTTCATGGACAAAGGTTAAAAACTCTAGTCTGCTTTGATGTCCAGAGGGCAGACCTTGGCCTGTTTAGGAGACTGGTTGAGGGAGTCCCTTGTGGGGCAGTCCTGCAGGGCAAAGGAGTCCAGGAAGGCTGGACATTCTTCAAGAAGGAAATCCTAAAGGCACTGCAGCAGGCTGTCCCCATAGGCCAAAAGTTGAGCCAGAGGGGAAAAAGAACAGCCTGGCTGAACAGAGAGCTCTGTCTTGAACTCAGAAAAAAGGAAAAGATTATGACTTTTGGAAGAAGGGGCAGGCCACTCAGGAGTACTACAAAGATGTTGTGAGGTTATGACGAGAGAAAATTAAAAGGGCCAAAGCCCAACTAGAACTTAATCTCACTACTGTCATAAAAAACTATAAAATATGTTTCTATAAATGCCTCAGCAGCAAAAACGATGGCTAAGGAGAATCTTCATCCTTTATTGGATGCCGAGAAAAATATAGGGATGAAGAAAAGGCTGACGCACTTAATGCCTTCTTTACCTCAGACTCTAATATAGAGACTAGTTGTTCTCTGGGTAACGAGTCCCCTGAGCTGGAATACAGGAAGAGGGAGCAGAAAGAAGCCCTCAAATCCAGTGGTAAATGCTCAGTGATCTGCCACATCACTTAGACATATTCAAATCTATGCAGCCGGACAGGATTCATCCCAGGGTACTGAGGGAGCTGGCAGAAGTGCTCACTGAGCCACTTTCCATCATTTATCAGCAGACCTGCAATCTACAGGAAGGGCCCTAAGGAGGATCCAGAGAGCTATAGCCCTGTCAGCCTGACCTTGATGCTGGGGAAGGTCATGGAGCAGGTCATCTTGAGTGCCACCACACAGCACTTATAGGACAACCAAGCCAGCATGAGTTTATGAGAGGCAGGTCCTTCTTGGCCAGATGCACTGGTTTTGGCTGGGGTAAGGTTGATTTTCTTCACTGTGGCTGGTATGGGGTTATGTTTTGGATTTGTGCTGGACAAATTGATTGATAATGTTGTTGATAATGTAGAGATATTTTTATTATTGCTGAGCAGGACTTACAAAGAGCCAAGGCCTTTTCTGCTTTCCATACAGCCACGCTGTCAAGGAACGTGGGGGTGTTTGAGAGGCTGGGAGGAGACACAACCAGGACAGGTGACCCCAACTGACCAGAGGGATATTCCAGACCATGTGACACCATGCTCAGTATATAAAGTGAGAGGAAGAAGGAGGAAAGGGAGGACACTTGGAGTGATGGCATTTGTCAACCCAAGTAACCATTACGTGTGATGGGGCCGTGCTCTCCTGGGGATGGCTGAATACCTGCCTGCCCATGGAAGCAGTGAACTAATTCTTCGGTTTTCTTTTCTGGTGTGCAAGGCTTTTGCTTTTCTTATTAAACTGTCTTTATCTCAGCCCAGTAGTTTCCTTGCCTTTACCCTTCCAGTTCTCTACTCAATCCCTCTGGTGGGAGAGTGAGTGAGCAGCTGTGTGGGGCTTGGCTGCTGGCTGGGGTTAAACCATGACACTCACCTAATCTCCTTCTGTGACTTGATCTCCTTCTCTGGCTTAGTGGGTGAGAAAAAGACTGGATATTGTCTACCTAGAATTCAGAAAAAGCCTTTGACATTGTCTCCCACAATGTTCTGGAGAAACTGGCTTCCTATGGTGTACTCTTTACTGTGTGGAAAAAATGGCTGGATTGCCAGGCCCAGAGTGTAGTAATGGAGTTAAATCCAGCTGATGGCTGGCCACAAGTGGTGTTTCCCAAGACTCAGTACTGAAGCCAGTCCTGTTTAATATCTTCATTGATGACCTGGATGAGGGGATCACAGGTACCCTGAGTTCACAGACTACACCAGATTTGGCAGGGGTGTTGATCTGATGGAGGAAGGGAGGTGGACAGACTGGATCAATGGACTGAGGCCAGTTGTATGAGGTTCAACAAGGCCAAGTGCCACATCCTGCACTAGGGTCACAACAACCCCAAGAGGTATTTCAGGCTGGGGGTGGAGTGGTTGGAAAGCTACCCAGTGAAAAAGGATCTAGGGGTGTTGGTGGAAGGCAGCTGAACATGAGCCAGTGTGAGCCCAGGTGGCCAAGAAGGCCAACGGTGTCCTGGCTTGTATCAGCAATAGTGTGGCCAGCAGGACCAGGGCAGTGGTTTTCCCACTGTGCTCAGCACTGGTGAGGCTGTGCCCAAAGTCCTGTGTCCAGTTTTGGGACCCCCACTATGAAAAAGACATTGAGGTGCTGGAGTTTGTCCAGAGAAGGGCAACAGAGCTGAAGAAGGGTCTGGAGGACATGTCTGATGAGGAGTGGCTGAAGGAGCTTGGGTTGTTTAGCCTGGAGAAAAGAAGACTCGGAGGAGACCTCATTGCTCTCTACAATTGCCTGAATGGAGGTTGTAGCCAGGTGGGGGTCGGTCTCTTCTCCCAAATGGCAAGAAATAGAACAAGAGGAAATGGCCACAAGTTGTGCCAGGAAAGGTTATAATTTTAGGAAAAAATTTCTTCACCAGCAGGGTTGTCGAGTACTAGAACAGGCTGCCCAGGGAAGTGGTTGAGTCCTGGAGGTATTTGAAAGATCCATTGGTGTGGCAATTAGGGACATGGTTTAGCGGTGGACATGGCAGTGCTGGGTTAATGGTTGGACTTGATGATTTCAAAGGTCCTTTCCATCCTAAATTGTTCTATTCCGTGATTCTATGTGTCTATGTCGAAAGTCTGGCTGGCTACATTTCCTTTAACAGCAGCTTCCACTGGAAAATTACAAACCTACAAATTTTTGCTTAGTGTTTTAATTGCCTACAATACATTGCTGGGAGCTAAACTGAGTTTTGTAATTGGCACATGTAGCTGGTACTGAAAGACCAAAGTAATGGCAAGCCCAATTTAGCCAAGGCCACTTAGCACAAAATTACATTCTGCTAATCCTCCTGAAACAACCATGTCCAAAATGTCAAGGGACCTGACTGTGCTTTCAAACCCTTGTGAACAGAACACAATTTATTTTAAAAAGTTATTTGACCTCAGCTACTCCTATTTTCTCTATTTGTTTCTTGTCTAAGAAAGACATAAAATACAGCCAATGCTGAGTATTTGCTCCCTTTAAATGTTGGATTTCTGGGGGTTGATTTTAAGGCCCTTTTCTTTCTTTCATCCCACCTTTGTGAACTGATGTTTAATTACACTTTGTACAGTTTCTTTTGTTATTGTGTTCCTGTGTTTTATGTCATGTATTTACTGTCTCATGCTTTTCACGTCTAAAGTATCACTAGACAAAAACACCTGCCTTTCCCTAAGCCTATTTTTAATTTTCCGCAAGTAAAAAGCTTCATGGAGGACAGCAGGGCAGTACAGATGAGCTGTGCTCTCACTGGAGTGTGCACAGAGCATGATGTCACCTGGGCTGTTACTTCTGAGGAGATAGATTCATGCACGGATAGATCCATCTTCTCTAGCAAAACTACTAACCTGACCTTCCTGAGTGAGGATGGAACACAATGGCTCTAAAATATACCGCAAATAATTCAGCTTTCCACTGATGTTAGGAAAGTACAAGTGAACTCCATGAACACTCATCATATCATACTCACAGCGTGTAGGTGTGCGGGCACATTGGTGTCCCTGCCTATGCCTGTTCATTCAGGAAAGCTGTTGTCACTCAGGAAGGATGCTTAAAACTTTTCAGATTTTAACACTATTTTTCATCTGTGGCTCTCATAGCTATAAAAACTAACACGCAAGAGGAAATCCTAACCCGTGGAAGCCCTTTTCCCACACCATTTCTAGCCTGAAGGACAATTGAAGCAGCCTGAATTATGATCCTAGATTTGTAATAATCTTGTACTGCTTATCCAAGACATTATATCCTATCAGGTATCCTCTGGACTTGCATGAAGCATATATTCTGCAGTTTGGTGGGTTTGCTGCTGTTTACCTTTAGCTGTAAGCATTTGGCATGATCTAACAGTTCAACATTTTCTCCTAACACCAGATTTCACAAAGAGCTTGCAAACACTTCCCTGAGACCAGGACCTGAAACTCAGGCGCAGCAGGATTTCTTCCACTGCAGGACAGGACTTTCCCATGGGACATTCTTCTGCGAGGCCTGGGCTGAAGCATGCACTGGTCAGCAAAATGGGAGTTCCAGTCCTGTACTTTAATGATTTTCTTCTCTAAAGGGTTAGTGCCCTGCCGAATGATTTGGAGTGTTCTTTCTCACTTTGGAGCTGTAAGGTGCTGGAAAAGAAACAGGTTTAACAAGGCTGGGGTCACAAATGCAATCAGGGGAGGATGATTGTGATGAAGGAGAAAGGAAGAATGGATGAAGAGAAAGGAAGAGAAAGGCAAAAGGGAACCAGAAGGATAGGCATAGATGCTGCAAAACTGAAATGGCTTCCTTGTGCTTGCACAAAGACTTTAGGTAAAACAATATCCTCTTAACACAAGTTCCTGAAGAAAGATTGTTCTCTGTCAGTCCTAAATGCTGAGGATCTAACAGCAGGCAAGCTGCTGTCTTATTTTACTGTCTAGTATTCTTCTGGTCCAATCTTATTTTGATTTGCGTTGCTTTTACCTTAGTATTTCTTGGGAAAATGATATCTAAGGATACGTCACAAAATAGTTGTGGCTTTAAGTTTTGGCATCATCAAGACATGAGTGGCTGTTCCACAAAGACTTAGGTAGAAATCTTTTGTATCTCCCTTCCCCTGCAGTAGCTTGAGACTTGCAGCAGAAGCCAAACAGGCTATCCCACAAACAAAATGTGTGAAATCGTTTCACTGGTGTAACCTTGCACTGTAATCAGAGAATGAGGAGGGGATAGAATCAAACAGTGAAATATTGATGAAATCACTGTAGACACATGGGGTAAATAAACCAAACAATTGTCTTTATTTCTACTGTAGCTGAACTAGTGCCCTGTATATAAATACCTCTACATCTGAAGAAAATGAGTAGCCACATGAACTTTGCATTTCAAAGCTACTTCTTATTTTAAAGGTTGCATTTGCTGGAGTGCCATAAATACAAAGCTAGCTGTGTTTTGAGCTGGAACAAGTACTAGCCTATGAATACCAAGTGGTCTCAAGACACCTGGTGACTTATGTAGCTGATTGCTAGGGGAAGACAGAGTATTTTCCATTTAAAGTGGGGGAATGAATGAAATGGAAAGCTAGCAATGCACAGAACAGCCAGTTCAGTAATCGGAGGTGGAAAGGGACCTTGACATACTCAGTAAACTTCAACCTGGAAAGCTTTCAGAAAACCACTGTCTGTTACTTTGGAAGCAGCAGGGCATTTTTGATGATAATAAAGGTTGGATGTAGACTGCAACAGAGATATTTCCACATTGCTACAATATCCAACACTAACATAGTCACCTTTTACTGAATCTTGACATTATTGTCGAATTTTTCATGGCACTCGCAATTGGGTCATGATGATGAAAACGGCTCTTCATATGAAGGCTTACTATGACTGGCATAAAATCAAATATTTAGTTATCTGTCTTCCATTATATACTGAAACATATTATATTTATGATGTAATGAAATATTCAAGCTTAATGCTGAGACACTTATATCTTAGTCTTAGAATTCTGCGAGCTCCTGAAAATGTACTTTGCATACACAAGATGTATATTTCATATAAAAAGATGTGCACTGAAATATTAATAGTATTTTGCTGAACTCTGCATTGTATTCTGTAGAATATGACATACTTAAATGCACTCATTACATCTGGAATTTTATCGGCTTCCACTAAAATATGCTGTATCACTCATCTTACTTATGTCATCCATGGCCTGTCATTCTCATTTGAGCCCAAGCCCACCCCAGCTTTTCTGCACTTTGCCCAGTTGCCCCAAATCATGTGCTGATCTCTAAGAAAAAGCTCTGAGAAACAAGGTTCGTTCTATGCCTGTCTCTGAAATATACTTTTTCTATCATGTACAAAAAAATCTTACCAAAAGTGCTTTTTCTTTTGACAATAATGCTTGCTGTTCAGATTTCCTGACAAGCAATGAAGATTTTCCTTTTCTCTTCCATTCAATTCACTAAAAAACCTGATTGTGCTAGTTAACAATGAAAGCATATCAAACCAAGACAAAATGTTTAAATAGCTCTTAGCCACCACATTATAGCTAACTGAAAAGAATCCTTTTTCTAATTTATGCAAAAAAATGCTTAGTTATCTCACTGAATAAAAAGAGAAGTGGGTCTTTTGTAGATAAAAACACCATAATATGAAGTCCTTGTTTAAGTGAGAAAAGAGACAGCTCCTCTGCATATCTAAAAATCTTTATAAAATTAACTAATTTTTATAGGAGAAAAATAAAAGGGATGCAGGAATCCTAGAATTCTATCACATATTATCTGAACATACACATTCCATTTGAATTCTATCTTTGGTAATGAATTAGGTCTCCATTAATTGATGCCATGATAGATTTTCAATGCGTGTTTATTTTTCAGGGAAGTTTCTTTTTCTTTCTTTCTTTTTTTTTCTTTTCTGCAATTGCTGTCATTACATTGCTAGTGCAGAAGTTGCTATCAAGTCACTTTGAAAAATGTGTTTACCCTTTCCAAAACAATTTGGGAAACTGTTTCAACATCAGTAAATGTAAAATGCGCTCACTTCAGTCGTTTCTCATTATGTTAGTTGAGTCATGGACAATTACAGTTTTGTCCTAGTCTTTTCTGATTTGCCCACGAGATGTTTGACCAAGATGTTCAGAAGTGGTTATTGACCCTAGCTACTCACCAGGAGGCAATTTAGTAGGATCTAATTTGGGCACAATCTAGCCACCAGTCCTCTTTGTAACTTAGTTAAGCTGTCAAATTACCCCAGTTATTTTAAAAACTGCTGACCTTCCGGGATTTTTATTTCTTTAGTTTCATGTACTTGGCTCTGGTTTTAGAATAAAAGTTCCATCTTTGTCTTCAGTGTATTAAAACCTGTGAAACTCTTTCAGAGATGAAGGAAATGTTTTCCTACGTGTGCAGCAGTAACAAATAATTACCTCTGATTTGTTTTTATTTACAGTAATTTTAATTCTTAAAGTATTACCAACAGATTTAGATGGAAAACAGAAATACTCTGAAAAAATGTCAAGTAACTTGCAATGTCTCAGCACAAGGGAGAAAATGGAAGAGATATTTGGAATGATAATTGACTGCTGAGTGTTACAACTCCACCATGTATGAGCCTCATCTCATGGTAAAGGAAGTCAGCTATATTGCGCTGTATTCCTTGTATATTGAACTATTTTGACAAAGACATTTCATAATCAGGTACACAGTGGATTCCAAAATATAATACACCAAATATGTGGCAGCTTTATAAATATTTCAGTATATCCTGCTGGTTTTTTATGTGAAGTGCACATTTTTATTACGTAACATACCTTTTTTTTCAGTGTGCAGTGTATCAATGTGGCCTCATGACTCTCCCACTGTAGCAATTTCCAGATTTTGTGTATATCATACATATGTTTCAGTACACACTGTAAGAATTCACTAAATATTGATATTCTTCGGGAAACCAGATGTATTTTCTGATGGCTTGGTATGGCTCTGTATAGGATTGTGATCTGCGGGCCTGCAGTGGTTGCAGAGTGTCAAGGTCAAACATGATAATAACTACATGCCCTGAAGTTAGGCCTTGGTAAAATGAAATGAGGCTTGAATGTTTTTTTCATCAGTTCTCCAAGATTTGTAACATTTTCATGCATCTACCGGGTTTGAAAATATCAAGTGTGTTGATGACATCCATTATAACTCAGACTTGGTCATGTGTTAAAGAAATTCCTCCTAAATGGCGCCCATCCAGGGCTCTAAACCAGAAGATGCTACACTTTTTATTTTACTCTTTTTAAATAGGCAAATACAAAATTAATAGATTCTACCCACTGAGAATTCTCTGCACCCATAACTGGTTTCACAGAGAGAGCTAATGACGTCCCTATGGCACGGATGGATTGGAGCCATCAATTTGGATTTTGAGTGCATGCAAGAGGAGGATCTACTTGCATCTACTGCAAGAAAAATTGTTTCTCATTGATTCTTCCCCTGGTGAGTAACTAGCATGCATCGTCCTTTAAAAGCAAGAGATAATAATCCCCGTTCTCCTAAATTCTACTGTTACATTAATTAGTTATGATAACTAAAACATTAAAGTGCAATTATGAATCTCCCTGATCAAATAAGTGAAAAAGAGAGTTAGCTAGCCATCATTATGCAGTAACAAAAGTGCTCTAAGGTACTCAGAGCCAAATGAGTCTGAGTCCTAATGCTGTAATTCTGACTCCATCCCCATTCCTCAAGCAAAGAAAGCTTGAAAGCTTGTGCAGTCTACGCTAAACCACCACTCTGTCACTTTCTTCTTTCCAGGAATTTATTAAAAACACACTCCTGTTTGAATTAAAATAGATATATGTATATATATAATCAGAGTCTCAGTTACCAAATATGAGCAGTCACTGGAACTGATGAATGTCATAATTTCCCTCTCTGATTCAAATAGAGGAGCACATTTTCCTATTTAGTGTGGCTTTACACCCTAACTTATATGCATGAACTTAAAACTTCGATTTAAGAAGGTAAGAGCTCTGACCCTTTGGAGTTTTGGAAGACAGGACTAAGTCAGGTTAGTCCTATAGGTAGGTGCACTACCTTCCCTTCTGTCTCAACTTGGAATAATAGTCTCCCTGATTTCCTTCATTACAGATATCTTTCTCTTCTCACCCTGCAAAGCAGTTCATTCCCTTTGGGTAAAAATGGTAGCACCTCTGCAGACATGGCAACTTGTCAGCTGTATCTCACTTGATTTATCTTGTATGTAAAAAGTTCTTTACGCTTCTTTTAGGACAGGTCTTCCACTCCCTTTTTAGTTAGTGCTAAGGGTCAAAATTCAGCCAGGTATGCTCAGGTCTACGACAACTTTTCTAGTTCTAGTTCAGTGGCTCAGAGATACTAGCAAAGATAAATTCGAATTTTCTTTAGAAATCACTGAATTAAGAATGATTCTAATTTTTTTTCTGTGCCTCTCGGTGACTGGATGAGAGAAAATGCTCTTGTCTGGACCATTTCCAATTTATGTGTATCTCCTTACAGAACAGATATCATTATTGCTGTGACACTTATGCTAGATATTTTCTGTATTATGCTCAGTTGTAAATGGCCTAAAAAATGAAATTTTTTTTCAAGTTGAGTTTCATTTAAGAAGTGCTGAGAAATATTAATATCCTAGGTAAAGGACAAAGTGGTGAGCTGCAAACCCTAGTAACCCTCTAGGGATTTGACTACCTGCCTGTTTTCCTTGCTAGCAAATCTGTACACTACATTAACATTACACAGAGAAAGTCAATTAATTTAACAAATTCTCAATTTGTGGACTTTTTTGAACATGCAGTAACATGTACACAAAGCAGTTCTTTGTGATCCCACAGATGTCTTGTCCTCAGTGCACAGCTTCATTAATCACGTGCTACGCATGTTATTGTCTAAATTGCAATGCCATTTGAGACAGGGAAAACATTGGGAAAGAAGTGTTGCTTACCCTTTGCACGCTAGTAAAGATTTCATGTAAGCAGGGGGTTAAAAAAGACTACCAAGTCAATGCTGCAAATATTTAATTTTATTCTTAAAACTACTTTAAAGCCCAAACAAAATTCTTTTACGTTATTGTATATATTTCTAGAGCAAAAGTGAGCATACCCAGAGCTACATATCCAGTACATGCAAGAAAGGCTGAAATTTGTATTTACACTTCAGGAAGGCAAAGGTGTGCCCCTAGGTTTGGGTTATGCCTCTAGGAAATCTAGAAAATGCTACCAGGGTTCACATGGTTCCGTCACAGTGATGCTGCACGTGATCTCTACCCTTAGTGCAATGTGGACACAGGCACTGGACTGAATTTGCCTCCTTCCTAAACAGTGAGTGAAACTCAGCCAGGGCAGAAGTACTCCTGCACACAGATTTTTACCACATCTCTGTTCTCATGGCCACTGATGGCTGCTGGCTGTGGTCTCCATTTTCTTACACTAGACAAACATATAAACAGATGACTATATATAAGTCATATCTGATCTGTACTATGAGATAGCCTTGGTAATTTGATATGAATTGTGTAGACCCTTTTGGCCTAATTCAAGGGTATCTGTTGCTTGAGGCTAGGACCTTCTCTGTAGCACCAAGCTAGATGTCAGCACTTGAACAGCAGAGAGACTGTGACTTAAAATGTTTCCATTCCAAATACATCCCTAGCAGTCATCAGTCACTTGACCTGAATATTTCAAAATGGACTGTTATCTAATGTACCCTGTCAGAAATTCCTCCTACAGATTTTCTCAAAGGTAATTCACGTGTTCCATGATTCACAGATTGCATGATTTCTTTGCCTAGCTACATATAACTACTTAATTTAATAATGGACACAAGCTGAGAAACATAGGAAGGATCACATTTTTATCTCTAAGAAGGTGGTGAGCAGTTTACTGCTTGAAGGACAGATAAAATTCAGAGAACTCAAGAGTAGAGGATAGCATGTATTTACTCAACTTATGTAAATTCTCCACAAAGCATCTGCCATTACATGTTTGGATTCCTTGTAAAATACAGGGGGAAAAAAAAGAACAAATAAACTGATGAAATTATATTAGCAAACAAAAATCCTAAGCAAAACTAAGAAAAAGATGCTAAGAAGGGGTTAAAGAGAGAGAAGTCGCAGATGTGGACAGAAAGGCCTCTCATTCAATGCAGCCATAAAACCAGTATTACAGATACCCCTAGGGAAGGAATGCTACAATTAGGATCCTTGATCTGGAAAGGCCTACTTGTTACTTCAATCAAGATGAAAAGTGAGATCAGAAAGCAAAAAATGTTGTTTGAAATCAACAGTTTTGTTGGGTTAGAGGGTGAGGGAAAGTCATTCGGCCACTTCAGGCTAAGTGGTGGAAGTGGATCTGCACTGTCAGTTCAACCCTCACTTCAGTCTGATGCCTTATCAGAAGCTGACACAAATTCACCAATATTTTGTGCTGCTGATATTCTTGCTTCTGTCCTGTACAGTGTATGAGCAACAACAGAGTGCATTTGGAGATCATATCCCTGTAATCTTGCTAATAATTCATGCAATGCCTGAAAATGGAGAGGGAGAGAGTTAAAATGGACTTGCTGCAAATGGCTCAGAGCACTGCAAATTGGATTTGTGGCACATGTTAAAGAAGTGGTCACATACCCTTTAGTCCTCCAAGGCATTCAGAAGAACACAAATTAAGCCCCCAGAAGAAAGCCAGTAGAGATGCAAAGGTACTTTTTTCGTAGACTCTAGTAAAGCTCTGTGTTTAAAATATGAAAACATCAGACACTTTTAGCACTCCAGCTGTAGAAGAGGGGTTTGTGCATATCACAAGGGCCACAAATCCATGGACGTGTCTCTGGGTGCTACCTTTAACCTATTTGTGAAGGAGAAGCATGCCTTAAAAACATGTTGCCTGTAGGACCTGTGTAGATCATAGCAATCCAGAAAGTTACACATTTCTTCTTTTTCAGGGACTGTTAATGGAATTAGGGATGAAACCTTTGTCTTCACAATTTTTTTGCCAAAGAAATCCACATATACGCTTATTTTGCTACTTGCTAAAATTAGAACAGATATTTTATCATGAAATGAAATTTAGTTAATGGGAACTGTTTCGTTACTAGGTATTCAGATCACAGTGAACTTTCATTTTAAAAAGTTTAGCATTTTGGATATGAGGTCTTTTTTTCAAAAGTCTAAAATTTAGAAGTTAGATAAGCCAGAACAAAAATGTTTCACATCAGGTCAACCTAAAATGGGG
>VZTG01009080.1:587663-598470 GCA_013397845.1 Melanocharis versteri
GGGGGAAGGGGGGGCGGAGGGGGGTGAGGTTTGAATTTTTGACCACTGAGCAAATAATGTGTCTTTCACAGAATTGTGAAAGGGTTTTAATTTGCTTTTTAAAAACTTTTTTATGGTCCTGTATGAAATATTGAAAAAGTCTCCAGAAAGAAGACAAAGCTGAAACTTGTCTGCAGTGGTTTTACATTCCTCCCATTTTCTCTGTTCTTTTTCCACAAAATAACACCACTTGAGAAATTATATGTGAGAGACAGTGAATACAAAATACTTAATTCTGTAGAGTGCATTCTTTCCATGGATTGTATGACAAAATGTCTGAATAAAAAATACACATGTAAAAGGGACACAATGCTTTCTCTCTGTTTTTTTTCTTTTTTTGAAAAACAGTATTTCAAAAATTAAAAAAAACCAATAAAGTAAGAATTACTTTTTACACATGACACTTCACAAAAAAATTTAATTTTTTACCCAGTGAATTGAATTAAATCCTCTAAAAATTTTACTAACATTCCTTTAACTTTTTAAAATTCATTTGACAAGTTCTATTTGTGTGAGTCCCTAAATTATGTTTCAACTGTCATTTTAGCTACATGGAACCCAGGAAATTAATTTTCATATATTTCAAGATTTAAACGTGCATGCAAAGCACAACAAACCAGCCTGGAACAGTGAATGCCTTTTCAACACAGCACCATGCCCACCTTGTAATTGCACATTTTTTTCTAATGGATTCAGGGGTATGAGATAAAATATTACAGAGCTACAGCTAGTGGGGTGAGAGAAACCAAACTCAAATCCCCCAAACCACTGCATCAAAACCTTTAGTGCTTTAAGTAAATGGGGGCCCATTAAGTATGTTTCTTAATTAAATCCTACAGGGCAGAAAATGTTAGCCATTGCTTTGCAATTTGCCAGATGTCTCCAGGTTATTTTTCTCTTTCCATCAGAGTCAAGTTGATCATGTTCAATAGGCCACCCTGCAAGGTAAAGTAAAAGTAACTTCCATAGACAGCTGCTTTGCATAAAGTGTTTGTTTTCAAGGAGTATTGTGCAGCCTGGAGATACTGGAAAGTAATAACAGAATAAAAAGCGGGAGGGAAAATCTGCTCACACATCACCACCCTACTGAGTATCTCCCCATCCCTCCAAAATGAAACTAAAGCTTTGCTTTAATGTTAGAGGAGGCTAAATCAAAATCCATTGATGACATAAAAATGCCAACTTGATCCACTGTGAAATACTATCACCTCATCTTCCTTTATGACTAACTAAGAGTTAGAGTAGGGATGCTGTCTGAATAGACCTTCACATGTAAATAATGACTAAATGATAGGGCAGTTCGGAAACAGGATTCGTAATCTATGGAGAAAAAAGTACAGTGATAGTGACTTAGCTCAGAGTGCAGGAACAGACCCAGGTCTGCTTGCTAACTGACTTCTTTTATATTTTTAAATTATTATATTTGCTATCCTCCAACTACTTGAAAAAATATTTCAAGGCCACAGATTACACATGGAGAGATTTGAGACAACTCAGCTGGCAAACACATTTCTTTCTGGGAAAACCCCCACATACTTTAAAATAAAAAATGCAGACATAATTCTAGTGTTGAAAACTTCCTCAGTTTTTATTGCATAATTACTGTTTTTAAAGAATCAGATTTTAAAAGAGCCTTACCAAAACTATGATTTTATGACAAAATAATGGGGTTCATATTAGGCATAGGGAGTCCCCAGTATAACTGAGAATCTTCATGCTCACAGTTGTCTACTTTTCTAGTTTCTCAGGCTATCTTTGGAAAGTTGACATTATTATAAGATTTTCATGACTTTATCTACTGAGTGCAGCTTTTAAGATCATGGATGTCGTATTGAACTCTGACTTACATTTACCAAAGAAGGTTTACTGCAAATGCAGTGATTGCCATGCACGAGCAAACACACACATACATATGTCTAGAGAGGCACTTGGGGCACACATGCATAAATATATTTACATATATATACTTGGAGCGGGGAGATGGTGGCATTAGTCGGTGGACATACAACAGACTGGATCCAATTACATCTCTGAATTTAATTACAATATTTTCTGTAGATAGTTTTGAATACAATCCCATGACCCCAACTCAAAAGAAGAAATAATTTTGTTACTACAGAGAATGCTGAACAAAATGTACTGACATACATTGAGTCAGTAATGCATGAAACATAGAATTTCTAGTGGTCCCAGTGGATACAGCTGGGTAGTAATTTTGTATTAATATTGCGTTAATAATTAATTAATTAATTAAATTTCTGCCTTACCACACCTGGGAGCAGCAACCCAGCACCAAAGGGTGCAGCAGCCAGGGAGAACATCAAGCACAAATCTTCAAAAGATAAATCAATTTTCAGTCCTTGCCACTGGTTTTGGGTTCATTTGAATTTTCCTGGTTTCTAGTTTTTAATCCTGATGAAGTGACTCCTCTGTGTATGTGTGTGTGTGTGTGTGTGTGTGTGTGCGTGTGTGTGTATAGAAACCTTTTGGTCTTCCTTGGCACTAATACAGAAAACATCTGGGCACATCCCCATGACCCAGCCGGAGCTGAAGGTGTTTTCAGTCTTCATATATTTGGGAACCTTGGAACTTTTTCCAATAGAAGTGTAGGTCAGTAGGAATGAATATAAACCTCCTCGTTGCTTTCTGCAGATCTCTTCTAGAAGAGTTGCACAAATGAGCATTTGAAAATGACTGTGCTTTATCCCTTTTATCACACAGTCACCAGGATTTACTTACTCCCTGGCAGGGACTCCAAGGAGTCTGCCTCCATAAATCAGCAGTAGTCGCCTTCTCCCAGAGGGTTCAGGTTGAGGTGCATCCAGGTTGGGATGATTCATGGGAAACATGACAGCCCCCTTAAGGATTTTTTTATGACTTGATAAATGTACAGATGTGTCAAGGTTTTTGTAGGTGAATGATACTTGGATGTTTGCTGCCGAGAGATTATACTTTGATATAGATGTCCAGTCTCTAAAAAAAGTATATTTTTTAGGATATATTAACAAATGTAGCTCTTGCTTAAGACCACTGTTGTATTCTTTTGCCTCTTTAATCTTACAAGTAATATATGGACTAAAGCCTAGCATTCGTCAAACTGACGTGAGAACAGACCAGACATTTATAAATCTAGTCTATAAGCACATTTTCTCATGTTTTGTTTAATCTGATTGCAATTATGTTGTGTTGGGAGAAGAACAGTAGGAGTGAAACCCCAGCACCTCAGCAGGTCTAAGATCTGAGTGGATCTGAAAAGGCAAGGTAGAAACCCTTGAATCTGGCAGAGCTACAAGGAGAGATTTTCCACCAAAAGAGCAACCTGATGAGCACGTGTTGTTGCCCCCACACCCCACATGCTTCATGCACGCTTGTGCACACAGCACATTCCCAACACGCCCCTTACAGCAGGAGCTGCTGAAAAGGGGCGAGGGAGGACCAGGACACATCTATCTCTGGGCTGTGAAGAGAGGGGCTGCGGCACAGACATCCTGCCTGGCAAATTGTGCCGCATGAGGCTCAGCCACAACGTGCAGACTCATCCAGGGTGTTTGGCTGCTTACTCTGACAGCAGTAAGACCCCTAATTCCCAGTGGCTAATTTTAACCTGGAGGTTGTTCAGACACCAGCTTTGCAGCAGCATGGACCACCGCCCTGCACCTCATCTCTTCCCTTGGCACCCTGGCTTCCCTGGAAAGATGGGAGCCCCACAACATTCCTGCCGGCATTTCAGTTTGGCACATGTACCAACAAGTCAGCAGAGACACAAGCACTATTTCTTTTCAGGAACAATGAATGTAGTGAAAGAAGCAAAAAGACTCAAAAAAGGAGAGGTAAGGATATTGATTTGCTAAAGAACAGTGTTACTCAGAGCCTGAGCTGGGATAATAGAACCGCAGGACGCGTCCTTACACAAGGAGCAGCTATTCATGGCCCTCCTTGAGATGTATAGATTTAATGGCAGCTGTATCGCCTTCTAAAACTGCCTTGTGCTATGAGATACGGTATGTACAGTAAAAATAGCACTCTCCACGCAGCAGGTTTCTATTATGGGATTAACCAATTGTGCCCACGTTGTAAAAACCTGCTAACGACTAGCAAAGGCAAATCTCCCCAGAGCAGCCAGGCAAATGAAAGAAAGTCACAAACAAAAGACTAATGACCTAAAAGTAAAATTCAAACCTGAAGATACTACAGAAAATACTGCTTAAAAAGTTAATGGTACAAAACTGTGTGAATTACGCAACTAAACCCAACTAACGACATCTATTTTTTGTTCCCCTATGTCCTATGCTACTACTTCTGTTAATGCCTACAAGATTGTAAAATGCAGGGGGAAAGGTTGCTTGCAAAGTGTGTTTATTTATTAATTCCATATTTAATGATTCTTCAGCTAAACCAGAAGAAGCACGGATGATTCTGACTGAACTGGAAAGGTTATGCTAACAGCACTATGCAGTCCCTTACCAGTCCCTGCAGTGACTGAAGTTTCATGCAGCGCATTTAGAGTAGATAACTCTGAAAGAAATTAATTTTGTTCACTTCTAGAGTTGACCAGGTCATTCATTTAATTAAACTTCAGCGAGTATAAAAAAATTTGCTTTCCGTTCAAATGGTCTTGTATTATATCCTTTTTTAGCATATGGTACCAGGCAGATTGCCAGCCCTATATGGAAGGAGAAATTCAGCAATATGTTGCAATAAAGCTCTCTCCTGGCTCCCCAGTCAAAACTCACTTTCACCTAAAATATTCTTTCTTGCCCTTTCTTATTTCTAGGATCTCAACATAAAGTCATCAGCATTCATGCTGTAAGATTAGATTTAATGTGTTTCTAAAGCCTCCCATTAACCTTTCAGAAAGTCTGACATTTCCTGATTCACCAGACAACTAAGTCTTTTTCTATCGGGGTAGACAGTCTCTTCTCAAATCACTTGCATGTGTCAATAATGACTCCTTTCTTTCCCCACAAGCTGGAGGAGAGTGGGGCCCCAGCTTCCTTGACTGAAGGGGGCTGCTTTTGCAACAGCTTGTGCACAAGCAAAGGCGGGGATGGAGAAATAATGTTAAGCAGCTTCACAATCAAAAGCTTCTGCAGATAGCCTCAAACCCAGACATAGGTGGATTGGGTAGTAGATAATTCTTTATTAAGGTACTGACAGAAATGCAGTCTTTCAGGATGCTTATGAGCCTGAGGAAAAGCTGCTATTATTCTTGAGTTTCCATTCCTGCTGAGCCAGCACCTGTTTGCACTTTTCCCTCATTCTGGTCAAGCAAAGATTCCCACTTAGCATGTAATAAAATGTTGCTTTATTTCCCCTGTAAGCCAAACACATTGACATCATTGGGTGTGTGCCTGGTTTACGGCCTAAGGATTTGGCCTTTTATATGTACACAATTTTCTAGATCACTTTTCCCCCCATCATTCCACACCCTCCACTCCCCTCCCACCCCCAGACTCATGTCAAAACAACAAGTTTCTCAGGTCTATTTTTTAAGTTAATATATGTGAGTGTCATGTGCTTGCAGATCTATTTGATTTCCTTGAGATATCAGGGTGCAAGAAATTCTTTACTTTTTAGCCATTAGTTTGTTTTATAAAATTAGAAATCACACAGTTTTAATGAGCTGGTCAACTTCCTCGTCTTCTTCAAATACAAAATTAAAATATTTTCTATAACCTAGATACCATGGAAGTTCTTGACTGAGTTTGCATTTGTCATATGGAACGATTTATCATTTGACAATGGAGTCCCCATTGTATTATATTTTTGAGGAAGGACAAAGAAAAATTTGGTCTTTTGTCCTTGATTTTGTACTTCTTTCCCACAACCCAAGATGGCTCTCAAAAACATAGATACTTATGATTTTTCCCACAGATGTGAAGTACAAGATATACCATCAGGAATTTAATGTCACAAAAGCTGAAACAAAGTAATATCTTTTATACTTGCTGGAGGCCACACACAGCTTTTTTTATGCAACTCATATGTTGGGTATTGCAAAGAGGAATCCCCTCCTTTTTTCTCCAATGTCAACTCTAACTAAAGCAATTGAGAGGAAATATTGTCTTCTCTGTTTTATATGCATTTATATATATCTATATGTCAATATAAATATACAGAGATCTGTACCTGTACCTATCAGTATTGATATCTATATTTATACATGTTTATATATGTATTTATAGATATAAAAAATATATGCATATATGTCTCAATATAAAGATGAATATGTAGCTATATATTAGGAGCTCACAATAGGCATCTCTAGCAATCTGTATTCATAGATATTGGTATCTATTGATACAGACAGATAATGATAAGTACTGATCCTTTTTGATCTGCATATTGATATCAATAGGCATGAATGTCTATTGAATTGATACCTAGTACTGCCTATGGATTTGAATATCTATTAATAGGTATTGATACCTGTTGACATCAGTACCTATTAGTAATATTAAGGCCTCAATACTTAACAATACCTATATCAATGGGCACTGATATCTATCAATATTTATACCTATGATATTAATACCTATCACTAGTCACTGATAATATTAATACCTCTCAATAAGCATTGGTAAATTTTTCTGTCAATAGGCATTTATACCTACCAACATAGATCTCTTTTTAGATCAATATGACAGACCTCGATACTTATTTGTCGGTACTGATATGAGTAGGTATTGATACAAATTGATATGCCCAAATATCCATACCTGTTGATAGGCATCAATGCCTATTATATTTGATATCTATCTATAGTAAGGGGTATCTATGTCTATTGTTTTGGATATTGATTTGGATCTCAATATGCACTATTAAATATCAAGAACAATACCCTTTGATAATATTTATCAGGAAGATTCAAAACACTGATCAATTGAAGTTTATCAATATTAATAGCAACAATATATTTCTATTTGTAGCTATTTGTACTCATTGATACCTTCTGGTACTGTAAACAATGAATAAGTATCAATACCCATGTATTTGGATATCTATCAACAGGTGGCAGTATTAATAGGTATGGCTACTTATCAGTACCTATCAATATTAATACCTGTTGATAGTCACCTATGCCAGCCATTACTGATAGCTTTTTTCATCAATACCTACCTGTATTGGTAAGCATAACTGTCTAACACTTACAATTTTTGATATTGATTTTTATATCAACAAGCATCAATGCCTACCAATATCAATATATTTTTATATCAATAGTCATCAACAGACAATCAACACCTATCAATTTTGATACTTATCAATGATAGGTAATGATAGGGATAGATATCAATAGGTATTGACACTTATCCATATCAATAGGCATTGTTAGACATCCATACTTACTGGTTTCAATACTGATTTCAATATCTATACGCATCAGTACCTATCAATATTGATACCTACTGATTTTGGCACCTATTGATAACATAAGGCATACATACCTGCGAACACCAGTGGAGCTACTCTTCATCATGCTGTAAAAGCTCCTTAAATTTCTCAAATTCAAAATGTGTCTTTATTTATGCTGTACTAACTCCTACGGTCAATACATTTGTCTGACAGAGAAACTCCACACTTTAGGGACTCCTTCTAAGAAGTTCTGCCTGCAATGAAGCCCTGATTTGCACTAGGATCAAAATACACTTCTTGGCAATGCTGTGCTGATAAGCCTTGATACAACAAGGAGGCCAGGGAATAGTGTCAGTCGTCAACAAGAACAACTTCCACAGAGTATTTTGATAATGCAATAATGTGTTGGAATAAAATGGCCTGATGGCCTGGCTCGTATAGTGAAGGATAAATTATTGATATGGACTACATTTCTAAGACATCTTCATGTAAAGACTTACGTGACAAATGCCTCCATGGAGATAAGTCATGCATAAGTAGCATATATTTTCATTATTGATTTACTAAAAGGATATTATTGCTACTGCAAATGCAGGAAAATTGTCTCTATGGGTCAAATTCCATTTTAATGTTACTGCAAAGAAGGTAACAAATACATCAGGGATTTTTTTAACCTTCTCATCCAGCCCATCAGATGAACTCTAGTTTAGCTGGTGGTTTAACTTTTCCAAAACCATAGCCTAATATGTTGTGAGCTGCAGTAAGTGTCTCAAGAAGAGAATAATAAAGAGAAAATAGCCTACTCCAAACAACTTAAGCCTTAAAAAGCTGGTGAATCATGAAAGATGAACTTTTCTTTGTCGGGGAACATTTTGAATAAAACGGAAGACAAATAGAAAAGGCAAACAGCAGATGATGCATCACATGTAGGTGCTGAGCCTGTACTGAGTGCAGAAAGTTAAGTACTCATTGCTAATTGGAGTTGGAGGAGTTGGAGTTGGAGGCTATCCCAACCTGTTTGCAAGGTCCCAGCCCCACAGTCCTCCAGCAAAGGACAGGGACAGACCCAGGGACTGCAGCCAGGTTCAGCCAAGAATCCAGACCATGAGTCACCTCCCTGGGGATGGGGATGGACTGGGACATCAGCCCGTGGCTGGGCCTCTATCAATGGGACCTGTGGCCAGGCAAGGCTGTGGAGAGATGAAAACTGGCATTGTTGCAGCACCACTTTGTCGGGGACTCATGGACCTAGAGGGTTGGAATGGGGTTCTGAGCCACGGAGAGGGTGGGAACACTGCCAAGGGGCTGGGTAGAGGTTGTCAACACTGATGGTGCCCCTGGGACCATGACAGCAAAGCAGCACTGCCAAAATTGTGTAGTTGTGCATATACCTGATATGTATCGTGCCGGGGTTGCCCTACCAGACTGTAGCAGAGTGTAATATATCACTTTGGAGAACGCTTGCACACTTTTCTACCCATTCCTACAGAACCTGAGCAATACTAAAATAGTGTCAAAAGAAGACCTCCCCAGCATGTTGGATGCATGGTAAGACAAGTTAAGGGTGGGAATTCTGAAAACTCCTCTGAGAAAGGATTGTGTGCCAGCAGGAGCAGAGTCAGTGATGAGACGATACAAAATCTCCACAGTGGTGTACACGTTACACTGCTGGAAAGGAATCTGAGCTATACAGCTTGTTTCCTTTCAGATCATGAAGTTTCCCAGCCCTGGAGAGGTTTGGTTTCTGAAATCCTAATTCTGGACCCATTATGGTTAAAACAGAGTGTGATAATCCAAGATGATGTAAGATTTATAGAGTGCATTCAGATTGCAAAGTGACACAGACATGAGGGAAATAAATGCCATCATATTTAAACTATATTTAAGTTCCTAACTGCCAAATCTAAGTCTAAACATATGATTTTGAAATCCAAACTATATAATCACATTTGAAAATTCTATGGTCAATATGAAGTATTTATTATCTGTTCATTACCAAATAAAGCAAATAATTTTTTAAAAAGTGCTTAGCTATCTAAAATAATCCATCTAGATTTCAGTTCTGTTTTCATCCCAGTGGATAATATAATACTATACATTAAAAGGTTTAAGTAAAGCTTAAAGAAACTTATTTTTCCATGTACAGGCCAATAGTTTTCTATCTTAGAAGAGGCCACATCTAAGGGTTAGGAAAAAGTAGCCAAGAAAAAAGACCTATTTCTAGAAGTTTTATATTTGCTATACAGAAGATGCACACTTCACAGAAATACAAACCCAGTAATATGGGTGTTAGGGACAGTTCTTAATTGCCATTAGATTATTGCACTGCTCTCCAATATTCCCATATAGAAAGAGCTGTATTTTTCTCTTTAGAAAATTTCGGGGGAAATACAGGGACATTCTTGTTACTGTTTAAGTGACCAGTTACTCTGTTCATGCTAGCTAACATTACCATCACCCATCATCTCTGTCTTTGATTACCTTTATCAGACCCAGCCACTTCTGTGGTCAGATGCTCAGCACAACCATAGTCTGTGCTGCTATCAGTGAATCTGGGTTTTGCACCAGGACCTCGTGATCTGGGTGCTGAAGAAGACAACCCAGGTGGAAGTGTATGTAACCAAGGGGCAGTGCTCCAGGGACCACTGGCATCACGGTCTAGATGACAGCTCCCTCTTCAAAGTTCTTTTCTCTCTCTTTCCCATGGCAAGAGCAAGTGTGTTCTGCCAAAGCCAGGGCCATAGGGCATGTAAACTACCCAGAGCTGGGACGCCTTAGCAACATCTCTTAAGCAGCTGTGCCAATATCACTGAGAGTGCAGAGGCAGACTTGAGTAGCTAATCCATACTTTCTCTACATGGAAATGAGTATAGGTTAGTCAATAAATTGACTTTTTCTTGGTGATTTAAAACCATGGAGTGAAGGATGGCACAGGAACTCCTGCAGGAGTTTAAGCTACTACTACTACTACTGCTAAAAAATTTCTCCGGTCTAGTATTTTAATGGATGTTTTTAGCAATTTTTGTATTAGAGAATGAAATGAAAATGAGAGCTAGTATTTTTTTAATTTTATTAGTTTTTGTAGCTGGCAGGTGCTTCATCCTTTGCACTTGAAAATACAAATGACTGAAAGTGAGAAGATTCTATAGGGCAAAAAGACGTTAGTGGAGGAAGAAGACAGAAGGCTACGCTGTCAAGGGGGATATCAGCAGACTCTCTAGTCCTTCTGCTTCACTGAGGCAGGTTCAGGGGGATGCATGCCCTTTTAACTCTATTTCTGCAGCTGTGTATTAGATACATAAACACATATTCACACTTCATACACTCTTGGGTTTTTTTCTTATTTTAATTTTTTTTGTTGGTGGTGGGATTCTGCTGTTTTGAGTGGTTGGGTTTTTTTGTCTTTTTTTTT
>VZTG01009080.1:598489-827462 GCA_013397845.1 Melanocharis versteri
TTTTTTTAATTTTTTAAAGAAAATAAAGGACTATATTTCCTTGCCAACAATCAATACACTATGGAATAGCAAATTAAACACTAAAGCCTCTTAGGTCTAGATTAATTCTAGCTAATTTTAGGTACATAAATGAGACCACACAGTTTATGTACAATGTCACTTTGGGTATCCTCTGTTGTAAAGACAGAGAGATAGGATAACTCCAGAGGGCACTTAAGTATTAAAGTGGCTCGAGATCACCCTCAGAAAGTGCCTGTGTCAACTGGCACAGTGACAGTGAAGTCAAGTGGACCAGCCATAATCTGAATTTAGGGGCCTTAATTAGATGCCTGGAGTTGGTTGAGTTGATTCCAGATTTATTTAAGCAGGAAGATGAATAGAGGACTTGTGAATGAAAAGTAAAGGGACAAAAAATCAGTAGTACAGTCAGCTTTTCTTTCTAGACTCCAAAGGTCACTTCAAAGCCACAGAGAGGAATAAATAAAAATAATATTTTAAAAGGCTGAAGAAAAATAATTTATAAAATTCCTTTGAGCTAAGACATTTTACATTACGGTCAGAGAAAATCAGTTCTTGTTTCTTTGCTTCCCTGCTTTGTATTGCATCCTCAAAAGGACACTTTAAATTTCAAAAATAATATTTTTTTTAATATTAGGTGGATGATTAAAGACACTGATAGTGGAATCAGAATTTTTCTCTTTTTCTAAAATAATGAAAATGTTTATTTTACAAGAATCACCTTTGGCATGATGGAAATCTCACTGAAAGTAATGGTAATTGTTCAAGTTAGACCCTAATATTCCATGTATTTCTATAGCTTTTCATTTAATTACGCTTCTTTTGAAGCTCTGTTATTAAAGAAAATAAGTGCTACCTTTCAAACACAGCTGGAGTAGTGGCAAGGGACAGGGGTTCTCTGTAGCATTAATTTTTAATGTATTTTCACTCTTAAGATCGACCTTCCATTTATAAGATAAAAGTACATTTGAGACAAGGAGTCTCCCTGAGTTATTAATAGCTGATTTAATTATTCTTCTTTCCTTGGTAGAAATACTTCAGAAGGCATTCAGAGAAGCTGCATGAACACACCGTACAGTACTCGGAGCATGCAGACATTTGTTTTATTTGTCCATTTCCCTTGATTTACCAACCTGTTTTAAATGCAATTGCCAAACTCGATTGATGTCTTTCATTTTGTGGTATAGAGGTGAAAAGATTAGACGTTATCCTCTGAGGCTGGCTGTGGCAGAAATTACCCAGGGTCACATTTCCAAAGCGAGACTGAAAAGCAGCAGAGCTTCTCTCTTGGAGCTACAGTCTCTTATTTGGGATGTTTTTGGAGGCACTCAGCACTTGTGCCAGAGCAGCAGCACTCTGACTTCTCCTCCTGCCAAAGAAGGAGCTTGTGAGCACAGTCAGACCTCAAGACCTAGCTTTCCAAGGATGTCTGGTCTGGTGCTGAGCAAGCCAGGGAGGAGGTGGTGGTGCCACCTGCAGAGCCCTGAAGCTGCTGGCAGCTCTGGGATAACAGCACATTCTCGTGCTGCCGGTGATCATAAAGCCAATTGTGTTGAATGGGGCCGGACCACTTCCACCACAGCCTCAAGTGGAGGTTAGTTTGGTACAATGAGAGGGGTGGAGGTGAAAAATAGCTGTTCTGGGTACTGCTGTGGAAAGCAAAGAAATTTGCCCTATGAGATTTTCATTTACCAAGAGAAACAGATAGGGGTGGGTGAACAAGCCAAAACCAGCTTTAATTATTACTCCTTTGAAAAGGAATGTGCACAGGGACTCATGCTGCAGTAATTTGGAATCAAGCTGGCAGTAATACCTCTGTCTTTAAAAGATCCCCTAGTACTCGTTCCAACAACTCAGTCTATTTCCCTTTTAAACTCTTTCACCTACAGCCCAATACAGTTCCATTACACTCAGGCTCCTAAATCCATGGAAGTATTTTAGAGGCATACAGCTGAATATGTTGCAGATATCATCTGTGAGGGCACTCAGGCAAAGAAGATTTAACACTGAAATTTGTTTTCAAGATTTCACAAAGGCTTTTCTTGTATCTGGACAGGCAGACGTGTTACCATTGTGGAAGGTCACTTTCAGAGCAGTGAGAAAGTTTCACAAGGATGGATCTGTGCATAACAACAGATTATTACTTTCTCTAAACAAACTAGTTCATTCCAATGGAAAGAGAAGCCAAATTGGTTCAAATTAAAGTTTGTCTGAAAATACTTCTATTTACTGTACAAACCTAATATTTTCTTGACTGCTGTTTAGGAGAGATATCACACTGTGATATCTAATGAAGCTCAGATGCAAATTATTGAAATAACATAGAACAATAAGGTAGAAATTGAAAATTCAGACTCGTTCTGTGTTTGCTAAGAAGTCATTATTAAAGAAAAAAACCATCATTCATTTCCACTGAGTTACTTGGAGACATTAAACACCACGTGACAGAGATTATTTACGTTTCACTAGCATCTAAGACAGCCAGCCTCTCTAGTAGGAAATTGCCTCCCTGTGGAGGTATCTAAACAAAGGTTGAGGCACCTTGAGATGAGATGCCCTAACAGAAGACAAAAAGCTAGAAAGCCATTAAACAAAAGCTGATTAACTCCAGCTTTCCAAAATTCCAGTCTAGTGCCCCAAATCACAAGACTGACTCTCCTCCATGCTATGACTAGAAACTGAGCCTGAATCATACAGATTATACAACCTTTCCTCTTGATGTCGAGCAGCAATTTCAACTTTCCTTGTGTTGCTTTTTTCGCCTTTTGTACTCTGATGGGTGTGTGCATGGATTTGTTAGCCTCTCTCCTCTGAGGCTCTTTCCCCTTTCAGCTGCTCACCTCCTGGCTGGTTTTTTAAATCATATGTTTCAACGTTAGCGTTGTGCTGGTTGTCTGCAGGCCTTGCTCCTAAGCACTGGGAAAGCCAGACCGGGAAGATTGCCCAAGGGAAGGCAACATGGTCTTCTCTTCCAAGAAGCTGAGTAACATCTCATTTCATAGCTTTCAGTGAAGGTGACCTTGCATATTCCCAGGCTGCTCCACCCCCGGCAGGATCAACTCATACGGAGTGTGCTGCTCCTGCTGCATGAGGTCAAGCCTGGTAATCTATTATTTTGTTGAAATTTGAGCACAGGAGATGCAAGAAGCTAACAGTGGAGAGACTTGTAATTTATATCCCACTCTCAACTCACTGCAATAAAAACAGGCCAACAGTGCAGAAGAGTTTTGAGACTTGAAAATGAAAACTGGGCACTGGGATTTATTTTTCTATGGTGGTTTTAAGAGACCAAAAAGAGTCTGCAATAGGTGTAGGCCAAATACTGAGTCTGTGTCTGCTCAAGTTTTGATTGCAGCGAGAATGAGCTTGGATAAAAACCACAGGAGGACTTCAGGATCTGGCCCCATGTAGGGTGTTTAGGGGAGACTGGTTGTCAGCAATTGGGTCAAGCCAACAACTTCTGTCTACTTAAAATAAAGTCATTATTCTCAAACCCACAGCAGTGCCTGCTCCTGATGACTGCTGCAGTCACTGACTGAAACCAGAATTAGCCAAAGCCTTTCTCAGTCCCTGCTTCTAATTTAACTTCCCAGCCTTGTTATTTCTGGCTGTAAACATTATTATTTTTTTACTCTGAGAGAGAGTTCAAAGGTTTTTAGCTGATTGTGCCCAAGTTTTCTAGCCAGGAGCCTGTACTGCTTCTTGAACTTGAAAATAATTGGTCCAGTCAGGGATTTCTTCATTATTGAGGAGCACTGGATAAAATGCTCTGTAGGCATTTCAGGGGTAATCATAGGCTAACCTGTCCCAGGATACTTAATCCGTTAGATCATATTTAATATTTTTATCATGATAACATTCAGAGGCCCCAGCAGGTCTCCTGGTGAGATAGAAATGTTAGAAATGCAGATGTTTACATGCTCTCTTTCCCAAAAGCTAACAATCTAAAAGAAGCATATAAAAAGCATATTTAGAGAAAAACAATAAACTTGGTAAAGCTGTCACAGTAGTGAATAATCTTATTTGCTCGCGTTAAACTTACTTTTGTCATCTGACCAACAATATCCAGCTTGTGTCAAATCAACTAGCAAAGAAATGGATATTTCTGTGCAAAACTCACAGGAAATCTTGCAACATGACTTTTTTGCTGTACTGTTGGATAGCTGCAGTTATTCCCTGTTAAAATGATTAGTACTCTAAATGAATGAGATCACCTACTGAATAAAAGCACAGCCAAGCCACACTCATAACATGATCTCATGCAGGCTTGTCTTCAAGAATGCCCCCTTGAGAGTTTTCAACAATTGTTCATCCAATTGTTGTATGTAACCTCTGCTCAGAAAGGAAATGTGGCTGACAAAATCAGCTAAAAAAAGAACCCACTGGTGCCAAAAAAAATATTAAAAAGTGTTTGTGCCTGGGTATTTTAATATATATTCTTTTCTCATCACCAAAAAAGAATCCATTCATTTTAAACAAATCTATATAATGCTAATTTTTCACATACAAGGGCCATTCATTTATTTCAGAGGGGGCTCATGAGACTAGGTCTTAAATAAGTTATGCATGAGTGTCTCCATGCCCTAGAGCCAAATACAGCAAAACATTCTCTCTTCTTATGGCACCCATATAGTGCAGCACTGTCTGCACAGCTCCAACACCAATGTTTTTGTCTCATCTACAATGCAAGAAATCACTGTTTTTCAGAATGGAATGGAGACACTAGGAGAAGAAAAAACACACCTGTTGAAGAGCGTTTTGGTGCTAAACAAGGCAGGTGATTCCTTGTGAGATTTTCATAATTCATCATCCACTTGTGAAAAGTCCCCCGTCTGCATATATGTCCTAAAATACAGAGGGGTATAAGGGACTTTTTGAGAGGAAGTGTGCAGTTAGGGAGGGCACTTCAACCAGGTCACCAAATCCCCAGACTAGCCTTATAATCACGAGCTCGTCCTTCTTCCCAAATCTCTGCCAAGGAGATCACCAGGAACTCAGACATTACACAACATCGACTTTCTGTCTCTTTGAAGAAGAACTTTGATCCTTGCAATCAGACATTTTCTACCCAAGACAGCTCATTGCATTGGTCTGTCCCCTTGCCAGCTCTGTGCACAGGCTAAAGAGAAATTTTGCTGCACAAGACAGAGTGAAACATGAAGACGTGGTTCAAATGGAAAGCATAAGTGGTCGTAAACAAGAAAAGAAAACATGAGGAAAAGGAGAAAAGAAGAAAACAGGGAATGGATAAGAGCCAAAAAGAAAGAAACAGACGCTAGTTTTGTGGCATGGGTTTTGAAAGCCCTTCTGTAAGGACTAAGTGCGTGGTATTACTGACATATAGCACTCAGAAATGACACTACAGTTGGTAAGCACCTTTGGACAGCACGCAGACCTGGTACCGTGCAAAACACCTCATGGATTTTTAGTAAGTCTGTTTAATGATCTTTTATTGTCTGAGTCACAGATCCCACTGACAAACTAGTATGAACAGTCTAGCTAGTGTGAGCCACCAGCACATTTGCGCAAAGTGTTACCAATGATACTGCACCTCTGAAGCATACAGATGAGTTTTTCTTTCTCTTAGATGGTTTTCTAGACAAAAATAGTCTCCCTACACTCCCTACAATTCAGATTTTCAGGATATCACTGAAAAACAGGTTTTCTGACAGTGTCACTGGCATTTTGAAGATCTTTTTTTGTTTTTATTTTGGTTACTGGGGGTTAATGCCAACCAAGTGTACCCACACTTTTTTAAGGTTTCTGCTAGTTAGAAGTTCCCTGACAGCCGTCCAGAGCATATGACACCCCCCCAAAACTTAAGAACCATGTAAAGGAACAGGTACAAAGCAGCGACACAGGAAGACCCCAGTGCTGCAAGTCTCCAGTCATGTTTGTTTGCCAGGCACACACAGGCAGAAGGGTAAATGGGCAGGCTTGGTCTGCTGAACCAAGCAAGGGGATCTAACAGAGGCAATGAATGGGGCCAGGTGCTTTTTATTCTCTAACAGATGGTATGAAAAAAACCTTCTTGTATGCAATTTCAGCATTTCTGTGCGTGCTACAGAGAAAAAGTCTGAATTTATATTTAACTTCTCTTGAGCAGGACTGACTGCCATTTTCACTTCTTTTTCCTCACTGGAAAGCCTGGGCCTGATTCTCAGCTGATGTAATCTGGCATTGTGCCACCCAAAGCAATGAAAGTGCACGGGCACAGGGAAAAGACAACAGTTTGGCCAGGGACCCTTGAGAAAGCTCTGCTTTTAAGTGCTACCACAGACTGACATCCATGCAAAGCAAACAGGATGTCCAATTTTAAATCTCTAACAAGCCACATCCTGTAAACTGCATTCTACTCAGCTGACCCAGGAGATAAAATGGTTGGGACTGATCCTCAGCCACGATAAGGCTGGTTTGCTTAAAGTTACAGCTGAAAATCTCTCCTGAATGGAACTTTATTCTATTCCACCTGCCCCACACCCCACCACAGGCAGGCAAGGAATGAAAACGGGAGGTCAGAAGTGAGACTGTTGTCCCAGCACAGCTCAGATGTTCCT
Source organism: Melanocharis versteri (assembly GCA_013397845.1). Taxonomy (NCBI): domain Eukaryota; kingdom Metazoa; phylum Chordata; class Aves; order Passeriformes; family Melanocharitidae; genus Melanocharis; species Melanocharis versteri. Next base: position 605,065 of record VZTG01009080.1, read on the forward strand.
GGTGGTTGTGTCCAGGACAGCGCCAGCCCCAGAGTAATCATCAGTCTTACCCTTCACTGAACCTGATCTTCAGACAGATAAAAAATAAGGGGTTTTCCTTCTAGGGGAAAAAACATCATTTAATTGCAAATGGATTTAAGAAGATCACAAAGACCTGCCCAGAGACCAGCTCAGAGCTGTTGAAAGAAGCACTTTGTTGGTCTTTCACTGGTATTCCACTCTTCATTCACAGCACATCTGCTATCAAGAGACTTTTAAAGACCATCCAGGTTGTCTGAAGCAGTGCTGTTTGGGAACTTTTGTTGCTTTTATGTTTATAAACCTATATCAGTGATGCCATAATACTCTGAGGACTGACTTTAGTCCCTAATTTTCTTTCACCACAATATTTGCAAGTATGTCCATGTGAGAAGTTGCTAATCACAATCCACAAAGGCCAAATAATTTTGTGAGTCTATACATGTGTGTGGCTCTGCCTCGTGGCCTAACAGCCATATACTTTAATGCTATATGTTAGTATAAACTGTGTGTATTTTTTATGTTAGGGGAAAAAAAACTGATATTATCCAAATGTGACTAAAACTGAACAAGATGCACTTTTTGGACCATTCTCCTAGACGTAGTTTTATCACAGCACTTTAAGCACATCCTTTATTGTTCACTTGCTTGCAGGACTGGCAGTATAGGCTAAAGGCTTCTGCTGTGCTCTAGTCTGAAAGCCATCTACCCAACAAAGAGGCTGCTGTCAGAAAACACTTGGTTTCTGACTGCCCTCACTACTCCCATCAATGAAGAGACAGTCCTGCTGGGAATGATGACAGAACAACCCAGCAGAGACTGCTGACATCTCACCCATGAGACAGGCAGAAAAAGCAGGATAGGGAGGATGCTGGAGCAGGTTGAATTTTGCTGAAGAAAGTCTCATACTTGACCACAGCCAACCTGAGCCCTCAGAGCAGATGCCAGTCCCCAAGACTGACTGCACAGCATTACCTGTAAGTATATTTTAATTGTACAGTGAATTGAGGTTCATCTGGGGCAGGTAAAGCAGGCCTTAGAGCAAAGTCCTGCTGCTGGATTAGTCCTGCACCAGTCTGGATTTCAGCAGGCTGGCTGATGGTTTGTCACGCTGCATTACTTTGTGTGCTGCTCTATGAATTCACTTGCGGCAGACTGTGGGAGAATATGCCTGTTCTTCCTAAGCCCTTGTGTGCAAGTGCTCTCAGCTTGCCAGCACAGTAAATTAAACTGCTGGTAGAAAGACAGATCCTACTCTAGAAGATGAACTCTTCCAGCTGTTAATGCAAGTCAGATTTTGGGACAGGGAGCAAAAGGGAAAAAAAGAGGGAGATGAAGGGTATGAGACTTGGTGGAAGGAATTTTGGCAGTGGGTTTTGCCCTGACAAGCAGCAGGGTGCCTTGCTAAGGAGATCACGCAGGCTGCATGCAGGCCTGGAGTCGTGGAGACAGCTGATGAGAGTTTAGGCTTTGCCAGACAATAGCATTTTAGTACACACACCGAGAAAAACCCACCAGATATGAGTGGAAAAGTAACTTTCTGGAGAATTCCCTCATGGAGTAGTTACTGAGCCTTCCCACAGCGTGCTAGCACACATGTAGACACGTGGACAGAGATTCCTCTTGCTGTGAACGATGCCACTGGGCACCCTCTGCTGTAGCATATTCCAGAGTGTTCACCACAAAGTATCTCATGGACACCTTATTTCCTGAGCTGCTCCAGCATTCCTGCCTATAAGCTACTTGTTCAGTTATTCCTGAGTAACAGACTCTCAATCCTTAGTGAGGTTAACTACCATGGGAGCAATGGTACTTATGAGACTGTACTAGCAAAGGAGGAATGGGCAGAAGGCGCAGGAGGAATTGAGCACAGCCCAGAGATGGGTGCCCAAATTCTATCAAATAACATTGATATGAGGGGCTTGTACATTGCTCTCCATATCTTTTAAGAACACACCATCAAAAGCAGCCTGGCCTGCTTTAGGAAAAGCAAAGCCAAACAGGTGGAGGGAGTACATCCTTCTCCTCTGCTCAGCCCTGCTGAGATATATCTCCAGTGCTAGGTCTAATTCTAGGCTTGACAAGAGACCTGGACATACTGGAGTGGGCCCAGCAAAAAACCACAAAGATAATTAGGGGTTGAAGCATCTTACATAAACAAGAGAGGGCTGAGAGAGCTGGGATTGTCCAGCCTGGAGAAGAGAAGGCTCAAGAGGGGATTTTATCAAAGGATATAAATATCTGAAAGGGAGGGTAACCAGTAAGGGAGGTGGAACCAGACTCTAAGTCTCTCTAAGTCACTCTAAGTGACCATTTATAGGACAAGATGAGGTGGACATAAGCTGAAATACAAAGTCCACTTAAATGTAAAATAAAACCTTTTTTTGCTGTAAGGATGGTCAAACACTGGAAGAGGCATCCTAGGGAGTCTGTGGAGTCTTCATCCTTGGGGATGTTCAAAGTCCAACTTGACGTGGCACTGAGCAACCTGCTGTATTTGACCCTGCTGAGTGCAGCAAATTCAGACTGGATGACATCCTGAGGTCTCTTTCTTCTGCAGCTATTCTGTGACATTATGTCCTTTGAAACAAGGACAATGGTGCTAAGCCAGCTTGTCTTTCCACAAGATTATTGGAGTACAAGCAAAATTCCATAAGTGTACAAGGTTTTTCTTCATCACCTCTTGAAGTAGCAGTCAAAGGAAGTTGGTGTCCTATCCTTGGATTTTAGCAAGACACATAACAGCTTAGCTATCTTTACCAACTATCCTTCAACGCTAAAGCCAGCATGCTTTATAGCCAATGATGTTAGCAAACCTGTGCTAAGGAAAAAGAAACAATTGCAGAATATTTCCAGTCTCAGACCAGAGGCAGGATGTCCAAGACTGAATCTGTCTGAAAAGTAATTTCCTTCTGATGTAAAAGACATTCTCTTTTTAATTCTCCCTCCTGCAAATACCATTGCTTTCTTATTCACTAAATGGGGCCAAATATCAGCCAGCAGAAAGTGTGTAACGTGTCCCACAGTAAGTATCAACTTATACCCATTATGGAAAGCTTTATACAAGTCTGTAGAAAATAAGTGGCCCTTAAATGAATGTTTTCTAGAAACAAAATCATTCTCTCAGCAATGTCTTAACATTTGCTATGGAGGGGAAAAACAAAAAAATCCATGTCTATTATATCTCCACTGAAAGTGTGCAAAAGGTTCTACTACAGTAGAGGTTGCTAACTCTCTTTCCTTGCTCCTTTCTTATACTTCCATAACTACCTATAGCACAGTAATGTGGGTTGTTTATTTCTCCAAAGAAATTGCTGCTAGATGATTGTGTAAAGTGTCAGTTCCTTCATGTGTTGTCTTAGCAGACACTTCAGTTGTGGGTACCTCTGCCCTTACAGAGCAGAATAAGGTTGGTTCAGGAGCATTCCTTACAGAAAGGAATCAGGAAAATCTGTCCCTTTATTCTCTCTCTGCTCTCATAAATAGATGATCTGTCCCAAAACATCCAACTGTGGGTCTGCCAACCAGACTGCCTCAATAGAGGGCTTCGTACCTGGCCCTGTAATGCTTTCAGGTTGGCCTAAGTGCAGCCCAGCATTTCCTGGAAAGATGCTTCCCCTTCAGCTATTTTGCTCTGCAAGCTGCTGGCATCGCGCTTATGTCATGCCCGAGGATTGCACCACAACCGAAAAAGAAGGCAAAGCTGAGGAGCGCCGTGCTAACCAGAAGGTATCTGCAGCTTGTGGGCCCAGAGTGCCCTTGTGGCTTCAAAACCATTTAACACAAGTGGCTCTGAGAAGCCTCCAGGCCTCCAGTAGGACTGCAAGTTGTGGTAATCACAGGGTCTGCACTTCTCTTTGTGCAGGCAGCAAAGAAGGAAGATACAAATGCAAATGAGGATGTCTTCTGTGACAAAGGAGACTAACAGCACCCAATATCTAGCTTGTACAAGTGATTATTAGCACTTTTTTGTGCATTTCCAAATGCAGAATAGTTGCTATTCGCACAAATGAATGACAATGAGGTTTACTGCTTATTATTTATATCATTCATTTCTAATACAAATTATGGAATACAGGATATAGGGAAATATTATAAGAAATGTTGCAAGATTACCAGAAAAGCAGATGAACATTTCTCACATAGGAATATAGAATAATAGCAACCAAAATAAGTTCGAAAAGCCCCAGGTAGTGCGCAAACAATAAAACGCTACAAAAGTAATAAATCCACAAGGTTATTAGTACAAGAACAATGATGCAAATAGTTTCAAGTCCCATTTGCCTTTGAGCATTTTCTTCTAGGTCAGTGATTTGAATAAGAGGTAGGCAAACACTGCAGAAGATTTTGTGTAAATATTTGTTTAATGTTTTTAATGAATTCACTTAGCTTGTGTTTATTTTCCACTAATATTGTAGTACAGTGGTTCCCAATCTGCTGCATGTTGTAGAAAGCCTGATGCTGTAAAGGAGCAAGATGGATCAATCCCAGGCCATACACCCTTGTCGCAGTGAATGTGTTTTGTGGCAAGAAAGTTCACGAATATTATTCATTTTAAACAAATATTGGAAAACTGGCCAAAGAAATCCAATTCTGTATTTGTTCACGTGAGAATTTGTACCATATGCTTTGGATATGGGAATAGCATTTACTCTCTCCAGGAGCAAACTTGTACACTGAATCATCACTAAGCCTGGGAATTAGTATTTCAACTTCAAATATTCAGAAAAAGAATGTGATTCACAGATATCTGTTCTTATTGAAAATGGTTTCAAATAAATATAGGAACACGGATATTTTCACAAACTATTGGTAAAAACAGAAAGACGCAAAATACATTTAACAGCTGAGGCACAACTGCTAACCAGACATTACATTGCATTTTAGTTATTACTTTCAATACATTTTATTCAAAAATAGGTCCTACTACGCAGCGCCTGATGGCAATTCACAGGCGTCTACGGAAAGAGTTTAGCTCAGCTTCTACAGGTACAGTCTCACAAAAACAGCAGTGCAAACACAATCTGCACTGCCTGGCAATATAGCAAGGAAGCCATGGGGAAGCAACAAATCTCACTTAAATGTTTACTCCCCCTCTCTTTCACATGGCTGTTAGATAACACACTGCTAAAGCACCAGTGTTAAGTAGGACTTAGAAAGGCAAGGAACATGGGTAGTGCTGTTCTAGCAGAGTGGCAATACACGTCCTTTAAATACATTATGTTGCACATACAGGCTATTACCAGGCTAAGATATAATAAATTCTTTCCTTTTCCTAAGGCAGCACCATCTAATTCAGTTTCAGGTTTAGCAATGTCCAAGTTCATTACCCAGCTTCATCCCACCACCTGTCCCATGGATTCTTGCCCAACAAATTTCCTTTTGGAATTTCATCTTTTCACCATCCGGTGTGGTTAAGTTTTTGCTGGAAGGTGGATGTTTCCAAGGCTGGAAAGAAAATGGTAGTGAAGCCCCTGCTAAAATAAATCTTGCTGAAGCCAAGGATACTGGAAAATGAGCGACTAATGTCTGACCTACTATGTTGGCCACAATCCTGGGTAAAAGAGCTACAGGAATATCCAGAAAGCAATAACCTAGATGATACAATTCTAATCAGGATTTTGGATGCAGAAACAGTAATAAAACACACCCTTCCCATAATCACATGCAATTTATTAACCACAGTGGCTAAAGAAAGCCTTTTGTTTCTGGTGTTGTTATAAGAACTGCAGTGGTATAAGCATGTATTTTAAAAGGCCATTAGTTGCTGCTAAAACATTGATTTCTCAAATACAGGAATCCACCTCTCAGTTTACAAAACTATAAGACTTTCCCAATTTTAAATAACATTTTTGCAGACTTATAACAAATCTTACGATTGCCAAGAAAAGACAGTTCAGTCTATTTGAAGACTAGTGATTCAGAAACAGATGACACTATAAGGAACTAAGTGTAATATCTGTATCATGACAAACCCACCACCCTTTACAAAAAAATCTTGTGTCCTGTAAATTATGTCCATCACAAAAATTCCTGGACTTTACTTCATTCTGATGTAAATTCATGTAGAAATCATACATGGGTAAAAATCAGTATGATTTTGCTGGGGCATGGCACTATGGAACTGATTTATGGCTCGAGGTGTATTTGGGCTGGTAACTAGGAACAAACACATGTACACACACACATGCATAAAACCAACATGGAAGTACATCAGGCTGCAATTTGGGAAATGCCAGAGTCAAGTTGATCTTGGAAATGCCAGATTTAAATTTCCTGCCAGGTGAGCAGGTGAAACACCAGATTCAACATCTAAGAAATTCCATTCTCTGGCAGGCAAGTACGTGTACATAAACATATATATACATACATTGCTTTTATCTGGGAAAAAATCAAATTACATTTTGAATGAAAAGTGCTGCATTTACTTTCAAACCTCAAGGGCTGTGAAGGAAAGAATGTTACAGCATCACAGACCCTTCCAGACAGCCCTTTCCTCCTCTGGCCCCCACCAGTTCCTACCCAGATGTTAGAGCCCTACCCTCCCATAGGAGAGAGCAGTCTTTCCTGCTCTCTCTCTGTCTTTGTAATAGTTTTCCCACTCTCTGCCTTCTTTCCTCTGTTCCACTCTGGGACTTGGCCAGGACAATTATCTGGTCTTCAGACATCCCAGTCTCATGGTCCTTGCTCACCAGGTTGCTTTTCCTTCCTTTTAACCTCCCATTTTTGGTACAATTTCTCCAGCCCTACAGGCCTTATCCTTTTCAGTCCTAGCTCTACTCTTCTTCCTCTCAAAATGTATGGTATCTTTTGCCTTCTCCTCTTCCCAATTTACTTCTTTGGATACTTTTCATACCTCATACCCTCTCAGATCTTCTGCATCTCCTATCAGACACCTTTAGCCTCTGCCTAAGTACCCATTTCTTTTCCCAGGAGATCGAAATACCACAGATCCAAACTGTAATTGTTCTTTCTCGCTAGACCTTTCCCTTGCCCCACCTCTCAGCTTCTGCCCATTCCAGCATTTCTAGCGTATTGTAGCACTATGGTCACAAGATTAATGCCAGTCACCCACAGCTATCATTGGACTATAATTAATGTGGGGGAAAACTTCAACAGAATTATTTTGCTGTAAGTACCTAGAAAAGCCTGTTTCAGTTTTACCCAACTAAATTTCTAAAGACATACTGAGTTTCAGGATGGCCTTACATGGAGGCGTGGAAAGGCAGATTATCTCAAAATTCTGCTACTCACCATAAAAATTGTTAAAAGGAATACATGGGCAAAGCAGACAACACAATGGATTTTACCCTAGCCCTGTTCTAGGAAATGCTTGAACATTTTATTACAGCAATAATCATAAGAAGTGATAATAGTAGATTTTTGGATCCACTGACCATAGAACTTTTCAGGCCACAAAGTAAAAATTTGAAAATTTAGTTACAATAAAATAACTGTTTTGACAGGAGGAGTGTTTGGCTTACCAGCTTGGACACTGGTCATTGTGTGTTTGCAAGCATGGAGTTTTAAAATTTATTTTTCGTATTTAACTTGATTTGTTTTTTCTGTGTTTCTTTTTATTATATATCACAGTACTACTGGCATGATGGTAGCATGTTTAAAAGCTCCTCATATTTCAATGTTCTTGACAAGCCTATCGTTCTTCAACTCATAGGACATTGTCTGGGTGCTCTCAGGATCATGGGGAACAAGGCCACTGCTTCCTCTCAGGACCACAGCTTCTGCTGAGGCTCAAATGCAGCAGAAAAAAGATAGTTTTACTGGCATCAAAGAACATGCTATCTGCAACTGAGACTGAAGATCCTTCCTTCTGCATTAATCGGGTTTGTACTGGTGCTCTTCATGAGCCGTTCTTGGTTTCTGGAGCTTTCTACAGTATATACGCGCTACTGCGCATGGTACACACACAGCCTGAAAACCCACAGATTATGTTTCCTCTGCTCTGCCAATGACAGCTAGCTGCCCATTTACCCATAAAGATGATAAAACTGTAATTCTAGTGACTGATACAGAGAACTGTTTGAATTTTAGGAGAATCATGCAGATTTGTTGAGGGTCAACAAGAATTTTGTGTAGACATGCTGTTTGATTAAGGAGCTGACTATGATATCAATTATCAGCTATGACTGAGGCTCAATTCTACCATTTCAGATATAATCGCCAGCAGTCAGACCTGGCAGCTGTGGTGCATTCCTTTGCAGCAATATAGCTGTGTAAAGAATAATGATATTTTGGATTACCCAAGCAGCTGGACTACAATTCATAGCTGGAACTGAAGAAAGTCATACACATTTAATTTAGAGCAAATCTGGCATTTCAAAGTATACAAAGGCCTCAGCTTTAGCAGAGGTAACCAACATCTTGTTCCAGTATCACTTCTTTTCCTCCTAAAGAAATAATTTCTGGGGTCCTGAGGAATAGGTCATAACAACTTTATCAAATGTGCCTGGGACTTTGCAGCCAAAGTCTTACTGAAAAAGTAATGAGGCTGTTACTTAACCACCATAAGTGAGGCTTTCCGACAGGAAATTCTGTAAGTTTCCCAATCTCTATTTCTTCAAAAACCATGGCCAAATGATGTCTTGAAGTTAAGGACCTTGTAGATAGAAATGATTCATCCAATGCTTGGCAGCTGTGGCTACATGGATCAATTTTCTTCTTTCTTTTTTTCTTTTTCTTTTTCCTTTTTTTTTTTACATATGGAAATGTTAAGTATTGGAAATATTTTGGGCTAGCCTCAACTGAAACACAAATTATGTTGAGGAATTCATTAGGTCATTTTAAAAGGATTTTTTTATGGAGGATTTGGCATGCTATAGGATATAATGATCTTAATAAAGCATGGTTGCAAAATGCTAATTTCAGAATGTCATAATCAAGCTAAATGATAAAGCCAAGTAGCTCCTGGAGATGTCTGCCTATATCAGTTACACGTAATAGGCACAGTAACAGGGTCATTGTAGAAAAAGGTCTCAAATCCATTTGCAGCTGCTTGGATTCAGCATTTCTGGTGCAAAGCCAGTGGAGCCAGATTCTCCTCCAGTTATTTCACTGCAGTGCCCTTGGTAGGTGAGGAATGAAGCTATGCCACAGGCACAGCTGCTTTCTCTTACCGAACACCAAAGCAGCTGCAGCTTCAGAGCAGCGGAACTACAGGGGAGCAGATCTGTCCCAACATTATTTAAGTCCCAGGAAGAATGGCAAAAGTGGCAAGAGTAAAATATCCTAAAGAGAGAGAGAAAGAGTAAACTGCTTCATTGGCTGAGCGTTGGCAAGAAGCCAAGCCATCATAGCACATGGAGAACTCCCAGGGATAACATGGGATGACAAGTCTGTGTCTACAGCCCATTCCTCCTGGCAGCACATGTGCATGTGTTCCATGCACAGGAATTTTTATAGCAGCAGTTGTAAAGAGGATTAAATAGGTGTCTGACTCTGAGGTACATAGGAAGGACATCACAAAGTATAATGGTATAAAGCTAGGAGGGCAGCGATGTGAAAGGAATGAGAAAGGAATAGGGAAAATACCATATAGTTCTTCAGGTCCTCTTTCCCTCTGAGCTTAAAAGAAATTGCTCTAAACTGGAATCAGTGTCTGACAATGAAAATGAGATAAGAAAAAAAATTGCTTACTCTGGGCGATGCCTATGGATACCCAGACAAAAACTCAGCATTTCCACTTTCTTGTACGCTTCAGACATTTTCACAGATGTAAAGATATGCCATGTGTTTTCATCGGTGCTTTTCCTATTGTATTTCAACATCATTAGAAACTGAATTAATCTCAAATGGAATTTAAAGCAGTGGAAATTTGTCTAGAAAGGATTTAACTACATCTATTAACTCAATGAGACTTTCAGATAGCAAAATAATAGTTTGAAAGTTCCCACAAAGAAGCAGAAATGACACTTTTATTTGGGTTCACAACTTTTCTGTTTCAATAAATACTGAACAGACAGACCACCTTAGGAAGTGAATACTTAGTCTAGTCAGAAAACATGAAGGTTGTTTTCTAATAATTAAAAAATTTATTCTCATTTACATATTTATATTTTTTTTGGCCACAAATACCTACACATTTTATTTTCAGACAAGTGGAAAAACTTCTGGAAATGTCCCAGATTTGTTTAATGACCTGCTTCAGACTCTGAAGGGAATGAAACAGCCACAAGAGGACAAGTGACTTTTTCCTTTCTTCTCTAAGGCAAAGTTCATGGGGTAGGTTTTCCACTGGATTTATCTGGAGCTGGACCTTGATATGACCTAATGGGATGAGTAGACCCTCTACACCGAAGATGGAAAGCGTAGTGTAGAACAGAGGCCAGACTATAACGTAGCAGAGTATGTTTTCAATGTATCTCCACACACTTTGTGGATTAGGAATGACAAAGACGGAGAAGCCACTGCTGAAATGCCTCTGGAAGCAGCAGTGCTTTGGACCTTTCTGCTACGATTGCAGGAAGAGGGTTTGCACACATCTCTGCCGATGAGGATCACCAGGCTCACTCCTCCGCTCACTAGCACATTTTGGACCCCGTCAGCAGCCCCTGATTGCTGGCGTGCTTTGTTCATATAGCTGTGATCATTTCCTTTCTTAAAATAGTGCTTCAAACCGAGTCTGCACACCTCTTATGAGTGACTCCACAGATTCATTTAGCATCTGCCCTTGACTTTCCTTCTCTCTGCTGCCCCAAATTGCCCAAGTTGTGCTAAATCTTGTTAAATCCTTTCTCTCTTTGTTATGCTTAATTACATAGTTGCCAATCTTAAAACACACAAAAGAGGGAAATTTGAAAACATTCTGGGATTTGTATTATACTGTTGAATGAACTTGGGTTTTTTTCCTATTGCATGGGAAAGACAGATTTAAATGAACTTTTCACAGACAAAAAGATGGGTGAGTCTTTAAAAATATAGAAAAGAATTGGCAGGTGTATAATTATTTTACTGCTTCTACTTTTGTTACTTTCCTTCCTTACTGTCAGTCTTCACCCTCTCCCCAACCTGGTTAATAATAATAATAATAATAATAATAATAATAATAATAATAATAATAATAATAATAAATTTTAACCCCCTTCTTTCTATGCTAACTTTGTGGGAAGAACTATACACATATGCAAAGAGATCCTTTTTTTGAAAAAAGTTATCTGGTGCTAACCACACATCTCTGGACACTCGCACTGGAGGTGAGGACTCTGCCACATGACTGAGCTATATCTCAGTTACAGCAGTTTAACAAAGTTTGGTCTGTCAACAGACCTGGTAAAATTGTCCAGCCCATACAGTTAATCTGCCCCAGTAACAAGGTAAAATGCATCAGTTTAAGTCATCATGACATACAGGAACCATTACAACAGCCTGGATAACAAATGGTAACTGTTTATTCCACAGTAACTTGAGACATTTGCTCCAGTTAATCAAGGGGAAAGAAACTGTCAGGTAAGAAACAACAGATCAGAAAAGAATAGCCTGCTGTTACTGCTGATGAAGAGACAGACAACTGAAGAAAAAAAAGTCTTATTTAGCCTGTGCTGCTGAAATCAGACCTGTGCAATATCTGCTTGCTTGGAGGCTTGGATTCTACCATGAAGAATACAGTCTGACAGAGAAAGAGCACATGAATAGGAATGTACACAGCAGGAGCACAGAGAGACTAAACTAAAGCCAGTCATGCCATCGGATCAGCATTGCTGCTGCTCAGTGTGCAATGCTCACAACAAGCAGCTTCATGTGGCTTTGAAAACAGAGGAAGTACAGCGGGACAGAGGGGCAGTATGGAGCCCTATGGCATCAGTGATTGTGTAGAAACTGGTAAAATGAGCAGAAACACCGTTTCTAACATATATGTTAGCATTTCCAATGTGTCAGATCTGACCCATTCGGGGATAAATCTCTTATAAGAACATATATCCTAAGTTCACTCAGAAAAAAAAATCAATGGGAACAGTTTTATTCCCTTTAGACACAAGTTTTCGTTTTCTGAATGCCAGTGATATGAGGTACCTTAACATCTAATCATGTGTTCAAATGTACTGTGTTTTAGGCATCCTGAAGATACAGCACCTCATGTTGAATTAATAAAATCTGCAGGAAGGAAGGTGCAAGTGGAAACCTTAACCTGTTGGATGAAAGCTACTGTCTTGTGGTCTTAGGCTGGATTTAGCCAGTTTTCCCTTTCCCCCAGGCTCATCTGCATATGTGAAGGGAGCTGAACATAAAACACAAATGGTCAGACCTTATGACCTCCACAACGATGTTGTGAGGTCTGAGAGTCCACAAAAACCAGGTCTCCATTTAGGAAAACATTTCATGTGGTGATTTGGTGTTTCCCCTCAGCAAATCCTTTCTCTGCTCCTGGGACAGGCTTTAAGCTGCATCTTAACTTTCAAAAGGTTAAACTGCCTTCTCACAGCTGCTAATGTCTTCTTCAAGGAACTCCTTGAAAGCTTATTCTTAGGATATTGATTTGTTGCTATTAAAACATAATGAGCTTGTGTTTGTTGTGGGATAGGTAGTCTGTTTTAAGCCATTCCCACTCTTGGGAGTGGTTGTAAATAAAACATAATTCTTCCAAGGGAGCTGTCATCCAGAAATCTTGCATTGAGCCTTTCCAGATGATAAAAACATTTCTAAGACATGAAGGACAAGAATGACTTACGAGAAATACATACAGCCCCAAGAGTGACTCAGAGAAGGCAGAACCAAGGCCCAGGAGGAGAGAGCACTGCCAGTATGTTATTCTTTGTGCCTCGGTCATGAAGAGACAACAGCTTCCCAGGCTTTATACCCCACTTCTCCAGCTATTCTGGCCTCCTTCAAGCAGACCAGAACTGACATGTAACCCCTCCTGGCCAAAGTGCCTAACCCAAACATTGGTTCTGGAAGTTATTCTATCCATTAATTGATAACAGTAACATCATTATGGTTACCCACTGCTTTCTGTTTGCAAGTTTACATCTGCAATGCTCTCTCAAGCTCGGTCTGAAGCCTATCCTTCAGATGTCCTCAGGCACCCTGAAACCACTGCTACTTAAGCAATAATAAAGCTCCTTTTTCTCCCCTTACGGGATGCTGTATTCCCCACAACAGCAGTTTCATTCATCCATAAAACATCCCTTCTCAAATAAAATCCAGGCAATTTTGGAGCATGATGCTGAGCCACTTGCCATGTGCCTTTGCTCTGGGAGAAAGACACGCCTCACTGTCCCTTGCAGCAGACTTAAATGGGCAGATGAGATGGGACAACCAAACCCCTTATCCAAGTCTGTCACCAGGTATTTTCATACCACAGGAGAGTTCCACAGGATCATTCATAAACAGCAGTTTAGTTGAGGTTTGTCTGATCCAGCTTGGTACTTTTGTAAGGCACTGGGCTATGCATTGATGTTTTGTTATAGTTAACTTCTTGCAAGAGAGAAACCACTCTAGAGTCCTGGCTTTGCTCAATTTTCTCAATAAATATAGATATACATACACGCATTTAATATAGCACAGTGTATACATAAAGTATATACACATAGTATATGTATATATCACCTTTCCTTACAGTTTACTGTTACAGACACTTGGTTCTTCTGTATCTCAGTCAGATCAAGAGGGATTTTTTTCCCCCCCAAGGAAGGGGAATATCTGTGTATCTAACCACATTTCTGCTGCCCATTTCACTGAGTTATTACTTTTATCTTCTCAGCTCACAGAACTGTACTACCTAGCAAAAAACACAGCAAACACAGAATTTGGAAAAGAGGGGTGAGTAGTCCACTCATCTATATGGGAAATAAAAGCCCTGCCTACTAACTCATAATGAGTGTATGGATCCGTTGCCAGAAGAGAGAAAAAATTCAGATTTACACTGCTTTGTGTTTTCCTAGTGGAAATATTGAGCTGATTGAATATGAACTTCTAAATATAAATTTGAGCAAATCCCACCAGTATTGTTACAGACAGACTCCAACTTCTGTAAAGAAACTGTTGGCTTTTCAGTCCCCCATATTTCATGATCTTTCTCCCAGTGGGTGGGAAACACTGTGCTCACAGTGATGCCTCCCGTGCTATAGCAAAGCTGCCAGCTGTCTCAATGTATGCAAATGAAATTATGTGCTGAAGCTTACACTGCCCTTTGTGGGGAGGCTGCTCTTTGGCTGTGAACAGCCCCTGACTTCTCCTGACACAGCAGGCAGAAAGCCTTGCAAATTTGCCAGCAGCCCGACCCAGTCACTTTCAACCAGAGAATACGCAGACCTACCAAAACCTTACTCCTACCTGAAACCTGTGTATCATTGCATGCTTGCAGTGCAGATGGGGCTACGATGTGGGGAACTTACCTTGCTTAAGGTAAGTTTATCATTCAGCAGCTCTTTGCCATGGAAATAAAGAGGTTTACTCTCATATTAGTTACTGAGGTAGATTGGAGGCACAACTGTTGGACATCACTAGCCAAGGGCCAACCTAAGTATGGCAAAGCTGGGTGTAGAATTAAGCTATCCTGTGTCCCTCCTGTACTTCTTAAGCTAAGGCATGCAGCCAAGGAACGTTAAATTTACTTATTTCTTTCCAAAGTCTTTCTTACTGTTTATTAATTCCATCCAGGAACGCCACATAAGTAGGTGTTCACTGCATTTTACTTGTCCTCATGAATACTAGCCACAGCTGTGCCAAAAACAGCTTTATGCAAGTGAAAACCAGGTGCAGTAGCAAAGAAAGTTTAGGGGAGTTTTAAGAAGCATTACTGCCCAGGTTAAAAAGTCATCTTCAGTTTATAGATTTACCACTCTCATGCCCTTCTGAAAAAATGGATTTGTTTGCTTATAAACAACACATTAGGCAGAATATTAATATACTTACAAGATTAGGCATGCAGAAAATAGCTTCAAAATTAGATTTGTCAATAAATACTTGGAGAACAAGAAGAGCATTTTGGCACTAAGTTGTCCTGGTGGATGTTAGTCACATTTCTATCCAGAGATGAAGGATAATGAAGGTCACCGTCATATACATTGATTCAAAATTAAGGACTTTGTCGAAGTTGCAACCTGCAATGATATTGGCGATGAACCTTCAAGCAATCTCTCCTGCAGCCCAGTGGCACAGTTATTAATGAACCTGCTCTTGGAACCACGACTTCTTTTGAGGGCAGGCCAAGCTCTTGAGGAAAGATGAACCTTGCTGCCATTTCTGGCTACAATTCAGAATGCGCAGAAGCCGCCTCTCTAAAACCCAAGTGAAGTAAAAAAATAAACTTCTCACAGGTGGCTATGACAGGAGCTGAGGAAGGCTGTGCAAAGCCAGCTCCCCCAAAGCTGCCCACCAGGGCACTCTGGAGGAGGCCTAGGCTTGCCTTCATTTCAGCACACCACCAAAGAACACAGATAATGCAACTGTTCAGCATTTACGTCCAAGTCTTTCTCTTCCACACCTACCAGAATGTTCTGCCACTGCCTTTGGTGGTGCTGTGTTCCTCTTTTATGGCCCTAAACTAGATTCTGTGAGTTTTATGGTGCTCATTAAGTAGGATCGTGTGCTGATGCTTTTGCACAGGCCCTCTAACAACCACCATGGATTTAAATCCAAGAGCACACATCCTGTGATAAATCCATAGGCACACAATGCATGCATTAAAAACCAAACAAAACCCACACAGGCTTGAGAAGCACTCCTCTGAGACTCTTTCTTCCCTGTACCTCTTGATCAACAACTGTTTGGTTTTTTTTCCCCACCACTGACTAGCGATGACTTTTGCAATATTTGTCAGACCTTAGAATCAGATTTTCAAAAATATGTACTAAAATTGTCAAAAATGTTTGTGCTTGCTGCAGCATTGTCCATACACTGAGTATGAGTCTGATTAACAGATGGGATGGCTCTGCTCACACTAACATGTATTGCCTGTGCTTTCACCTCCTTCAGGCTATAAAACTATGATCTTCACAGCCCAGCCTTCTGTGCAAGTCTGAGGAGCTCCATTTTTCAAAATAGGCCTGTAACTTTTAAATATTTGCTTTTGACTTAAAGCTAAATAAATCAAGTCATAAAGCAAGTAAAATGCAACAATTTGCCTCTCTTGTGTCAACAGAGTACATGGGAGCTAAAAGGCCTATGCTCAAAGAGAAGGGTGACATTTTAGTTCTCTTCCTCCAGTGACAGAGAAATGGCTCTTTGTGTATTCTGTCAGGAAAGTCTACCCAAGTCACACCTCATTTAAAATTATCTGGATTATGAAACTCAAATTGGCTGTCAAGGAAAGTGCAAAAGCTAGGATAATAAGTGAATTCCTAAGAGCTCCTGGGGAAAGCATCAAGTTTTTGGAAAATAAACTAAAACCAAAAGATACAGATTCACTCTAGACCCATGAGCAGGAATTACTGAAGGCCTTTTTTTCCTACAGGATTTTTCCTTGGCATCAGCCATAGACCCCTGATAAAAAATTTTTCAAGCCTTTCAGAAAACACACAGAGGACCATGATGTCCATAGGATGGTCTTATTTCTGTTTGAAACAAAAGTTACCCCTCCTATTGCTTGTGCTTCTGTGCCATGATTTAGCACATGTACAGCTACAGCAATCAACGCCTGCAAGCAAACAAAATGCGGATTTAAGTCAGTACAGGTCAGGTCCCTGATAGTTAAATTTGCAGGGAAATGTCTATCATTCATTGAGGCAATTATTTTCATGTAAGACAAAATCCTGAAGGGTTCACACAATCTTTTCTCAGATAAATACCTATCCTGAAATCACAAGAAAATTTAACCAAAATTATTTGACTTTTCAAATATGGGTTGCATAAAATCAACCACCTCTTCAAGGCCTGATGAAATACCTTTGCCTTCATTGAGTTCTGATTTTGTTTCTGTCTAATACACAAATCCCAATACTTTTCGTGTACTGCCTTTTAGAGGACTAACAGATCTTGCCATCAGTGGGAAGGAGTTTAATTTAAAGCAATATAAACAGTGCTGCACAGCTGAACTAAAAGAAGTGGCAATTAAAATGCATCTGCTATAATGGAATGAACTTTAATAAAGATCTTAAAAATGATATTAGAAGTCATGCATGAAGTTTTATTCCTTGTGCATGGAGTAACAGCAGAAATAATAAAAAGTCTTGGCAAAAATATGAAACATGGCATTTGTAAGCCTGATGGAACTACAGCATTGCAAAAATTTTATTGCAACAACAAGAAGAAAAATATTTCTCCTTGATTGCCTATTTTTCATTTGAATCAATTTAGTCTAAATTTGCTTTTTCTTCTCTTAAAGGTCATTCTTTTGTAAAGTGATTTTTATAATTGTTGTCATTCTAGATAATTTATGTCAAATTTTGGCTAGATTAATCTTGAGAGGATCACTCTAATGGATGATTAGCTAATAGATTCATGTAGGCATTCAGGCACAATACTCACTCAGAGGACTGTCTACAGCACAAAATAAAAATTAAGCAGAACTTCCTGTCTTTAGGTGTGCAGCTATCTGTATTGATCTCTACTCCAAGCTCTTTGAATGAGGGCTGTCAGCCTACTGAATGATTCTGTCCATAAATTATTCTCCACAGATTTTTTACTTTGGCTGTGTGTATCAGAAACTAGGCATTCTTTGAATTGTTCTGGGAAGCAGGCAAGGACAAATGTTTCCATGAGGTTGAAATGGTCAGCCGGTCCTCCGAGCTGATTTCCTGTTTAAGTATTTAACCCACAACATAGCAAATAGGAGCTCCAGGAAGGCACATCAAAAAGCCAAACAAAATTAAATCAGTATACTCTGCCTGCCAGCTCTGTTCCTGACCTGTGTGTATTTGGCTGAGTCTACCAAGTACAGTAGCTGAGTGTTCAGTATGAGATGTGAAATTGTGGTATGACAAAATTCTCCCTGGATCTGAGAATGGAAGGTGCCACAATCCTATCCTCAGTTCTGCTACCAGCTCACTGGGATGTCCAGAAAGGCATTCAATCTTTCTGAGACTCAATCGCTGATGCCATTTTTGAGCACGTGACTGTGCCTGGGCCCAGAGTTATCTGTGTTAAGCCCTCAAAATCTCAGTTTCTGTAAGGTTTCATATCCCCTCTGAAGATGAAGTCCCCCACCCATAATTGGTCACCACCTGGTAATCTGCCCACTGCTTCAGTTGGACTGCAGACGTGTATCCAAGGTGAATACAGTGCGAGGTATCTTCAAAATTAGCATTTGTCTTTCATATGTAAAACCTGGAAATTAAAACTGCTCCACTCTAAACTGCACAGAGATGTTTTGCCACTTTTTACTTGATTTCAGAGACAAACTCATTGGAGCCAAGTAACTGGGTTTTTGTGGCAATGTTTTGGTAGCAGGAGGGGTGCGACAGGGGTGGCTTCTGTGAGAAGCCACTGGAAGCTCCCCTTGTGACCCTGTGGGGAACTCACACTGGAGCAGTTAATGAAGAACTGCAGCCTGTGGGAAGGACTTACTCTGGACAAGTTTGTGGAGGACAGTTTCCTGTGGGAGGGACCCCATGCTGGAGCGAGGGAAGAATGTGAGGAGTCCTGCCTGAGAGGGAATGAGCAGCAGAGACAATGTGATGAATTGGCTGCCAGAGGAGGTAGAAAATTTGGGAGTGAAGTTGTGTTTGGGAAGAAGGAAGGGGTGTGGGAAAGGCCTTTTCAGATTTGGTTTTAGTTATCTTAATCCTACTCTGATTTGATTAGTAATAAATTAAATTAATTTTCTCCAGGTCAAGTACACTTCGCCTATGACAGTAATTGGTGAGTGATCTCCCCCTGACCTTATTTTGACCCACGAGCTTTTCGATTTATTTTCTGTCCCTTGCCCAGTGAAGAGGAGAGTGACAATGTGGTGATGGTGGGCACCTGCTGTCCAGCCAGGTTCAACCCACCACAAACAGAAGGATTGAAAATAACATGCCATGGTTCTTTGAGTATTAAGGTATTAATTACTGGCAACATGTGGAGTCCTTGTGGTGGCCATTAGTACAATATTTCTTATTGTACTCCATACCCTTACAGGGTGAATCAAGTGCTAGCTGAGGCAGTTCCATGTTTTAAAAAACCCAAAACATTGTACAAGGACACTGGTGACCCCATTTTGAGATTTTTACCATCAAATTGCATCGGGCACTGGATTAATTCTTAAGCAAGTTAAGAGCTCAGTTCAGCAATGACTTGAGCTGTAAATCAGCAAATAATCTCACTGCAATGAACAACACCATTTTGTGCTCACGGCTACGCACTAAGCCAGGCACTTAATTCCACCCCTATCAGAGTATGCACTGACATGCCTGGCTTTCTGTGCTGGGCCCAGGCTTCCCATCAGCAACACGGTGTTGTCAATCAGTGCACTCCCATGTATGACTTTTTGTTAACCTTATGGGATGCCATTTTTATTTTTTCTACTTTAAATTCTGTTATTTTTTCCATTCTGCCTTCTGGGTTTTTGAACATTGTGAGAGCATTTCGCACATGTTTTTTGACTTTCCCAGTAACCGCAAGGGTTCAAATCATGCTATTTTTGGTTATAGTGGTGGTTAAGTGAAAGCTGGGGTTCCTATGCTGTTGCCTAGTTTCAAAGGCTGGGGCTTTTTTTAAAAAAAAATAAATGCCACAAAGCCTGTGATGAGATCATGACAGCTGACAGTACAGGGTGTGATAGCTGTGCAAAAAGAGTTATTCCCTGTCACACTGGTAGGAGATAAAATCCCAAAAAATTATTAGGGACTACATATTTTCTTGCTCAATATTTCTAATGCAGCTAGCACAATATTCCCCTCTAGTTGGGGGTGGGCTGTTTCTGACCCTTTGGGCAGCCATGTTTTCCCATTTATTTTTCACTTCCTTTCCTTCCAGCACCTACTTAGCATGTTTCCCACATTTACATTAAGAAGACTGAAGAGTTATCAAAACTTCACCTTCCTGCCTGTCCATAACCGCATAAATTCATCTAAGCCATAAATTCAAGGCAGCAGTGTGTACATCCTGTCTGAATGTAAAGAGCTTTCAGCTTTCTGGACATGTAGATTGAGTTATTTTTTTTTTTTCTTCCACCCCACCCAACCCCCCCACCCCCGAAGCTGCACTGAACGATGTTGAAATGCTGCCACCTTCTGATCGTCACTTGTGCTGCCAGTGGGCTGCAGGAGCACATTCCCCCATTTCCTCCAGACTTGTAAGTTGATTTATACTGATCCTCAACTGCATTGCTGCAATATATAACATGACAAGTTAAACGCAGTGCCTGCCAAAAAGTCTTGATAGGCTCAGCTTTTGTGCAGCGGCACTTGAAAAGACCATTACTGCTGCCATCCGACTAAAGTATGCTCAATATTTTTGACAGTGAATTATCTGAACAGCAGTTTATCTCAATGTTCACTCGGTGTTATAACAATTTAAAGATTAAAAAGATGGGAGATAAAAAAAAAAAGAAATAAAAGGAAAACCTGCTTTTGTTCCAACTACAGAAAACTGGAATTACTTTTTCTGTGAATTTTAAATCCATCCTGCACTTGCTCCCAAATGCATTTCAGAGCACATTAGTGGGCTGATAATTAACATAGGTGTAGATCCCATTTAGTTTTTGCCATTTGTTGTCGAGATCTTAGATCTTCAAAAATACACCTATGGTTGTATCTTCTCAGAGATACTTTGTGGGAGGTCTTCAAAGCAGTGGCTTTAAAATTAAGCCAGTGAGGAGTAGATCTGAGTTTCCCAGCTGCCTCTCTGCAAGGCCTGTGTCCTGCTTTCTGAATCTCCTAAGAAGATATGAAATCAATAACTGCATGACTGCTGCAGTGATTGGACGCAGAGCCCCATCTCAAGAAAGCATCATTCTCACTTACTCCTTGTTTGCAGCTTTATGCTCAGGAGAGCAGAATATATTTTCCACCACTCCATTTCTGCAGACCAGAAATCACCTCTGGTTGCAATGCCAAGATTGTCCCAAGACCATTCTCAAACCTGAGAACTGACAAAAAGATTCTTCTGCTTATTTATGAGATCAAGTACTTGCAACTAAGCAAACTTTTCTGGCTGAAATGTATTAATTTGGAGATAAGGATTTGAGTCAACAAAGATGTTTTTCAAACTCTTGTAAATTTCAGCAAATTATTCTGGCTTCACCATTAAAATAATTGTTGAAATAATCAGAATATTTTGGGCATTTTCTAAACCTAAGGTTTTGATTAACCAATCTACAATTATTTACTAATCTTAGTTATCAAAGATTGTTAAAACCTCAGAAAGAATTTTTTTTTTTCAGTTAAGTTGAAATCCCCAACTTGTTTTTGTTTTCTGAAACTCCAGCTGAACTAAAAAACCCTCTTGTTTCCCACTGAGCACTCAAAAGTACCTTAGCCAGGAGCTACCAGCAATTAGTGGCTTCGAGGTAAAAAAAACCAAAACAAACCCAAACCCAGAAAACTCCAAAGCAAGTAATGTGATGGGAGCAAGACCATAGTGTGCGCTCTCTGGTTGGTGTGACATGGCCAAGAACAGCGTCAGGAGGTGCCACAAGCAGCATGGTGCCTGAATGCTGTGTGCTGGGGACAAGGAGCTAAACCAGAAACTGCTCTGTGGACTTGGAGTGCTCCTTAAGCTGCTGCTGAGAGGTTTGTCAAAACCAAAGAGGAGGGCAAGTCCCATGTCATCTGCCTTAAGTTACTTAGGCAGGATCTGCACCTCTATATTTAGGGGCCCATATATCAAAAGGAGTAGCAGATTGTTGGCCTGAGGTACCTCTTATGATAGATGCCAATCACTTTGCTATTTAAGATGAGAAAGTTCAGCTTCATTTCATGTTGGAAAGTGTTTCTGGTGGAAAAAAAAATATTTCATGTGAGTTAAACAAAGCTCACTACACCGAACTCTGCCAGAGTGTCTTTATGTATTCATACATGAACGTTTCATTCCTTCAGCAACTGAACACTTTCTTTCCTCTACCATAAACAGTGATGTAAACAGTAAACAGTTACTCAGTGATGTTATAATTAATTTCACTACTCTACTGGATAAAACTGATCCTTTCTTTAAGCCACTTTTGGTTCATTTTCCTATGTAGTGAGGTATTAACAGCACCGTGAGCAAAACAAGACAACAAAATTTCATGCATTGGCTGTATTTCTGTGCACCCCATTGAAGGTACACCACAGTGACCAAAATTCCACACTCTACAGCAGTGCAACACAAAATGATTTTTCTACATGTGAGTTATCTGAATTAGACTCCATATTCTGGCCTGGAAGAAAGCTTTCAGCAAGAACTGAGCAGGATACCTGACAGCAGCAACAGAGAACTAGAGAGGAAGGAAAATCCTCTGATGCATTCTAAGAGACGTATCACCAGAAATGAAGGCACCTGTTGGAGTCCAAGAGAAAAAGATAAAAGAAAATAAGTGAGGCATATTTACTTGAACTTCAGAAAATTTGATCTTATAATGGTATGAGCGCTGGAAAAGGCAGGGACTTCTGTATCATGATCCAAATCACTGTGTAAGTATGTGTTCAAAATAAAAGTCAGTGATTACTGTCTCAGAGATATAAAAAACGTTTTGACAGCAATGAGTAGGCATGATAAAGTAGGTCAAAATTTCTATTGCTCTCTGCAGGCAATGGCAATTCCTTGGAGTCAGTAGAGAAGGGGAGACACTTTGTGTCAATACTAAGTCATTTCTGAATTATATTTCAATTGCACAAACAGTGCATTTTAGAAAAAATGGTGGGTATTCCACTGCAAACCAGAGGACATTTTAGAAATGTCATTTGACATGAGTCTTTCTTTTAAGATCAAGTTTCTACCTCTGCTAATGGCTGGGAGAAATTCACACCCATGTCACTTAGTATTATCATATCAGCTCCACCTTCCAGACCCTTTGCCATCTTGGTACTTCTGGCAGTGATGTATGCTGCTGTGACCTACAGAGCTGCTCCAAAACTAGTGTAAAAATTGTACAAGAAATACCCCTGGATTTTAGAGAAACATTTTAATTAACTGTAGTCAAAAGGATCACAGTCTTTCTCTTTCTTAATCTAGCCATGTTCTAAATTATTCTCTACCTTACCAGTGAGCAGTCTGAGTGAGTCAGAAGCAGAGGTATCACCAGGGTTTTGTGATCATTTTGAGCTCAGATGCCAGTCTCTGACTGCCTATGGCATGCTTTTTTGCCCATCACCCCTCAGCAAACCTCCACAGCGGAGTTCCCATCCTTCAGACAGTTCCTTTCTTCACAATGTGGAGACACAAATATCTTCTCTTCTGCCAGTAGTTCAGATCAATACTTTATCACTTCATTCTTCTGTTGCTGCTTTAGCCTGTAGTGAATTGAGTTTTCTGGGGTGGTTGTTCTTTTTCCTCCTTTTTTTTTTTTTTCTTTTTTTTTTTCTTTTTTAACTAGGATTTGTAGTTCATTCCTTCACCTTTCTTGCACAGCAGCCATTAGCTTCAGTTTAGCTTCTCTTAGCTCCATATATCAGTTCATTACAAGAGATTTCTTAGAAATCGACCTTAGCACTCTGAATAAAAACACAACCCGGCCTTTGATTTCTGGAAAGTGTTGGTCTATGGGATGTCAGTGTACCACAGCAACGAGCTGCTGCATGATCCACAGCTGGCCTTTGCTCAGTGCCTTGAGCAATATTAGCTCTGTTTTCTGATTTCCCACTTGGACCCACTTTGGGTGCTACATTTCTCGAATACTGGAACATGTTGCCGGAGCGTAAACATTGTAATACCAAAATCAGCTGCTCCTCCATCTGTAACTATCACTTAAACATCCCATTCTCGATACACAAGAAGAAGAAACATTGGCAGATCTGAGGGGCATCATTAGCAACGCACTGCTGGTAAGAACCCCTTGCATATTTCAGCTAGAGGTGGGAAAGCACTGCTCTAGTGAGAGGTCCCTTCCCACAGCCATGGCTTCTGCAGGTGTCAGCCCACATAGTTATTTCAGCTCTGGTGTTTCGCTTTCTTTAAATTAGGACACACAGTGCTGAGAATTCATATATAGGAAAAATGCAAATCAAAGCTACTGTGGCTTCTGGAAAGTAGATACATAGTGACACCACTCAGCATTGACCTCAGCCACTGCTGGACGTGTGTGAACCTGGAGTTCCATCACAGGTTTGTGTGCAGAGGGACATGGTCTCATGGGCAGAGTCAGGCTGGGAAACAGGTTGTTCCCAACCCTAACAGCCTCTTTTCAGAAATCAAAGTAATCAATAGCCCCTTGCCCCTCACTGCCTTTTCTGCACATGGAATGTATCAATCACTTATTACCCTTACTTTAAGACAAAAGTTAAAATTATTCAAATTGCTGAAGCATCAGGTGTTATGCTGAGGATAGTCATGAAAGTAGGTTGGGAGGTAACATCTAGATGTCAACTTTCTAGCAGAAAACAGATTAGAACTGCAAATACCATTCAGGCCAAAATGCTGTCCATATTGCCAGAAAAGAACTTTGAAAAATAATTGTTACAAAGAATACTTTAAACTTTATTTTTGTTTTAGGTATGTATGGGAAGAAAAGAGATATTTTTCTTTCTCAGCTTGAAAAAAGGTCGTATTAAAATAGTATAAGAAGCTGTTACAATATTTCCTAAATGAAACATTTTAACCCTTTCTTTTGTGAAAATTTTACAAAATGGAAGACTATCCTGAAACCTGTGTTCTGTGTTGTAAAACTTCCTACTACTTTTTTTTTTTTTTTATTTGTTAGTGAGTGGGTTTTAAATTAATAAAACCGAGGAGGTTCTACCAAATTTTAACTTGAACAAATAAAACTTTCACTTGAAAACTTGGGGAAAAAAGTATTTGAAAGAACCATTCATCCATGCCTATGCAAACCTTCACTCCATCCACACTAACAAGCAAGAGGATGCCAATATAGAAACACAGGCACTTGGCTCTAATCTGAGCAAGACCAAGGGGACAAACAGTTTTTGTGAGGAGAAGACTGCACACGAGGCATTTCTGTAATACAGATGCCTCTGCGTACTAGGGTGAGCAGCAAGAATCTGGGCTGCTTATTTGAACAGCAGTAAGGTAAATATAAAAGCAATAAGATAAAATACTATTAGTTTTTCACTGCTTTCTCCCCTCTCTTATTGAACTTCACTTTTCATTTTCTATTAAGGTCAACTGGGCAGGCTTTTCTGAAACTCCTATATGTTGAAATGTAAATAAAATAAAACAAGCAGGAGGGAGATGAAAAGAAATGACTGGTCCTAATGAGTGTAAGTTTATACTCTGTGCTACAGAGCCAGCAGGAACATCCCACAGGCAGGGTCAGATACTGAGGGGATGTTTACAGCTCCACAGACATCAGCTGAGGGCTCAGCCTGGATGTTAAGCCTGGTTTCCTGCATGGCAGTAAGCGTCGGCATGCTGCCTTGTGGCCGCTCTTCGGCATCTGCAGAGCAGAGACGCTTCTGCACAGAGGTGGCTCCAATGCTTTCCCTTCTCCATCCCTCCCGTGATGCAGCACCCAAAAGGCTCCAGAGGAAAGGATGTGTGTGGCTGCCCTCTTCCTCCATCAGGCAGTGAGAGGGAAGGGGGAGAAAGCAGGGGAAAAACCCTTCAGCCTCATGCATTTCTCTTTCTGCCAGCAGCTGATGGGGAGCTGCCGCCAGCCTTCCCATTAGAAGTTTACAGAAAAGGTGAGCTCATCTCATTCGATTAGGACTGTCACCATCAGACAGTGTTTGCAATTAGTCCACGCCAACCTTATTCAGGCTTTGGATGCCTTTCAGCGGCGAAAAAGGGAACACTTGAGCTCCATTGAATTGGAGCGTGGCATCTGCTGCATGCTGGGGGGAGAGGTTGGGGGTCAGCCCTTGATTTTGATAAAGCGTGCCAGATTAATTGTCTTCGGTAATCCTGTTTGTCATGGTAGATGTGCAGAGAAGTCTTTGTGGCACAGCCTGACATATGGGCTGGCCGGCTGCTTGCCTATTCAGTCCCTCCCAGCACATGCTCTTCACAGTTGGCCTAGTTCCCAGCGCCTTGTTTTCCCGGGGAGCCAGCCTCCTGCGCCTATTCAGCTGGCCCCCCGCTCCACAAACAGGCTCCCTAATCTTCAGGCCTGTCTGGGCTATTCAAAGTGATTGCATTATTCAAAGAGATCAAGAAAGAGAACGGGGCGGGAGGGGGAAGCGCGAGAGGGGAAAAGAGAGCGGTGCAATTTGGAAAAGAAATAAGCAGCCATGTACTTCAGTCAGAGCTCTTCAGGAGGCTGATTATAGCCCCTCTCAAAATCTGAATCTATCGCAAAATTATACCCTGCCTCTTCTGTAAAATAAATGCTAATAAGAGGTAATTTGGACCCTGCTGATTATCAACTTCAATGGAGATGGTCTTTTTCCCGCATGTTTTGTTATGAATTCTTGAATTTCTCCCCCCTGTTAGGATTCATGCTCCACAGCGAAAGAAGAAACAGGAGATTTGAGGAGAGCAGGACAAACGTGGCATGACAGAGGACAGGTGAGCATCTAGCTGGGCAGATCAGTCTGGAGTTACTGAGAGACCACAAGTGGATCAGCATCCTGAACATGGATCCAGCACACCCGTGCTCCCACAGCTTAAGTGCAGAGCCTATCCTGCAGCTGTACAGCTGCCTTACAACAACTTGCTTCCCCAGGGAATGGAAGAAGGCAGATGGATCTGAGTTGATGTGAAAGGGGAACAGAAAGAAGTAGCTGAAAACACCCTTACCTGGGTTTCTTAAGTGCTTTTTTATTATAAATTTAATTACACGTTAATAAATGTTACTTTACAAGAGCTCTTAGGATACATAGTGCCTAGTTTTTTAAATGGGAGCAGCTTTGGAGAAATGCTGTGAATTCAGTATGTCAGCCAAGACCTTGATTTCTAAAGGCCATAACCTATGGTATTTCAAACCCCATCTTGACTTGGCTAGAGTCAAATCTGCCCAAGAACAATTTTCTAAGTGTATGTGTAACACACCAATAGGAAACAAACAAACCAATCCCCAAACCAACCAAACAACCCAGGAAAAAAACCTCAAACAACCACCCCCCCACCCAGTTAAAAGTAAAGCACACTATTTACCTCACTATATTTTTGCCTTCTTATGGTTCAGAGAAGTAGCAGAAAGAAATAGATGCTGCTGAAATGTATGTCCTGTATGAACATGCAGAGAACACACTGTGTCCCATTAATAAACTGCCCTGACCCAGAGTATATGTACACCCGTTGTTTCCTGTACCAAGAAAGTGATAGCATTAGCGTGGTGTGATTTGCTTGTGCTGTTGGTCATCTGACAGATCTTTACCACCATCTGCCACATTTCAGCCAGTTCTGAAGAATTCTCTAAACCTCTGCCTGATGCACTATTAAAATTTGGTAAAGTGTCCTGCAAGGAAACAACCAGAGCATTGAAGAATGGCAAGCAGTATCTAAGACAGTTCAAAAGATCACCCTTTGTCAATTTTTTAAAGCCAATTTTATCTCTTTATGCTTCTCCCATAGCGTCTTTAGCGTCATCCTCAATCCTTGTCCAGAATTTTCTGATTAACAGTTTGACACATCAGTTCCTGGCTTCTCCTCAACACTAGAACTTCCTCTCAGCAAGCTCATCAGAGTCACATTCTGTCTTCTGCAAAGGCTCAGTACCACCCAGATTAAATTCAGTTTAACATTAAGGAAATCAGAGTTTTTTTGCCCCACCTTCCTTGTGCTTACCATTCAGAAGTTAACCATGCTTACATCAGCTGTCAAAATAATGTTTTAGTACTGTTTTCATCCCTCCCGCCAAGATCACATCTTAGACTGTGTTTTAAGTACAGCATCCATAAGCTGTTTAAGAGGTAAGATTGCATGGTTTTGATATTAGGGAGCAGGAAGGCTACCCCCATGTCATCTCAAGCGAAGACATTGTGCGTATTTATTTGACTCTTGCCTCTGCTATTTCTGCTGCTGCTGCTCTCACTGAGCATCATTTCCCCTACTCCCCTACATACTGAAATAGATACTGTATTGTAATTACAATTAAAGGAATGTAGGACAACCAACACCTCTTAAGTGTCCTCTTCCAGGTGGATGTGTAGCCTGAATGAGAGTTGTAGAACAGAATTACCATTCTCTGTTCAGGCCTGAGTTTTCCTACTGTTCCTGCTAGACAATTCGTTTTTCAGACTAATAAAAAAGTTAATTTCTGAGGCTACTGTCCTTCTAGTAGGGATCAGCATAGACAAGTGATCTAGACAAACACAGAAAGCTGAAATTGCCATGGGGCTGATGAGCCAGAAGCAGGCGTATCTTCTGATGACATGAAGCCTTTGAAGCCATTAGGCTTTTGCTGGATGTGTGCTGAAGGAGAGTGGTGGCATGCTCAAGTCAGCAATCTCATTTTTAACCACCGTTTTGTCCTTATAGCAGCAGGATAGCTCGATTTATTTTTGCAAAAGTGTTGATATGTCTCTTAGAGATATACAAATCTTTGTCTTTGAAGAATGCCATTTTTATGGTCAAATGAAAAAAAGGAATTTTTGTAACTCTGAGTATATTGATTAATATATCTGCAACAACATGATTTTTTTCCCCATAAACAGAGCTTCAGAAATTGTTTGTTGCAGACAGATCTAATGGAAAAAGGACAAGTATTCCAAGTATTGATATTAATCACAAGTATTTTCCAATTCCCTGAGAAGTTGAAAGTTTCATCCATCCTTGGAAAAATATCCTGATCTAAGATATGTTCATAAAGACAATTATCAGAGAAATTAGTAGAACCTCAAAATTTGGTTTTAATACTTCACACCAAGTTCATTCAGGAGATAAAGTTTTACATGATTGTCATGTCAATTTTCTTCTATAAGGTCTGAGAAAAAATATCAGTAAATAATCAAAACTGAATTGCTGTCATTCAGGGAATTTGAGTCAAGGTGAAGTGGTCACAGCACCAGCCTTCCAGAGTTCAAGAAATGTGTGATAATGCTCTCCGGCACATGGTGTGATTTGTGGGGTGGTCCTGTGCAGAACCAGGAGAGCATTTATTTCAATGATCCTTGTGGGGCCCTTCCAACTCAAGATAGACTAGGGAATTTTAGCTATTTAAATTATTGCAGTTGCATTTTAAATAGAAGTGAGTAATTTAAGGAATACCTTAAGCCTTTCTTAAGAAAGAAGGAAGAATCTTCTTTTCTCCAGTGTCTCTGTAAGTTGGCCGTGGGCAGGTGCCAGCAACAAATAGGAGTTTCTAATATCAGCTATCCCTGGTGCACTTACATCATCCTTTTCCCCTTGTTTAAACCCACAAAGATTTATGAGGAATGAAACACCCTTTTGCTTTAGGGATAGTTTGAACGATTTCAGTATTTTTAGCAACCAAATGCACAGTGAGAGATTCTTCAAAGATTAAAATAAAGTAAAAACCATGTGAATTTATTAAAATCCTTTCACACATTTTGAGTAGTGCTTGCCATGTATTTTGATGGAAACCAAGGGCAAACTTCTGACTTAGTGTGTGACCTAGTACAGGCCATATAGAAAATAGCAGGGAAGGAAGGGAATGGATTAATCAGTGCCCTCTAACTTGCAAGTTAAAGCCAAATGTGTGATATTAACAGATATGAAGGTGCTGTTTTGAGTTATATTCCACTAGCATTAAGCAGCTCTTGGAAGAAGATCATTGGTTTGGACGAGGTCACCTCTCAAAAAAAAGTTGTTGTCAGTGGATAAGTAAGTCATAAATAGTGTGTTTGTGTCCCCGCCATCTTCGAAATAATACTGTCGCCTTCTGACACCTTTTACAAAATTAATATTTTATTTCTATAGGGAATAAATTAAGTTCCAGATCCTTCCTGGGTTCTTGGGCTCATTAGTTACTAAAACTATTGAAAAACTGTAGTTGAACTAGGTAACACATGCACATCGTTATGTTGTATGACACAGTCTCACTGGTAGTAAATTAAAAACTGAAACATGTATGCAGTGAAAGGTCATTGACAAAACAAGAGCCTCATGTTACTAGAGACACAGCTATTATTTTCTGATTTTCTCAGTACATATCTACAATTCCGTTTCTCTGGAGTCTTTGATAAACCCAAAAGTAAAAACAAGAATTGAAATTAATCAAGTCATTACACATTACATTACCTCCTGCACTCTTTGACATTAATACTTAAGTACCACACAAAAGCAAACCCAAAATGATATTCCAGCCTTATGACAGCTGTATCAGTTGCCTGCCATCAGTGAAGGTAAGAAATAGTCATTTGCATCATAAAGTCCCCAGTGAAGACACAAATAACTCCCTGTTTTATAAACAGATTATACCTTCTGTATCTTCATGAAAGCAATGTAATGTTATACATCAACTGTATGCATTTTGTACATATTTTCACAAGAAGGAATAAATTTGGACTGACCCAATTCTTCATTAGTGTGAATCTATATCCCTATGAGTAGCCAAGAGATGTGCTGCTATCCTGATTTAGGGGCATTCACTACTACATTCCTACTTTGAAGACTGAGTATATTTCTCTCTTTTTGTACCACACTCTTAAGGTCCTGTATGGAGTTGGGTAATGAAACAAAGAAAACTAAAGTCGGACAATCAGAGAGCAAGAGAAGCTTTTGCTAAGCAGGGATGTCCTTTAATTTGTATCACTCACAAGATTATTGAGTTAGAAAGGAATAAATTAATCCCAGCACACTGTTTCACATTCTTGTTCATGCCTCCATTTTAAGGTCAAAAAGGTACCAGTCATCTCACTGAACATATCAAGAGTTGAGAGCAAGCCCAGGGCTGTAAGGACACATACCTCTGACATATAACACGGCTGCTCTGGCTGAGAATTCTACCTTCTCCTTTGGTCCCTGTGACAGCAGTGCCCCCTGATCAGTAACTTCAGGGCAAGCCTCACTGTCCCAGCACTTGAAAGAAATACATCAGAAAGATTTACAAAATACACAGGATAAAGTAAAGATCCAAAAAATGATGATATGTCAGTATATGTCAGCCTAATGTTCTGCCATGCATTTTTAAAAATAATCCTGGGACAGAAGCATTTGTTTTGGGTTGGGATTCACCTCATTTAACTTCAATAACCTAAAAGTCAAGTGCCTAACTAGAGCTCAGTTTTAGAGAATATAGCATACCCAAGAGGAGCAACTATCTTCTCCAGAGGGCAATTAGTTCTGTTCTAAGATACCTGATCTCAGGGTTAACCTCTGAAATTATACTTTCTATATTAGATACAAGGGGAAAAATGGGTAATGTAGTTCAGATGGATAAATTTCAGTTCAATGAAAACCTCCTTTAGTGTTACCAATGGAATACTTTTCAGGCAAAAGACATTAGAATTTTGTCCGACTGTTGTTATTACACACTTCTGTAATGCTGTGGGACCACAATGTTCTCCATACTTCATAGAACAATGTTATTCTGCCCAATAAGGACTTGATATTTTCATGGATGTAGTTTTTACTTCAAAATCAGCTATCAAAGTAAATTTCCAGGCACTTTTGCCATTTGCTAGAAAATAAAATTTTCCTCCACAGAAATGGCATTATATTTTTAGTATTCTCTGGTTTAATAAGACATCTCGCACCATTCAAAGTAGTATCTCAGATAAACTGAACAGCCATTGTAGATGCTGTCCAAGAGAAAGAAGTGAGAACAGAGGCCTCGCAAGTCAGAAAGTAACGCTAATTCCTCTGTGTGAGAAGACAACTGAATCTGCATCACCATAAAATCTGAAGTGCAAATAATGTGACTGAATCAGGAGACATATGCAATTGAATATTTTTTTCCTTACTGATACCCACCCTAGTACTGGAGTAGGCAATACAGTCTTCAAAGAGTCAGAAGAAAAAGTTGTCCATTTATTGCCAAATTATGTGAAAAACCTGTGGAGTGCATAAAGATTCTGTCGAGCTAAGAGGGGATCATACGTAGAGCAAATCTTACCAGTGATCAAGGAATCTGAAAAGGTGAATTTATCAGTCTTTTCTGGACAGGGTCTCTTTTAGCCCTCAATCCTTTTCTTTCTGGCTTCTCTTTTTCCCCTTCCCCCAGTCTCTTCAAAGCTTCCAACCACTGTCATCATTTCCCGTGTTTGCAAATGGATAAGCAAAGAGTCCTGCTTCTCAGAAATCCCCCTGGCTCATTCCATCTCCCCACCCCCAGCCCACTGCTCCCCCCCTCCACAGTGCACAATGTCCTGGTGACAGGTGGTTGCTGCTTTCTGTAATTCTGGATACAGCTCCAGTCAGACTCAGTGGCCTGTGAAAAAACCTAGAGCTTATGAAGAGAAAAAGCTCTGGCTCTGAAAGTGCTGAGACAGGCTGGTACGGGGACTCTACAAAAAGCATTCAGCACAAAAAGCCAAACTCAAATGAAAAGAGCTGCTGCCAGGATCATCACGAGGTCCTCTGCTGCACAGATGTCTACTGAACTAAGCTGAAACTGATGAGTCGTTTATCGCAGCCCCCCCTACCCCCTCCCCGTAGATACCCACAGCAAGACTCAGCTGCCTGGCTCAATTATTATTATTCCAAGGGACACAGTATATGTGATAGACATATGACACTCAGAGAATGAAGCTCAGATAGGACTGTCTGGCAGAATTACTCCTTTTCTTTTTTTTTTTTTTTTTTTTTTGTTTTTTTTTTGTTTTTTTGTTTTTTTTCTTTTTTCTTTTTCTTTTTTTTTTTTCTTTTTTCTTTTCCTAGTCGGAAAAAAGCTGATTAGTTAGTTTACAAGAATGGAAAGGATTTAGGTGCACTATGGTATCAGTAGAAGCAGAGTTTTAGCAAACAAATTGCTTTCAGTATACTCAAGCAGGAGTTAGCTAACAAAGGTGGCCTCTGCAACTCGGTACTTACATAGGTGCTCTGTGCTCTGCTTCCTCCCTTGCAGCATTTTGCCATTCCAGTTAAATAGAAAGAGGACTGTTAACTGTGTGTTAACATGCTCAGCCTGTGATCTATGCGCAACATTTTACCCATTTACCTTGTCCTATGCCTGCAAGTTTATTACACAGTTTCTTCCGATGTATTATAAAATGGGTTTATAAATTATGAGCTAGTTGCAAGCTTGTGATGGGCTATATCTCAGAAAGAATTCAACACCTAGGAGCCCTTTGCTCTCCAAGGCTCAGCTGACGTTTACTTTTCAGTAAGTCTGAAGCATACGCTTATTTCCATTGTCTTGCTATCAAACATGGGACATCGACTTTGTTGTGTCAGACCGCCTGTCAAACACCTGTTAATTTCTCTGAAAGCAGCAGGCATATAAAGCAAGCAAGGGCAATGGAAACTGGGCACTCAGCACCTTATGAACCTTGGCTATGGAGGACAGAAGTCAGTGAAAGAGAGCAGCCTCTGGTTACTGCAGGTGCTGCAGTTTGCTAAAGAACAATTTTCAAGAAATGTTGATCAGGAAAAACATAAAGATCCCATTGTTTATACATTAGAATGGATGGCCTACGGGGTTTTTACTTTAACCATCTGCCTTCCAACTTTTATATAAAAATTCTGCTCCCTAATAAATGTTTAACACCTTAGGACACATATCTTGCTGGAAAGAAACCAAACCAAACTCCTTCTACTTCACAAAGATAAATTAGCAAGTGAAAAGCAAGACTTTCCAAAACCTCTTTTGTATGAATACAATCATTTAACTTGGAACTTGGAAAGTTGAAGGTCTAGTCACTAATCTACTGACTCCATCACAGAAGGGTGAATTTAATTTTGGAACTGCTGGCTCCAGCACTGCATTTAGTTATACCAACTTGAAGAAGTTTATGCGATAATCCTTTTTATCAGCATATCTATTCTTCTTTTTAAGCCAAAAAGCAGATCAACCAAACAAAAGATGTGCTTTACTGGCTAAGAAGTTAGCTGACTATCTTTTTTGGCTGGACTGTTCCCTGCTTTATCTTCAGTGGGTGATGAGACATATAAATCAGTGTCTACATGGAGAGGTGACATGCTGTTTAGACAGCAGGCTTGTATTTTCATAGCAATTATATATGGGTAATAAATTAAACCGCATCAAGAAGCCAAAGATTTGCCCCATTAGAACAAGGTCTTTTTTCTTATAGTTTTACCAAGAGCCTGAAAAAATATACAGATCTCTCCCATAAACTATACCAAAGCATTCAGGTTTGACAAAGTTAAACCTGGAAATGTAAAGCATTTCTCTGTTGCACTTTAACTGGCCGTATTGGAAAATGTAAATCGTGCATGTAGCCCTGAGCTGGCTTTGTGCATCTGCATTGCCTTGCAAATACCTGCT
Organism: Melanocharis versteri; assembly: GCA_013397845.1. Classification (NCBI taxonomy): domain Eukaryota; kingdom Metazoa; phylum Chordata; class Aves; order Passeriformes; family Melanocharitidae; genus Melanocharis; species Melanocharis versteri. The sequence continues at coordinate 639,341 of VZTG01009080.1, forward strand.
ACTTTTGCAAGTAGGAACAAGGAAAGACTTTGTGACACTTTGTCCACCCAACAAAGGCCTCAGGACATTATTGATAGGGGAGAGAGGAAAATGGAAGCAGCTGGACAAGAAGACCAATACCCCTGCTCTAAAAAGGAGGGTAGGACCAGCTTTTCGCTGCTGGCTTGCTCCAGAGATTGCCTGGGTGGTTGGTGGTGTTGGTTTGGTGAGTCCTGAGCTCATGGATCATGACACATGATGCAAGTGTAGCTGCTGTGTCCTGTATCAGCTATTTTTTTGCAACTCCCTAGTTAGTCATCAAAGAGCTTAATGCAGACAGCAACCTGGGAGCCTTTTCTCACAGACAATTACTTGTCTCCTGCTTCCAATTCTGTCACTGATTTTGTTAGGCAAAACTCAGAGAATCTCCCTCAAAACAACAAAAATGTCCTTTTGCAGAGTATTTTAAGAACTTTGTATTAAGGAAACAAAATAAAAACACAGTGGAATTTAATATGTCAGCAAATAAAAGCATGTAACTATACTTTCACCTCAAATACAAATATTGTAAGGTTTTGGCCCATCTTTTTTTTCTTGGCCATTTCAACAGAAAGAATTCCAAAAAACATGGTGTCTTTCTGATTCAGCACAAGGGGTTTGTTGTTGTTTAGACTCCTGTGTGCAAACAATACTTGAAGACATTGGGCCAAATTTATCCCTGGATTAAATACACTGACGTCAATGTAATTACAGTTGGAATTAATTTGCCTCACTGATATCATTTGCTGGATCCTATATCTATTTCCAAAATGCAATTAGAATCCAATTTCCTCAATCTTTTATTTTGGAGCTAGGCAGCTTGAGCTTCCCTACAAAGGTACTGGGCTAACAAAAAAAAAAGTATCTCCTGGTCACTTAGCAGATCATTGCTGTTGGTACCAGCACAAGGGAGAGCAGGCTCAGAGGTTTTCCACAGTTTAAATGGAAGATACCTGCATCTTAGCATTGCAGTTTAAACCCAGCCCAGGAGATCCACAGTCCTAGTTTAACTCTCTTTATTTTCTTTCCATAGGTTTTGGTTCATTCACTCTGATAAAATACAACATAGCAATTGATTTTGCTGTGAATTTACTGGGTGTCTATACACCATGAATCTGTTGTATAGTAATGCCGTTACTCGGGAAATATTGACTTGCTCTGTGCCATTACAAAAGATTACTGAATCAGACAATATTGAGCAAATGCTTATTATATTAGGTTTTAACAGTGACTTTATTAATCAATGCACCATCTGTCTCACCACTTGTGCCAGATCCAGGCACAGGTTAGCTAAATATAAGCTTTTTAAAAAGTGTATCTTGTTACTTTCTAAAAGCTTCTGTATCAAACTCAGTAATTTCCTTGTACACAAAAATGTACAGACTTAATTAAGAAACCTACAAAATACTACAAAAAAAAGAATTAAGGGTGTTTAAAGTAATTATCGAGGAGACCCACTAAGGCAAGCATGAATTTTCCACCTCCTACAGCAGTTGACAGGTCTGAATGTGCTTTCAGCTCAGGTGGAGCCTATGCTGAACCACAGCAAAATACACAATCATTAATATGAGGAAAGCTCAAACGGAGATTTTGCTCACCACTTCATAGCAGCATTCATATTTATTTGCCAGGAGTGAAAATATTAAACACAATAAACCTACTCTACTTCATAAAAGTGTTCTATAACTCCTTGCTTCTGGCTGTCATACATAAAAGTGTACCAATCCAAAGTGGAAATATTGCAAATAATAGAAAAACTGTATGACACACAGAAGGAAAATATGGGAAAAGACAGAGTGGAGCAGGAAAAAAAACTAGATGAAAAATGAAATATTAGCAATTATTCCAGAGTTAGAATAATCCATTAGACAGAGCTCACACCAGATTTGCCCATTTCTGGGAAAGCAAGAGAAACAGATTATAGCCACTTCTCAGAGACCACATTTACTACACCTAAGCCACTAACATGCAATCTACAGCAGCAAATTCCCCACAAGGAGAGGGCAGCCATGCACGAGGCCATCCTGGTCTGTGATGCTCCAGCTGAACCTGCTGGAGAAGGGCCAGAACTCCTCAAAAAGAGGAGCTGCATAGAGCCAGTCACAGAGGCGCAAGCTGAGATCAGCTCTCCAAGGCACAACCATGCTTGCTGGTTGAAATCTCCTCATGGTATAGATTAAAGAAATGCTGATGTGTATGTTAAAGAGAAATGCTAGCCCCTGTTCAAAAAGCCCTTGGCATATTTAAGATTTGTCAGTTTTAGCTGTCCTGTGGATTTGCCTTTCAGTTTTATCCTTGAGTCTTTTATACATATGGCAAAACTTCCTGTTCTAAGAAGCCAAAGAGAATGCATATTCCCCAAATCTTTCTCAGATGTTTTTGTATCCTGACTCAGTGTTTCTCTAGATAAGGGGATAAGAAAGTAAAGCACTTTGGAGCAACCTAAGTGAATGTAATTTTCTTTATACATAATATGCCTATTTTCCAGGCCTCAAACCAGATTTTAGGGAAATCATCCTCCATCCCTTCTCCAGGTCCTACTCCAGCTGTAAACATGCTTCACGTGGGGAAGCTCGGCTGGCACCAGGCCTAACCAGATCGCAAAACAATTTATATAAAAGTTTGGACCTGAACAGTCTCATGGAGAGAACCTTACTTAATCATCACAGAGATCAGAACTGCAACAAAATTTCCTGGCCCACAGTTTTTGGAGGTTACTCTAGGTCTCTGGCTAAAAGTTAGTCATTAATTTGTTGAATGCACGGCCAGCGTGCCAGGGAGAACTCCCTGGATAACATCAGGTTTCAGCATGGAGGAGATTTTTCAGTGCCTGTTCTTGTAGCATAAGCTAAAAATGACATTAAAAAAGGAGTATAGAATCATATCTGCTTTCCCTGACAAATGGGCTCTTAAGCCTCTGGGAATTGAGACCTCCACCCCACTATAACAAGAAAAACAACCTCTATGAGCAGAAAGTTATGACCTTCTCCCTGTCTCCTCTTCCTGTCCCCATTCTCTTTCTGAGCAGATTATAAAACAAAGAGAGAATTTCTGGAGTTGTCTCCAGCTCCTGCAGAGTTTCCATGGACACTGGCTGCCTAAATATATTTTCCTGTCTTAAGGGAGAAAAAGTATCTCCTGGTCTGATTCAGGGGGGTCCATTCCTTTGAATGGCAGCCCTGTCCAGCCTCACAGAAAAGATTACTGGAGCATACCAGAAACGTAATAAAATGGAGAACTTGTTCCCAAGCAGCAGAAGCAAACTGTTTGACTGGAAAACAGAAAGCTCCATGAAGTCACTAAGGCAATCTCAAAAGTATTAATATATAAATTGATCTTTGGGTTTGAGTGTGTTGATTTGATTGTTTGGTTGGTTTTGGTTTTGTTTGGGTTTTGTTTTGTTGTTTGGATTTTTTGTTTGTTTAGGGGATTTTTTGTTTTGTTTGGTTATGGTTTTTTTGTGGTTTGGTTATGGTTGTTTGGGCTTTTTTGTTGTGGTGTTGGTTTGGTTGCCCTTTTTTTGTGGTATTTTGTTTTTCTTTGCACCGTTTGTGTTATACACTGTAAGTATGCTATGCAAGGCAGATATGTACTTTCCAACCATGCCTCATTTTATGGCAGATTTTGGAACATTTTGCTGTTATCATACATTGCATGAACAACAGTAGATTATAGGGGTGGCAAACAAATTAAGAGTTGTATGCACACAAAATCAACAAATTTCCTGGGCTGAGATAGCTCCCACATTTTAGGTGAGATGAGATACTTTTACACATCTTAGTACCTAATTTCGTTGCTGATGTCTCACTGATCAAATTTGATTGATTATTACTCAATACTAATAATTTGTCAAACTCTATTGCTCAGAGGTGTGTAAATTGAGGTAACTTTTGAACAAGCACATTAGAATTTGGCAACTTTTGCCAGCAATTACTCTGCCTCCAAATTAGATGCATGGATATGTTCCACTTTAACTGTATCTGACATCTGTTGGGTGCTTTGGGGATACTGACGATGGGAAGAGAGGCATAAGGTTAGGGTCACTGTTTAAGGGCAGCTCTAGTGCATGTTATTTCTTTGATCACATATTTATGCTGTGAGAGAACATAAAGGAGTCTATTCTCCGCTTGATAGACGTATCTGAGTGTCATTTATGCTAGAGGACTCAGATTACTAGTTACAGCTTTGCACCACAGTCCTTTTTGTATATTAATTAGCTTGAGCATTGCATAAGGCTATTTTGATAGGGATCCTTAAAAAGTACAGTCTATATTACAACCAAACTCCTGTCTCCTTCCATGGGAGCCCTGCCTTCTGTCAACATTTTGCCTGAGGATGAGCTGACTTTCTCCCTCCACCCCCTACAGAGCCTCCATCACCTCCACTTCATGCTTAAAAATCAACCCAGACTCTTGGCAAGGTGAGACGAAAAGCCAGGCAAGGCACACTAATGCAGAGTTTGTATTAACATTTTGACTCAATCTAGGTTTTTACAATGGCTCCTGAAATGCTATACCAGAGAAAACACCTTTGAGTTGTAAACAGAAAAACTGCACACAAGTCTCAGAATTTTCTTTACAGACTTTGTTATCTGTTAAGTAAGCAGGAAATGATGGTATTAATGCAGACAAAAAGGGAAGATTTATTCCCAGAACAGTGGGCTGTGGAAGTCTATTCATTCAGACTCGTTGCCTCTGGGGCTCCCCGATCGATGCAATGTTTTCACTCTTCACCACACCCGGGCAGAAATTTTCCTGAAGTCTTCTATGCTGCATATTTATATTGACTTCTGAAGGCTTTTAAGATTGGTGATAAATACACAGATGTCATACATACAAACAGAACATACATGTCAAATATCACAAGAGCATTAAATCTACCTATCTGGCCCCTGGGTTCATTTCAGCCCTTTTCACTGCCGTTTGCCCTCTCGGTGCTATTTCCTGGCCCAGCTCAATTAAAGGACAAATTCATTCCCGCACGTGTCCTGAGGGCCCTAATGAAGTCAGCTGTCAAACTCCCATCATGCAGCTGCCTGGCTGCAGGACCTGATGGCCACTTGTCAGCTGCTTCAGCAAGTCAAACCCGGACAAAGACCCCTTTGATGGGCTGCCTTTCTCCAGTCAATCTACACCTTCTCCTCTTGGACTTCAGCATCTGCTTCAGTGTAATTTGATTTTATATTCAGTGCAGCCTGACCCTATTGATAAATTAAATCTATCTAAATCTGATATCCTCATGCCACCAGGGGGTAACTGACTAGCTGTTTAATTTTGGCTTTTGTCAGACGTGACACGGCATCAATACTGACTCTTTTTTGTGTGTGTTTGGGTCATTATTTGAATAATTTAGGCTCCAGGTCACAATTAGGGTGGGGGGAAAGAGGAGAGAGCCTTTTCAGAAGTATGTACTAAAAAAGTAAATCAGAATAATTCCTTCTAGGATTTTAGCATTGCTTTCCATAATTATGTTCATTTATTTCCTGATAATCACATTTTATTTCTCTGCCTTCCAAATGTATTTGACATACACACAAAAAAATCCAGCTTTAATAAAAAAACCAAACAAATAATATTAATTTATAAAATCTCTAATAACTACAATAACTACTCACAAAAGTATGTTTTCTATGTAGATTGAAATAGATTTTTCTCATATGCACAGTTTCTGTTTGTAAACAAATACACATACAAAAGCAACAAATGAGAAAAATCCTGAAACTGTATACACCTTAGTTGATATCTTTGCAATGCTTCAAAATTAAAATAAATGCAATATTTTGTCTTTCCAACATCCTATTTTATGGGTGAGAAATTGTAGAAGTCTACTTTCCTAGGAAATCCAGCACTTTTCCTTCAAACTATTGATGTTTTACAGTTATTAACTTGTTTTTTTCTTTCAGAGAAGCCTAAAATCTCTGTGAGATCTCATGCTTCCACACATACCTGCCTCCTTCACCGAAGACTTGTTGATCCCATCTTCTCTTAATCTGCTTCCTCCTCTTTTCATAGACTGGGAGGGCCACTTACAATCATCACCCTGCTCAGGTCTAGGCAAAACGGTTTCAGGCCGTTGGGAAAGAGCGCTTGTAAATAAATGTGTGCACAGAAAGCACTCTGAGGTATTTTGGTGAAGAAGAAAAGTCTTTTCACTGTATTAGTCTGGGTAGGTTTTAGAACCTTCTAGAAAAGGACCTTGCTATTCCTACTACTGTCCACTTTGCCAGTTGTGTTGCCCTAAGGCTACTGTTTGAGAACAACTGGTGCACACTGAGCTCTTCTGGAATGGGAGCTGGGGGAGGAATGAACTGAAATTCAACAAAAAAAACTCCAACCAACACACCAACCAATCAACCAACCAACAGAAATTTAAAAAAAAAAAAAATGAAGTCAGGAAAGGAAAAAATCTTCCTACTACATTTAGAATGAGACCATCTGAGAGTAGGCACCAATTCATCACTACACAACAAACTGGGTTCTCCAGTCATAAATGGGCAGCATCTCCTGTTATAAAACCATGTTACCTGGCAACTAACAAACATTATTAAACCTTCCCCAGGTGGAATAAAATTTTCCATGTGATATTATCTGGTCTGGGGCTTTTCTTCCTTTCAGAAGCTAAAAATTTCAAAAGTTTTAGAAGTTTTGTTTGAAGAGTTTCCCCTGATGCTCACCTTTATTCCTTCACTCAAGAAGGCAGAAATAACTTCTTTGCTTAACTAAATATCCCCTGCTTATAACCTGAGCAATCAGAGCATCCTGGTCCTACCATCACATGAAGGCATCTTGCTGACCTTCCTGTCCCGGTTGAATCTCCTAATTTTCTTGAAACCAGAGCATGCCTTGCTGAGAGTGCTTTCTACAAGGGTGGTTTACAAGAGGTTTCTCCTCTGCTGTCTACCAGTGTCTATAGTGTGTTTGCAGACATGGCAACTCTAGCCCCTGTCAACTTTTTGGTCAGCTGCCTGACTCAGGCACCAAAGCCTCTGAGGAGTTCTTTCTAAAGTGATGGCAGGACTGCAGTTTTAAATTTCAATGTAAACCTAACAGTTTAGCTTGGATTGTTTTTTATTTTTTCACTTTGATAGCTGAAATGTAAACTTTTATCCAATTTAACTTAAGAGAAAATGTCAAAGTAATTGTGTATCCATGAAGAAAAACACCCTTCTTTATTTGTGTTTGAGATCTAATTACTCAAAGACTTTTCTCAACTGTTGTGTGCTGGCTTGACAGTGCCTTGAGAGTGGTTTGAAATTGGAGCTGCTTTTCAAGAAAGAAAAGACTCTAGACTACAACCTTTTCCAATCACTGATGTTGTTTAGGCCCTTGTAAAGGATTGAGGCCTCTAGAAAAAAACCAGAAAGCAATCAGTGACCACTATCAGAATTACTCTATTTCAAAGAAATGCCCATAGACATTTTTAAACCAGGGCACCAAATTGCCAAAATATGCACTTATTACTATTCTAATTACTTTTCATCTTTCATTACAGTGATGTAAAGTGGAATGAAGTGCACAGATGCACCAGTCTAGAAGAAAATCTGTGATCTTCCACCTGGCTAAATTTTGTCTACCCCACCCCACCTTAAGAAATCCTAACATTTCTGTCAGAGAAGTGCGGAGGGCAAAGCCAGGTCCCTATTTGCCATGTAAAGTGGCCAAAGACCAACAGTCCCATGGGGAATCAGCCATGTGGATTGAGAGGACAAGGGTATACAACCACACATGAATGCATCTGCACACAATCCGTGAAATTCCTTAAAACAAAGCTACTCAGCTTTGACCATGTCCCAAAAGAATGACCTCAGGGGATGATATTAAATGCTTGTGGTTCTGTGTTGGTCTCCATCGCACACCTTGCTCCGTGTCTTGGAAACATGGTAGTTTTAGTCGAACATTTGAGCAATTCCCTAGGATTGTGCCCGCCCATGAATGGGTTGTCTCACGGTGGCAGCCTCACTGCAGCCAGCTTTGGGGCTGGGTCCTTAGCGCCATGGAAGATGTTTGCCCCGTCACCATTAGAGCTGGTTTCATTAGGTTGTAGTCACTATGCTTGTGTCTGGTTTCGTTTCTACAAACTATAGTTTGACTGGGTTTTTGTTTCAAAAAGTGAAGAAAATTCAGCAAGCCAGTATGAACTACCTTGGATTTGAGAATGATTGATTCCACCTTTTCATTCTAACCTCATCTTTGCTGTGGCCTAATGTAACATATTGTCAAGTCTGGAGTGTAAAATGCTCCTCCACAGAAAAGCAGCATCTCCACAAAAACCCTGCAACTCCAAGACTTGTCCAGAATGAGGACAAAAATAAACAGCCAACAGGTACAAACACATCTGCCCACTTGGAGCAGCACAAAGGGACAGCGCATGTCCAAAGGGCAGCACAGCAGTGCCACTTCCAGCTGCACCTGCACTTACAGAGAAACTGCTAGAAATACCACCCTTCCTGGACCTTTCTCATGCTCCCTAATTGGCTTGAGATTTTGGGAGGGGCAATAGCTCTTACTTACAATATTCAGTTTAAATACATATATATAAAATCCCCATAAAAATTTATGTGAATAGAAGTAACTTTATTAAAAACGCTTAACTATTATTTCTGTGAAAACACTGAAAGTGAGAAAATGCTTCATTTTGGGTGCAAATATAATTTGTGTAAAGCTGCTGCTGTTAAATAGATTTTGCAAGCTGTCAGAACTGACAGCCAGTGGTATTTCCACTGTTGCCTTTATAAATCTATACGAGCTTTTAAAAATTGAAGTATCCTCTTCCAGCTGTTGTAGTTAGGAGGATAAAATTACAGCTTGTACATTGTTCAGCTCTTAGCCTTTCCATTTAAGCTGCATATTCACGGAGGCTTTGCAATGTGACAAAATTGCTTAGAAACTAATGAGGTAGTGAATTATGTCCATCGGTAGTTATTGAAAGTCCACTGACTTAACATGAGGTAATTTCAAGTTGACCTCAGTTCTTTCATTTAAAGGAAAAAAAACACAACTTTATAAAACTTCATATTCCAGCCCATAATTCCATTATTAAGATGAATTGTAGAAAGGTTTGGATTGGAAGGGATCTTAAAGGTCCAGTTCTTAAACCTCCCACTAGACCAGGTTGTTCAAATCTCCATCCAACCTGGCCTTGAACACTTCCAGGAATGGGACATCAACAACTTATCAGGGAAGCGTGTTCCAGTGCCTTACCACCCTCACAGCAAAGAATTTCTTCCTAAAACCTAATCTAGATCGACCCTCTTTCAGTTTAAAACCATTACCCCTCGTCCTAGCACTACATGCCCTCGTAAAAAGTCCATCTCCAGCTGTCTTGTATGTTCTCTTCAGGTACTGGAAGGTGCTATGATGTGTCCCTGGGACATTCGTGTCTCCAGGCTGAATAATCCCAACTCTCTCAGCCTGTCCTCGTGGAGGAGGTGCTCCAGTCCCCTGGTCATCTTTGCGGACCTCCTCCAAGTGCGGTCTCACAAGAGCGAAGTAGAGGGGAGAATCACCTCCCTTGACCTGCTCACCACAAATCTTTTTCCCTTTTTAAACCTGGAGGTTATGTTTCCCCTTTTTGCAACTCCTAGGAAACTTCTATCCTTGGTTTTGGCTGGGACAGAGTTAATTTTCTTCATAGTAACTTTGTATGAGGCTGTGATTTGGATTTGGGCTTAAATCTTTCTTGATAATACCGAGATGTTTTTGTTATTGCTGACCTGTGCTTACACAGAGCCAAGGCCTTTTCTGCCCCTCACACCAGCTCACCAGCAAGTAGGCTGGGGGGCATGAGAAGTGGGGAGATGACACAACCAGGACAGCTGACCTCAACTGACCAAAGGGATATTTCCTGTGCTCATAGTGCTCAGAAATTAAAAATAAGGTGAAGAAGAAGGAAGGAGAGGCTATATGGAGTGATGGCATTCTGACTTCCCTAGTAACGATTATTCATGATGTAATCCTGCTTTCCTGAAGATGACTGAACATCTGCCCTCTGCGCATGGGAAGTGGTGAATTAATTCCTTGCTTTGCTCTGCTTGTCTGTGTGGCTTTCACTTTCCTGATTTAACTGCCTTTATCTCAATCCATGAGTTTTCTCATCCTTACCCTTCCGGTCCTCTCCCCCATCATACCAGGAGAAAGTAAGCAACTGGCTGCATGGTGCCCAATTGCCAGCTGTGGGTAAACCATGACAGAACGTCACTAGTCTGCAACAACTTTTCAAATATGATAGAATGGCTAAGTAACTTCATCTGCCACTTCCCTCAAGACCCTTAGATTTATCTTGTCAGGTCTCATGGACTTGTGTACAGTAAGTTTCCTTATAGATGGTCTTGAGTCTTACCTTCTCCTATGGTGGGCAGTACTTATCATGAAAACAGCACATAGATCTCAAGGTTAAGTGTTATTCCTTCACAGGACAAGTCACTTTTGCTCAATATTTGCTCAGTTGAAAGATGTCTTTGCTTGCTGCAGTACGGTATCTAGAAGCCACTGTTCTCATAAATCAAGGAAAAGGAGAGATGTCTGTGGAAAATGTTTTACTTCTTTGCTAAGAGAAGAAAAAAATCCATATCCAAAAACCAGCCAACCAGAACTACTTTAATAACTCAGTGGTTGAGCGTAGACAATTTAGAAGGAAATCAATGATAATCTCACTTCTGAAAATCTGACCTTGCTCACTGAAGCATAACTAAATTGCATCATCCTCACCTAACCCAGTCATCCCTTTATATTTAACCATAGCAGTGGAATTAAGCAAATAGTAAAAGACAAAGATACACTTATTAGTCTTTTTACTAAAGATGGTTATCTGCCCTTAGTGTAAAAAAGCTGCTTGTTTTATACCTGCTGGTACATATCCATGAACCCAGATGCTATACTGAGAACATGCCTAAACCAGACTAGAAATTGGCTGCTTGACATTGTAGTTCATAATACTTCTTTTACATTAAAAAAAGGAAAAGTATCTGCTGATTATTTTCAAGACATTGCAGAGCAATGCCTTCATTGTGCTCTTACACTGGAAAAAAAAATCATCCATTCCTTTTATTGTTTTACTGAAGTTTTACTTTTTTACTGTTATCTCTCTTGCTTCTTCTGTTTTAGAAAGGCCAGTATTTCCAAGTATTTAATTTGGCAATGCAAATATGAGTGTGGGAATGGGTGTCAAGGAGAAGTGCTCTCCAAAGCTCAACTATTTCTCTATTTTGACCAGGCATGTACTTTTTGACTGACTCCCCTTTGACATTATAGCCCTCCTCACTCCACCCAAACATCTCTAACTTGTGTCCTCTTCCTCTGATAAGGTATAAGTTCAAAAATCAGTCTCGATTTAGTAGTTAGCAGATGAGCAATGCTGAGATTAAATTTAAGTGGTTTAAGATGAAGTATCACATCTCGACAGGCTAGAAAACTTGGTTGTGCAACGACACAGAATTCTGATATGAAAAGTTTAAATAGCAACTAACTAATTTTCTGATTTCATTGCATTCAAGTTTGTTGCTGTTTTTCCTCACAGATATTCTTCGTTTTTAGTTACTTAGCCTGAGAGATATCCTTTGTATGTACCACCTAGTGGGATAAGTGTCCACTGGGATTATTCATGGCTCTTTTATCTGATAAAGGCAACCAAATTGATGTGATCTAGAATCATTAATCAAACTATTCTTTAACCAGAGAGAAGTCCAACCAGCACTCATGCAACGTTGGGGTGTGCCCACTTGATGCAAGTGCACCTCATTTACAGAGAGTACAAAGTTGATCTCACTTTGAAAGAGAGGCATTGGCTCACTGAACCTCGTCCTGGCAACAATAAATTATCTTAGATGGACATCAGCTAAGAAGTACACAATGATAGTTGAGGCTTGAGTTTTTCATTCATTCTTTTCAGATAAATATTCACAGTACTCTGTGAGAGGGAAAAAATAGATTTACTAGAGGGAAAGTATTTATGTAAGGAACACAAAAGACATTTCCTTAATGAGTCAGTCCATTGATGCAGTCAAGCTAATTTGTTACATCAAAAAACCCAGGGAGACAGGAAATCTTCCTTCTCTGTAGTTAGCTGGGTTTCCCTGCTTAACAAAACTGGTTTTCTAATGATGTGCACTTCACTTTTAACTGCAACGGAAGGTTTAAATGCAATGAACAGACAAGGCAACTTACTCACCTTTTTACTTTATTCTATTTACTTTTATTTTAAAACCTTACTATATATTACCCGTAGATCAGGTTATTTTGCCGTTCCTTTACTGCGTTTCTTCTCTGTTTTGAAGTTCCCTGATAAAATTACTCAAGGTCTCTCTGTCACAATTTATTTCTTGTTTGTGAACAATTTGTTCATTATGCAAAGTCATTCAGGCCCACTCTTCTTGTAAACTGCTGCTAAGATTTGAACTGCTCATGGAGATCATTTGTGTAACTGCCCCTTCATTAATTAAAGGTGCTTGACATATATCTATCATCCTACAAACATTCTGAAACTTAATTTCATAGCTTTTTGCTTTGTCAAATATTCCTGCTAGAAAAACAACAGGTTTTTTTCATAAAGGGCAAAAAACCCACCATAAAAGCAAAACACTGCAAAACTGTTTTTTTGGATTCTGGGGGTTTTTTTAGCACTCTGTAGCTAGTTTAAACAGAAGCTTGCAATCTGCATCAATTCTACATGGGGTATTCACTTCCTCATCCTACAAGCAACATTTCCATCCTTTTCTGATTTATGGCCTGTTGTAACTTGTTCTGCAGCAGTCATAGCATGCTATGACGAAGCTGGTTTTTACTAATTCTTTTCCAACAGCAAAATGTTATGCAACAGCAATTTAATGAGTGGTCTGTTATGTAAATCAATGGAATACAACAGGTAAAAGAGTAGCTGGTGCTGGCAAAAGGAATGACTGTTAAGAAATCAACAACTGATATGAATGCTCCATACTCACATGAAATATTTGTTTCATATTCCTTCACTCCCCTAGATCAAGACCTTTGCTAGGGAAGTTATAAGTGTTAAGAGCTAAGCCAAGTCATCAGTTACTTTTTTTTTTTTTCAATTAGGCAGATTATGTTAGACACTTGCCTGCAAAAGGCATTCTGCTGGACACCCTTAAATAGACGAGCAATGCTCAGCTGCAATGTTATATATGAAGGGAAAAGAGGAGAGCAAGGAAGAGATGGTGGAAGCGGGTTGCCTGGGAGATGGTTTACCTCAAAACAGACTGGAAATAAGCACATGTCAGGGCTTGGGACCGGGATGGAGGGATGATGTCAGTCTTCATAGCCCTAGGCTTAGCTGATGTGTATTCATTTTGAAATTTAGCAGTTGCTGCTGTACAGGTTCATGAAAAGTACAGTATGCCAAGTTCATACTTGACTCTTATGCTTCAGTTTGCTTAGCTCTGTGTTTCAATAGCATTTTAAACAAACCTCAGACTTGCTGCAGGATAAACAGAAGTCATCTGGAAGCATATTACGTTTGGCTGGCCCCAGGAAACCTACCACAAGAGGTGAGGTAAGCTTAGGAGTACTTTCTATAGGAACCTGCGGTGATTTCCATTAAAAACATGCAATGTTTTAATAAAATAATCAAGTAAACACCAGCTTGATGGACTAAAGAAGTTCAAGGGTCCCTCTGCCTTTATCTAACTCTCTCTTCATTTTTTCAGTAGAATATTTATCAAGGGAATTTATTTGGAACAAGTTTGCATAACACCTGTTTTTTTTACCTAAACATTGCTCCAATTGAGTCCATTTGTCTTTTTCTCTCTTCATCCTGAAATCTGCACCATCAAGATTTTAAGATGAGAATAAAACACAGGCTTCATTAAATTTTTGAATGATAAATATTGTTTCTACAGGGATTTTCATCAGAGCTCGCAAAAGTCAGAAGATCTCAACAGCGTATCATAAGAGTAACAAAAGCAGAAGTAAATGCACCAATATATAGACAAGAGTATGGTGCAGAGTCGTTATGTGCACAGATAGAAATCCAAAGGCACGTCAGAACCACTGAATTTTATGCATAATTTAACAATCTGTAGTCCTACACTGTTTGAACTCTAATAAAACTAGTTTTAAGGGGAGGGGAGTTAAATATCAACTTTGCTAAATAGAGTCTTGATGGAGAAAGCAAATCTTACTTGCAAATGCACTAAGTTTGGAGTATGTTTCCTACCAATAAAGATAATGGTAACATCCATTAAGGGAGCTGAAACATTTCTCTTTGACATTTTAAGCAAAATGTTTCGTGTCAGAAATATGACTTGTTTGCAAAAGCCTTGATTTTTAACTGTAAAAGAGTAATTCATTTTAGCAGGACCTGTAGAAATATAATCAAGCAAAAGGTTACTAAAAGCTGAAAGAAAACCCTTTTTTTTTAAATTCAGGTAGAATTTTACTTAATGAAAACTTTTATTTTTCATTTTACTCAAAACTTTCCAAAAATTCTTGTTTTTTCTGACCTTACCCCAAATATTTTCTTGAACTTTTTTCTCTATTATTTACCAAGTTTTATATGTAAAGATTTTGATTTATGTATTTTAACTGGGTACTATATTGTACATGACAAAGTTTATAAGAGACATAGTACCTCTTATTATTTGGCTGACAGAGAAGCTGATATACACTCAGGTTTTTTCTCAGACCATGTTTAAGGCAGCAGCTGGATGAGAAAGATCAACTATTTTTCCCCACTGTGTATATAATCTGATTCAGTAACAGGGATTTTACTGCATTGTAAACCCCTTTGTTTCAGATATTTTCTTATTTTTCTGCTTTTATAACACAATTGTAGGACTACAAAAACTATTTGCAGGCTGAAGCTGAATTAGGTAAATAGTTTCTGCCCCCTACATTTACTTCCTTTGCTTTTGCACATAGCAGTTGTAGATGTCAAACACATTGATATGTTTTGCAAAAAAATATTATAACCCTTTGTTCTATTTCACTTCAGAAAGAGCTTTTTTTTTGTTTTTTGTTTTTTGTTTTTTTTTTCATTTATTAAAAAGAAAGTCATAGTGTCAACAACAGTAAAACAATTTTATATCAAGGTCAACTCTTTGCTTCTGCATGACCTTAAAAGCAGTGGTCAATCACTTGCACTGCCATTGACATGAGCTTGGAATTTGGATGAGTGGTAATGTCTCAGCCAGGAAAACTTCTTGTCTTCCATTAAATGGAGCACTAGTACAGGACACTGCATAACGAACTGGGAACTTCAAGGCTTTTTTCTCTATCCTCTCTTGCTGCCATCCCTCCTTCTGGTCATATCTTTGTTCATACCCAGCTCTTCCAAGATAGGCAGGTGGAGCCGTTGGGGAAAAATCTTCCACATTTCACAGGAAAACATGAGAAGTTATGCTGTCATGTTAAATACCACACACTCTTAAAAAAAGAAAAGGCAAGATGAAGACTAATTTATCTGAGTTTCTGAGATGTAACTTAATGGGACACATGCAAAATGTTATTTTAAAACAAGATACATCTAATTCAAAAACTGTGAGTACATATGTTTGCCACTTCATATGCCAGTATGGCATTCTATTTCCTAAGAGTATTTTGTATATATTTCTGTGCTGTACACATATTCCTATGCATAAGCTGTCTCTTCTACTAGGACAAAAAAATCCTACTGCCAAAACCTGTCAGCAACAGTCATAAAAAAAAAAAGGTATAGGATTGCTTTTACCTTGAAACTAATTGCAAGTGTAAAAAGAAGAGTAATCACACTTAGAGATGCAAACATTCTTCTGTGTGGCTGAGTTGATGGGTTGCTTGCAATCAGAAAACAGAAATCAGAAATCTTTGTGTGTCAGCTGGTTTTCCACAGGCAGAGGGAATCATCTGCAATTGTTCTGCAGCAGTGACAGTCTGTGGGGCCTTGGGGTCCTACACAGCACTGCCAGGGTGGAAGGCAAAGCCTGCTGTCATGACTTTGGTGTTTCAGAGTAGTAAAGGAAACCAAATAACAAGCTGGGAACCTCAGGACAGTTTTCTCTGTCCTCTCTCAATGCCAGCCCTCCTCCTGATCATATCTTTGTGCATACCCAGATAACTCCAAAAACAAGGGAAAAGAAAAAAAAATGCCCCAAACCCCACTTATCCAATCTATGCTTGCATTCAACATTTTATAAAACTCTGCTATCCACATGGCTCAGTATCTGATTGGGCTTGTGTTTCAGATGGTGCCTCCTATTGTTTCAGATATCTTACTCCAAAAGGGGCCTAATTGCTTCTTCTGTTTATTTGAACAAAAAAGTAGCATCCCATCTGCATACCAGATGCAACAGGACTGAGCCCAACTTTTCAACAGTGTTTTAAATGAAGTGCTTGTTTGCTGGTAGCTGACAGCCTGTAGCAGCAGACTCAGATTCTGGGAAGATAAATGAAATAACTCTATTGCCCCCCACCAATTACCCTCTGCAAAAAGGCACACAAGAGGGAGAACAACTAGCCCAATCCATCCTTATGCATGCAAATCCAAGATCTAATTATGTGCATCAGTGTCCTGGTGTGGGTGTTTCCTTCGTGTTCTTAGCTTGATTCTAAGCTAAACAACATTTCTAAATAGTCATTGCAACTCCATTGGTTTGCTTTTGTGAGAAATTGTTTTGGAATAACTATTCTTAGGAAAGTTGTCTGTCTTTTTCTTCTGTATTTGTGGGTATAGATTGAATCATCACATAGACTGGCCAGTCTTTTGGGGGTGAATCTGAGTAAAAGAAAATATCTGCCTCCTGCAGCTTGATCATAAAGAAGTATGCATTTTCTGTGTCAATTTATAATCACAATCAAATACATTAGAAAAATGCACCTAGTCACCTTGGCAAATGAGGCTTTTCCCTCTGAAAAATTCAAATCTAAAACCAGGATTCTAGTGGAGCAACTTCCTCTTATCTAGCAGACAAAATCCAGAACTTTCCAGATAAAAATTATAATAAACCCCAGGAGGTTACGATGACATTCTCAATCATAGACAGTCATTTTCTAAGGAAAATTTCATCTTAACACTTTCTGTTTGGGGTTTCATGGCTTTTACAGCTCAAACTACAAGGTTACTTGCTATAAAACTGAACTTACAGTATATACTCAGAAATGAGGGGTGAGGAGGGGGGTGTTCCGTGAATGTAGTCACACTGATGGCTATAAATAAATAAGAGCATTAGGAGCTGACCTGCTCTTCTAAAACAGGAAAAAAAAACCACTCTATCTGTCCCAATAAATAGACTTGTGTATCATTTAGAATACTATTTCAGGACTCAATTACAACAAATAACATTAGTATATGCTTTGTTAAGCAATTTCTGTTTAATAAGCTAACCAGACCAGCCTCTTCTAAGAGGCATGAAAGTCAAGGTTTTGAGTAGTCCAGGCTACTAAATGGAAACACACTTTGAAATCTTTTTATGCTTTGTCAACAGAAAAGAATTCAATAGAAAAGGAAATATAAATAAAACATCATCTCAAACACTCAGGACAACTACAGTAAGCCAAAAACACGTTAGTCCCACCACATGGATAAAATCTACCCTAGTCCTATGTTAGAGCTGCTAGGTAGACTCTGCAGGGTTTGTACATACCTCGTAAATGCAAGTCCTGCTACTCGGGTGACAAGAATGCTCTTGATCAAATTTAACTCTCTAATTAGAAAGTCGAGAAGAGACCACTGTTTGAGGAAGAATTCTGCCCCATTCAGGGACACTTTGCAAACAGCTCTACTTTCCATAAAATTCCGCCGTATTTATATTTCTAATATTTCTGGTTATAATCCTCTTGCACGTAGGAATTCCTCAAACCAAGGAAGTCTGGAGTTCTTTAGACAGAAGCTGTAGCGAGAACAAAGTCTATTCTACTCCATGACTTTTGATTTAAATCAATTTCCTAAAAATGGTTTAGCTCCTGTAATGCTGGATAAATTAGCCTTAAGGATTGACAAGATTCCTCAGTTTAGCATGAAATTCTGCTGCTGGAGATGCTGCGCACTTTGACAGAGTGACTCCACCATGAAAATATCAGATTATTTTGTTCGTGGTGGGAAAGAAAGAAAAGAAGGTCGTATTAACAATAAACTTTCAATTTCTTACAGAAAGAGCAGGAGAGAGGAAAGCCAGAGGAAGATGTACACAGCTCAATTTGGGGGCAGAAGTTGCTCACAAGGCCCCATCTCCCTCATAATCATAGGGAAGAGATCTATTCTTAAATTGGCCACTCCAGAATCCACAGCCTCACCCAAGGTACAGCCACTTAGGCTCATATTATATGCCTGCAGTTCAAGGCAGCAAATATCCACAGCACTGCCCCTGGAGTATCAGCC
Organism: Melanocharis versteri; assembly: GCA_013397845.1. Taxonomy (NCBI): domain Eukaryota; kingdom Metazoa; phylum Chordata; class Aves; order Passeriformes; family Melanocharitidae; genus Melanocharis; species Melanocharis versteri. The sequence continues at coordinate 657,662 of VZTG01009080.1, forward strand.
CAGAATTTTCAGCCCTGAACACCATAACCATTGTGGTATTTGCTATTCTAACAGCACAAAAGAAAAAAAAGAGAAGTAGGAATTTCTCATCCTAGCAAGAAGTCAGCTTCCTGCCTACATTTTACTTACTTTCCAGCTTCAGGGTTGTTGTTTTTCAAGTAACAGAGACACATAGGAAAATTATGTTGTCTGAAATACTAGGGACTCTCTGAAACTTGGTTTTGGGCCAGTATCTTCATTGCCTTTACAAAATATGATATCTAATTGCAAGAATACGGATGTGCTTATTGCCACAGCACACATCAGAGTTTTTGTTTCAATCTTATGGAAGCAAATTCCCTCTACTCTCACCCTGAAGGATACTAAAAGAAGTAGAAAGGTAGGATATTCAGTCGAGCAGCGACTCTTACTCACAAAGCCAGACACATACTCTTAAAGAAGTGCTTAAAGAAGTGATGTGAGAAGGACTAATCACTGCTTCTGGACACGATGTTCTTCCCTTCTTCCCACTGCAACTAAGACCCATTTCCAAACAGCAGGTGCTCAGGCCCCTTTCTAGTTTTAAAATGTGAACGTTTCCAAGGCCACAAAGGTGCAAAATATTTGGAAAAGGAGGCAAATGGAGATTAGATTTACACCTGTATGTAAATTAAGGAACAAGCTTGCAACTTGAAGCAATATCTGCTGGGTGAACTATTTATTTTGCTGTGTAACAACATTAGATCCGTCTGTACAAGCACAGAACCTCTCTCGTCACTGTGACCAGATTGCGCTGTGGTTGTACCCAAGCTAGAAAAACAATTGTTAATTAAATTAAAGAGAGCACATGGCGTCAGAGTATGTGGAGCGCTCATTCATCACGCGGACTCTGGACAAAGGTGCTCCAAACGGTTATAAACTTGTTGCAAACCAGTGATTAACTCCCCTGTCAGGAGCTTGGGAGATGTTTTCTGAACACCTGATCCTGAGGCAGCAGCAATCATCTGTTGGCGCTTCAAATCCTGTCCTGTGCCTTCCTTGGAAGGCCTATTAAAATTTATTTCTAAAATAAAGGATGCCTCATTATTATTTCCTTTTTTTTTTTTTTTTAACAAACCGTAAATCTACATGCAGCAGTACAGGTTACTGCTTTGTTTGCCTGCAGTGTTCAGCAGGGCTCTGCAAGTTTCATTGAATGTTTTGAATAGGTATATTTCACTATCTGATTGCATGTTCTGGATACGTAATGGCTGCAAAGTAATTTTTCACTGCAATACTAGATTCACCAGGAACTCAATCACCAGCTAGATGGGATGTCTTATGCTCATAGAGAAGACAACGCGGATATGCAATTTCATTTAAGAAGTGTTAACAGAGAAACTACAAAAAAAAAAATAGTGACCCCTATGCTAGCAGTAATTAGTCAGAGAAAAAATACCAGGGACATGGAAGACATTCCATTTCCATATGACTTCATCATCTTGTAAATCTCATTTTGCAGTGCCAGGACAGAGGGAGCTTGTAGCTTGCTTTTGTAGAACAGCTCCAATACTTCCTTGTTGAGGTTTCATCATTTTGAATACAATTATAGAAGAAGAGAAACAGACCTAGCAGCTCCACTAATTCTTCTCCCCCTTCTCTGAGCTCAGAAGTAATTTGTGTTTTATTTGCCTTTCCCCCCTTAATGTTGGCCTCAAAGACAACCCCCACAAACCTTCTCGGGTGGGGGGGGGTGGGAAACAACAACAAAAAAAAGTGGTGTCTTTTTTCCCTGTAACTGATACTCTGTTTCTGATACAAACGCCCCAAACATGGCATCTGAATTAGAATAAAATCATATCATGGCAAATGATAGCGAGATACTGCCTGTTATTATTAATAATAAAAATTAGCAAGCTCTTCTGAAGATACAAGGTAAATGGTTATGGAATCACGAAAAGTAAAACTTCACCCAGTATCTTGAACATATTTACAAAATCTAACAGGATTTAGCTAAATAATCCCAAAATATATTGTACTTACACAATCACAATAAAAAGACAACAATCAGGTATGGTTTTAAAAGTAAAAAAAAATATTACACAATAATAAAATATCAGTATTTTAATTGTGAGCCATTGAGGGACACAATAATATTTTTAAAAAAAAGGTTCATTTCTTAACCATCAAGTCAATTCTGAAGAAAGCTCCAATCCACAGTCTCATATTTGGGTTACTAACAGGACTTTCTAAAATGTATGTAGGTGCTAAAGATTAAATAAACTTCTCTGTGTGTAAATATTTCAAAATTTCAGGTTATGTTATTACACCTTTTTTTTACAGCCCAAAATAATTATACTAATTTACAGAACTTTTAAATCGATCTGAATAAACATATGTGCAATGCACCATTAAAGTACACTCCATCACATAATAGCATAATGCAGTTTTTGAAATGGATCTGTAGAAAGGATTCATTAAGATAAAGTCCCAGCATTCCACCTGAGGCCAATAAAAATTCTGTGCAAACCTCTTCAAATTAAATTTTCTTCTTGAACATATCCTGTCTAATTATGTTTCGTATTATCCTCCTTTAGGAATTCTAATTCATCAGTGCTATTAAGGGAGGGAAAAGGAAAACCAGATGCTGTGGACCGGATACCCAGCTGGTAAGAAATCACTATAGTTTCACGGAAGCCAAAAGAGCTACAGTGATTTATATCAGCTATGCATTTGGTATATACATAGGAACACACATGTGGACAGATGCACAGAGAATTATATTTATATCTGAAGTTACACCAGCAGAAAGTAAGTCTGTGGAGTTGCACCACCAGAGAATTTGACCCAGAAGCTCTAATAAGCTGAAGTTTATAAAAGAGCCACAGCTGTGTTGAGATTTCTTGTCTTTCACTCTCTAGAACTGAAAATAAATGTAAGAAACAGAAGTGCTCTAATTAGACATTTGGCTTTAAAAATCAGGAAGATAGCCAGCTAATGTCTAAGCACTTTTTTGTTCTGGGGAGTTAGACTAACAAAGATATCATAATTACAATCATACTACATACAGATGAAGTGCACAGAATATACTGGTAAACCAAATTGAGGGATTGAATTAGATTCCAGCTAAGTTGTTTCAGTTTTAGTCTTTAATGAATACCATTTTTGTTGTTCCTGTAGTCCATACAGTAAGCACAAATTTAGAGTGAGATTTCCAAGTACATCTAACCATGCTGCAACCTGAAAAAACAAAATTTCTGGGTAGCACCTGTGGTTTTCTATTCCACTGATATTTCTCCGTTGTTATCACCCATTCACAGCCTCAGACCTGCCTGCATCACGGACCAAAAAGGTACTGCTCAGGACACTTAGTGCCTGCCTCGGTTTCCATGGGCCACACAAGTCATTCTGCAAGCTCTTGCCATGCCTTTGGCTTTCCTCGCCCTGACATCTGCACCCCAAACACCCCTGCACCCCACTATTTGTGAGACCCTCCTGACTCAAAGCCCGGAAGAGAAGAGGAAAGAAGTGCCCGCTCTTTTGTCTTTACCAAACAATATTATATGTGAAGGCCTAGCATAAAATTTGCTCTACATCATCTCTTCCCAGCACCCGCTCGGTGTTTGAAGAGGGCTTCATCCCTCTCCAGACTTTTAATCTGGGACTACAGTCAGCCTTTGAAAGCTGAACCGATAATCTTCAAAGAATAATGCTTGGGTATCATAGCCTGAGCTCTACTCTGTTAAGACAGAGGACACCTTAAAAGAAAACTGAGGTGGAACAAGGTTGTTTCCTCTTTCAGTTTTTCAATATTTTATCCAGCAGCCCAGTGAGCACAGCATAGACATGGGAGACAGCAAACCCAGGTTGCATTTCCATTCCAAGAGGGAAAGCAAGTATCTGTCCCACTGCAGGCAACCGTGTGCTGCTTCTGTGCTGCTGACTGTGATCCCATTGCACAGAGAGCCTCGAGGCTTGCTACTGAGGAGAGAAACAGCCCCAAGCCAGCACAACCACCTTACCAGGAGGCACATGCCTGCACTTCCATTCCTCTGTCAGGGACTGTTTTCCTTACAGGAATCAATCCTTGAGTGAAAGAGCTAATTAAGCCTCAGGACAAGGACCCCAGGCGGCTCAAATCTTTCACACTTAGAAGCACATAACAGCAGGAATAGAGATTCTCTCTATTTCACTGAACTTTTTACCCAAATAATTAGGCCATTTATTACAAGATATACAGATCTGACCTTCTGCTGCACAAGTGCCAAATCTCCAGTTCCCATGTTCTGGACATGTGCTCTAAATACTGATTTTTCAGATAGGCAAAGAAGGCGGCAATACCAGCTCTTCTACATCAGGGTTTGAAAACGAGACAGATAGATGTCAAGACTCTGACTGAGAGCTCACTATAGTGGAAGCATCCAGAAAACATTCATTATACCAAACTGCCCATTTTGTGGATTCCTGCAGTGCTTAATGCTGAATTATATTTAGGCCTACCAAAAGCAGGCAACTTCTGCAGTTACTCAGAAATAGAATGGAATGTGCCTCAGATCTCTGTTAACACAATCTTCCTGATCTAGGTCATTGTAGAGTTAAATGGCAGCTGAGAAAATTTTGAGGCTTCAACTTCAGATCCTGAACCCCTCCCTCACTCCAGCTGTTTTCGCATCTTATGCTGTGCCTTCACATGTACTGCTGTTTTCTACGTGTATCTCGTATGTGCAGTAGAAATTTGAACCCATAAATGACTTCACATTCAGATCGAAATTCTCCTCAAGAGCTTCTAATTGCTCTGCAGATAGCTTTTAACCTCCAATGTACTTATTATTATGAAAGTAAAAATAATTTGAAAAGAAAGACCCAGGGCAAATAGTGCTTACTTTCCAAGAAACATAATTTTACTTGGAGGTAGGAATTGGAATGATTTGATAAGTGCATTAAAATATAACTATAATTCTTCTCCTTGGCTCTGAGATACTCCCATAGCTACTACTAAAGCTTTATTGGCAGGCCGCAGTCAGCATCTTTATATATCTCATAGGAGTTACTCTTGAAGGATAATTTATGCTTCCATTCTGGTAGCAAAAGCATTTGTTTGCATGGTAGGATGTGTCATTTGTTACTTGAGTCCACTACACAAATATTTGAGAAATGTATGTCTCTAAATACAGGTGTAATTTGCTGTAGTAATGTCTACAGGGAAGATGCATTAACGCCTTGTTCCATACCATACCATAAATTACATTGGTTGAGGTACAAAAACATATTAGGTCTCTTTCAGTAGTTTATTTATCCTTAAAATAAGTCCATCCACAACTACGTCCCAGGATCACGCTGAAAGCACAGCATATCTCTGAAGGATAATAGCAGCAGTCTTAATGGACATTAAAGTGGAGATGTTTCTGGGGTATTTTGGAGGAAGATATTGCTGTGCCTTCAAAGGGAAAGCATACAGCAGGAGCTCCAGAGAGTCAAATGCAAATGCTTAGGGCCAAAAGCAATTCTGACACCTCTATGTTTTCCTTCACCCTCACATGTTTCCTCACCAGATTGGAAAACTGTCTCCAACTGGACCTGTCCTTTTTTCTAGCACCCTGAAGCTATTAACTTTGAGAAATTAAAGGTTTTTGGATCAGATGGTCTTTTTTCACCCCTGCCCCCATAGCCATGGGACTCCTGAATTGGGACACCCATGGCAGGACCCATGCAATTGACGCTTCACATGCCCCTGGCAGAGAAGATTTCATTTAAGAGTTTTTTCCAGAACAGCTTGTACAACAAATAGCTTTTAGCATATACAATTTGCAAAGTTGCCAGTTTATCATGAATAGAGCTATTTGTAGTCTAGTCATATCATAAAATCTTGTTAAAAGAAACAACACAAAGAGACTGCTCACTTTTCAGTTATGGCGCTTTTGATTTAATTTGAATCCAGATTGCCTCATGAGTATTGTTTGTTCCAATATGAAACAGTTTATGGTGATAAATTGCAGCAGCATCACTTGAGAGCTGCCTGGTACAGTGTAGTGCAGCAGAAGTTGAGTCAGCTTTCATACTGAGTATACACTGTAGCTACAGCACACCCAGGTTTTGTGGTTTGGAGGAAACTTAACTGGAAAGTCAGGGAAACCAGAGTATTTTGTGGCATGTGCAGGTGTTGGGCAAGGTCAGGGCTTGTAGGGGTATAACCAGCCAAAGCAAGTAGTGAAAATCTAGTAACCTACCTCCCACCTGAGCCCTCCTGTCCTACTCAGCCAGGTATTTACTCTACACACAAAATTAACATCTACAGAGACTGACATTATGCTGTTTTAGCCATACTTTCTGTACATAGCCATTTAATGCGTATAAATTTTTCATCTATCTCTAAATTTACTATTACAACAGATGTTAGAGTCAAATATCATTAGTTAAGTTTTCAGTAATCTGCAGAGTAATGACAAAACATTTCTGCATCCTCTCAGTTATAACCTTAATTAAGACTAAGCAGGGTATGTTGTATAACATAGCACCCTGCAAATGCACGCTCTCATGTAAGCCATCATGGGCCTGATTCAGAGAGGGAGCAAGCATTTGTCCTTCCCACCAAAATCATCAAGGATTCAAGAAGTTGGTACTCTTCTGTTGGACCAGTTCTTTACTACTGTGTGATTCAGTATCTTGAAGATTTTCTGTAGCCGCTGAGAGGAAGAGACAGCAGTTCCCTAACTCAGCCAAACATACTGATATCTACGGCCTTATGACAAGTATTTAAGGTCTTGCCTATTGCTGCTAGATCCCATCATAGGGCAGAAGAGTCACAGCTGTTACCTCACACTTAAAATATTTTTTCACATTTAATGAAATTAATGAATTTGATGAGGCAGTATGCCAAATTAATCTCTAGTGCCCTTCCATCACATGCAACTGAGTTAAACAGGGATTAATTGTGGCCCGTGCAATTACCTCTTAATTAACTCTGAAGGGTTGGGATTAACCCTGCTGTTCAGGGTTAGATATGAGTGTGTTTGTCATGGGAACTCCTATACCATGGGTATCACAAAGTTAACAACATTGGCCAAAATGTCTGTGCCAAAACACATTTGGGGAATGAAGCAGATTGCTCTTGCTCTCCTGCCCTCAGCATGTTGCAGGATTCTAGGGGCTGCTCTTACTAGAAGAAAAAAGTCACGGGTGCAACCAGTTCCTCCAAACTCGTCTATTAACATAAAGCCCTGAATACATGCACAGCAGGAAGGCAGACAGCAGGAAATAGTCCCTTTCCTTCCACTTCCAAGCATCTTTTCAAACACTGTCCTACTCAGAATCTTGCTGTAGGCTTTTCTTAAAAAATGTAAGAATGTTTTACTCCTGGGCTTGGTTTCCTAGCTGCATTTTCTCTCTGCTATTTTGCGTATGTCTACATTGCAAAATGGAGTGGTAGGCAGAAGTGCTGGAATTAGCAAGAATACCAAGCAGAAGCTACATTCACCTACCTACATTTCCACCTGCCTGTTGGAGTTACTATTTGCAAAGACCAAAACTGATCAACTGCTGCCATGCAATTTAGTCTAGGAGATCTGCAGGGACTCCGACACACATTCACATTTCTGCTACTCTTCCCTCCTCCTACATACATAGAGATAATGAAATTGTTCATTCACCCATTTGATGTGTATTCAGGGACTCAAGAAACATCCTGCAACCTTATAAGGCCATTCCTGTGTTATACACAGTCAGATCCTCAAGTATTGTCTTTCTCTTGGCCTGCTGATCATGAAACTGGAAGGTATTTGTCCATCATTTGATCTGAATGAAAAGAGCTGTTGTAGCAAAGAGTTTCAATAAAGCAATAGGACCAGCCAGTATCCAGCGTAACCCTATGCACAGATTGCCACAGGATGCTGTATATGTCATTCCTACATATTTCATACTAATTATGACTACTGTAGTGGTTTAAAAACAAAATTGAATGAAACAGAAGTTTAAACCAAGATTGCTGTACTAAAGAAGTACGCACCATGGCTATCCTGCAGCTGGTACAGTAAGGCTCTGCAAATGAAAAAAAAACCGCTTTTTGTTCACGTGAAGAAGAAACAAAAAAATTGAACCTCTCATCCTCCTCTTTTGCAGACATGTCATCTTTTGACTTGCATCTTGAAACAAGTAGAAAACCAGACTCTGGAATGCAAATGCATCTTCTTAGAGATCCAAGAATGAAAAGTCAAAAACAAATGAGCGCTCTTACGAGAGCTTATCCAGCAATCAGCTCTTTAACTGAACACTGCTCCCTTTCAAACCATCAACCCAGACTAAAATAACCTGGCTTATTTGTGTGAGAGCACCCAGTGGGACCACTGGCATTTCTTTAATGTGGAGCCAGAGGAACATGTCTCCCCAACAGAGAACTGCTGGTTTGCTCTTGTCTTTAAATTTTGAAGTTACCCAGGAAAATGGAATTTGTGGTAAATTATGTTAAAAAAGGCCAAGAGAAATCTTGGTAAGGATTTGACTCAACAGACAAGGGGAATGAAGCGGGAGACAAACCAGTCCTTTTAGGCTGCCTTGTCTCTATTTCAACTTTTAAAGTTATAGCAATATCAACTTAACATATTCCCATCTTTTCCCAGGATGAAGACAAGTAGCTACAGCATGCCTCTTATTAAATTACAACACTCAACACACAGGAGCACAGTTTAACTCAAAGGTTTGCTACAGCATCCTGCAACAGTTGGTGAAATTGCTCAATTTAGAGTTGAGGACCCAAATTCAGCACTAATTTAAGAGTAACAATTTGAACTCTCATTGCCAAATATATTAACACCTATAGAAAATGAACACAACATGATGAAATGCTTTATTGCAGCTGAACTGTTATCAGCATGTAAAGGATATGAAGAATATATTATCATAATGACTCTGGGTCATGCCAGACTCATTTCAGACTTTAGTGGAAATAGTTTTGCATGATACAAAGGCACTGCAATATGATTAAAATGCACTACACATCTCACTGTCTTAGAGATCGATGCGTACGTGAAGCCTGAAATATGCTAAGGAGGTTTTTCCTCAACAATTTTAATCATCCATAGTAACTACTGATACGTGGCAATTCCAAACCATACCGACGAACTTTTAAAAACCCTTCACTTATAATAAATGCAAAGCATCACACAGAAAAATACAAAGTATATTTTACATTTGCTTGCAGAAGCAACTTATAAACCGTATCCATATGAGCAGTAAATAAATATCCTCTTTTGCCAACACAAAATTTGTACCTTCCACCCACAATTCAGTTGGCAGACTTTTTGCTGACAAAACCAGTGAAAACTATACACTCACCAGCAGGGAGTTGAAAATTTGCAGTTTCTTTTTACTACAATATTTTGCTAGCTTCAATGTCTTAAATTGCAAAAGTGCTGATAATAAAGCTGTTATATTTTCTATTTTAGGCTAAGAAACAATATGAAAAACACAACGGATTTTTTCCCTGAAAATGGCAGGGTTGGGGGACAACAGGCATATATGTACACATACACAAGCTTCTTATCCATCATTCAGTGTAGAGAACTATGGCTTAGTTTTTGAAACTGCTTTTAGGAAGGAATAAATTGATTCACCTCAATGAAAGATTTAAAGATGTAGGTGAACACCAATGGTCCTTGTGCTGTTGAAGTAGTTTATTAGGTTTTCTAATGCTCTTTAGATGCTAATTTTTTTTTTTCCACAAAAAAAAAAGAAAAACAACAAAACAAATAAAACCACAAACAAACAAACAAAACCCAAACAGCTTATCCTGGCAAACATTAATTATACAGATTGTAGGTTAAACACCTTAGCACTGTTCTTAGCCTTCCTTTGGCAATAAAGCCTCAGCTATCTCTAAGCCCTCAACTTAGCTCTGCACATCACTGCCAATGCATTCATTCCTTCTGGCAAAAGATACTTAAGAACAATTAAACATTAAAAAAAAGTGCAAATAAATAATCACTGCATGTAATTTCCTGCAGTCACACCTACCCATTTTCCCTCATGAATGCCATTTCTAAGACAGTTCCACACAGGAGCTGGTGAGGAAGTCAAGCTTTAGACCTAGAACTTCTCAGCTTCCTTCACTGCTGAATGGACGTACAGTGACTCCCTTACTCAAGAAACAGGGAAAGCTTTAAAATAATGCAATTTGCTTCTTAGAATTACCAAGTTATTCTAGAAGGTGAGGAAAGCTTGATAAGGAACACCTAAGTGTTGTTTACAGTATTGTAATTGAAGTAAGGGAGGGGAAAAAAAAGCAGAAGAAAAAACCCAAGTAGTTAAATAGAAACTGTTGAGCTGTATCAGTCCATCAGTCTATCAGGTTTGGGAAACCACCTTTCCCAGGTTGTGTTGGTCAAGAAGAGTGTTCTGTCAGAGAGAAAACAGCAGATGCTTACACGGTTAAAGAAGTGATATTGATACATCACGAAATACAAAATAGATACTTTGGGGCTAGAGTTATGTGGTCTTATAAAATGGAAAGAATTAGACCAGAACAGGTATATTAGGGTGAAAAAAAAAAATCCACTATAAACCCAAATCAGGTTTCAAAATAATTTTCTTTGACTTGAGGCAGTCCTCTCTATTGCACTGTTACCCTATAAACCACTCAACAAACACTGTTGACTGAGTAGTAGTGTCCAGAGCAGAACTATGAACACAGAATTCAATACTGAGTAATGGACCATGCTGCATAAGTAGATGTCATGGTCATATCACCAGTCAAATCAGGGGCCTTGGGACCAACCTTCCATTGCCCTTCACCAACCTAGGTAGAGACAGAGACAAGAAACGTTCAGGCTACACTCTGTACTTCCCAGCACAAGTGTTAGAGAGACATAACCTCATATGAAAAGCTGTCTCTCTTTCATTCCCCCCAGGCCCCAGGGATGGTGCACTTACAATCACTTTCTTCTAACCTGTTCTCTGCTCAAAATCACCCTGTTAATTTTTAGTCGCCCTGCCATCCTGTTCACCCATAATACCCACATAATTACCAGCAGCCAAATCGCCATCATGCTGTAACATGGACACTCAGTAAGAGTTGTACCCAACACTAACACATAAATGAGGAAGAAATTCAGACTAAATGGGTAGGGGAGGGAGAGGGATGGGAGAAGCTAGCAGCTCTGAGGTAAGAAACAAATTTAGTCATGTAAATCCCATATTCATTTATTAAGCTTCTCATTCGAGTCCTGTGGCAAAAGCATATAGCCAACATCACTCAAATTAAAATGCACAAATTATATGACTCTGAAATAATAAAAATAATAAAGCAAGAGGCATAAACTGCCATATCCATGGGCTTTGGATTACATTTTATTCTAATCATTACTAAGCACAACCCATTTGCAAAACGATTGAACAATTCTCGTACTCAAACCTTTACCAAACACATAGACCATAAGAGAAGAGAGTAGCTTTTAAAAATGTTACCCTACACTTTCAGGCAAAAAATTTTGCAACAGAACTTCAAATGTTTTGTACAGTCCTTGCAACCCAGCTGTCCAACTTGAGGGCCGGTCAGGAGAGCATCCATCCACTCTCACCACCCTGAAATTTTCCCACCAGCTTGGCCACTACAGAAGTAAAACAAGGGCCCTAAATCTGCACTGCTAAAAACTATAGTTTGAAAGCAAGTAGTGGTCCCAAGTACATTTCCAAGCCACTTGGTTCTCTCTCTGCGTGTTGGGTAACCTTGGGAACACCCACTTGATTGACACACACACATCCAGGAAGACAGGCAGGGAAATCACTTTGCCTGCTCATCCGTCCTTAATGAGTCTCACTGTGAGGACAGTGAACTGCTTAGTCCTGGTCTGGACTGAGGTAATTCACTGCATTTGGAGAGGCACAGCTCCACACTTCAGGCATGTCTCTGTAAATCGAAATGAAATAAGTCAATGGCACCTACACAAGTGAGCAGTAGCTGAGTAGGGGCTCTCAGAAACATTTTTTCTGGATTCAGAGAGCTCAAGCTAGGAATGCTTCTCCAGAGAAAACATTGCAAAGGAAAGTGCATGTGTAATCAAACTACTAAGAAAATCCTAATTCTCCATTTGGTCAAGGCAACAGCAGATTTCCCTGTGCCAGTCCAGGCATACTTGCTATGTCCAGGAGATGGAAAGCAAGTCTGACTCTAGCTTTGCCTAGTAATGAATTACTGCATTTTTGCCAGTTTCCTTTGGTGTCTCTAACAAAGTTGGAACAAGTGTCCCAAGTCCACAGTCACATGCTGTGGAGCCACGTAAAATCACAGCAAAATCTGATCCTCACAAGAAAGTGGGCCATAGTAATTGAATCAAGAGAAACAACAACTGAGGAAAACAAAGTCCTGTGTGATAAATGGTAGTTCTTTGATCCTCTAGCTTCTGTAATGGATGAAAATTAGGGTGGGCTGTTTAGCTGGATTTCAGCCAAACATATTAAAGGATCTGTTAAATCTTTCCATTACTGCCTAAGAATATCCTCACAAGCCTACTGGATCTATCAAGTATAAATGGAAAAGATTGGCTGTGCATGCATTTAATGCCTCTCTTGAGCTGCTGTGGGCTAGTGGTAACTGCATATGAAATCATAGAAGAGAAAGCAGGAAGACAGAAAAGGTGTCAGACACTTAGGGCTATGAAGGGACAAGGAGGAAGAAACTACATAAAAAAATTGCATCCTATAGAACGAAAAAATATTTTTAATGTTGTATATGCATCTTCTCATGTATTTCAAAACACATTAAAATTTATACAAAGACCAACAGGTTTGTGAAGGAAGCTGAAAGGGAGGCAAACATCACATTCCTTTGCAAACAGTTAACAAGGAACAGAGCAAAAGCCAACACAGACACTGGCTGGCCAAGGTGCTATGATTTTTGAAATGGGAAGGGAGGAGTTTGGATTGTTCAGGAGTCTTTCCTTTCTGAATTAAAAACAGAGACGATGGGGAAAAGTCAGAACAATAGAGTAGCAGCTATTTTATTCTCAACGTTTTACTGTATTAAAATCAGACTGGGCAAATAAGGTCAGTCTGAAAATAATCAGCAACATTTCTTGACACTAAGCCCAGTCAGAACTGTCCCTCCCACAGCCCAGGGAGGAAAACAACCTGTTTACACTTGAAGTTCTCCAATAGCCAAGCCCTTTACTGTACTTGTAGCTCATCAACATCATACCACCTTTCTAATGTCATTCACAATTAAACAGCGTAAACCCACCCCTTATTCTGGCATCTGCGTGACAAAACAGAGGCTGCAGAGCCTTATTGCCCCCCTGCTCTGGGCTGCTCCCCCTCTCCCCTTTTCCATCTGAGGCAGATCCTGTGCAGTCATTCAATTCCAGCCTTATCTATTCCCAATTACACATGGATTAAACTCAATGTAGCAGGTTTATTACATGTGCAAATCCACTGCTGTTTAATCTTGCCAGTGCTGTGTTTGGTTTTGATATATTCTGACTGGCTTGCCTCTCAGCAGCAGGCTGAAGAATATTAAACATTTCGATGCACAGTTACACACACTTTCATGTGTGTTATTTATTTGTGCTGTATGACTTCTATTAAATCAAGAATTTCCAAATCATGCAGTGTGGACGAAACCACAGCAATAAGGTGCTGCAAGGAAGGGGAGCAAAAAATGCTTCAGAAATATGAGGTGATTCAGGCTTGCAGTGCTGGGAGACATCGACCTAAGGAGATGTTAGACCATAGGAAAACAAGCAAGAAAACCTCTAGACTGTCACCTTTCAAGCTGTTTGCTGAAACACTACTACAACCCTCAGCAATGCTACCCACTACCACCCAAGCACTGATGCAGTACGTGCAACAAAGCAGAACAATGACAGGAGAAACCCAGAGACTCTTTGTAACACTCTGTTATGCCATGAGGGTTACAATTCCGTGTAATTAGCTAATGAGTGAAGAACACCTTGCTAACATCCTCTGAATGCCCTCAATCAGCTGATGAACTGACTCTTCTTTGTACCTTGCGCTCACAGCAGGGGTGAGGGTCAACGTCTGTGCTCACATGCTGGACCAGACCTACCATCCTTCTAGTTCCTGTAGCTTTTGTCAGGTCAATATCAAATTCAACTGTTCATTACTCTTCTCTTCTGCCAGAGGAGAGTCTCAAGCACCCTTAGGAATTTCTGTTAAGTGCAAAAGGGGGTTTCCCCTTCAACCAGTCTCACCTCTACTGCAAAAGAAGAGTCATCATAGGATTCAACATTATTTCCTCAGGCAAGGTTTTAAAACACATGATAAAGTCTGATGTAAAATTTGACCTTTTACCTTCCTCATCCTCACTTCCCTGCAAAGGAATGCTTCTCTTGCTGATGTCAGGCCCTGATTCTCCAGATATTCTGCACATACAGAGTGCTACTGGCATTACTGGCTTTACCTAGAGGCACTGGGCATGCAGTAGAATAAATACAAACAACAGGCAGAGGCCATTGGGACAATACTAGCAAGAGAAAAATGAACATGCTTACTGAAAAGTATCTCTTTTAAGATAGGTAGGACATGCTAGTGCTTCTTTGCCTATACATTTTTCTTATAGTTCTTGTGTTAAAACGTTGTTTTAAACTTTTTTTTTTTAGTAGTTGAAGGTGGGGAAACAGCTGACGTTTATGCGTTCGAGACCTTTACAGATTTCTGCTTCACTGTAAAACCTACAAAAAGACTTTTGCTGGCCTCCAGCAGCTGCCTAAAGTGCTGAATGCACTCGTTTCTTCACATTTAATGGGGGGACATGCAGAAGCAAGCACATTTATCATTGTTTATAATTAGTCTGCAATGTTTTTGGGGCAAGGACTCCATTTTACTGTGGGCTGGTCCATAACCAAGCAGAAGATGACTATGGGGAACACAGAGGGTGGATTTTGGCATCAGATAAGTATAAATAATGAGGTAATTGAGAAAATAATAAACCTGGATGTTTCCTGGGAGAATATGCTTCATCGACTGATGAAACCACAAGAACAACTGCATGATAAAGTTGGTAAGTTTTCTGAAACTGCCCATTCTTAGTTTGCTAAGGTTTCCCCCAAAACTCTTATGTATAGCTTCCCTATGAGCTGGCTAAGTATCATTTGCAGATCCACCTATCCTCTCTGAGATGTCTCATATCCATTAACATCCTACTGAGAAATTTTTTCTTTCCTCAGTATCACAGAATATATATATATACATATTATATGTATATATAAAATATGTGTGTATATATGCTATATATATATATATATAACACATGTATAACTCTTCAGAATCCCAAATGAGTAACAGAACTGGGAAGGACCACCCAGTCACAACATTCAACTCTTTGCAACTACATGATAAACACTTTGCTCAGGAAAACCCACAAAACATCCAGTG
This sequence comes from Melanocharis versteri, assembly GCA_013397845.1. Taxonomy (NCBI): domain Eukaryota; kingdom Metazoa; phylum Chordata; class Aves; order Passeriformes; family Melanocharitidae; genus Melanocharis; species Melanocharis versteri. The sequence continues at coordinate 672,998 of VZTG01009080.1, forward strand.
CCCTCACATAAAGCAAGCTGGGCCCAATTCAAAAACTCTGGCACCTCTGTCACCTTCCCAGGTCCAGGGCTCTGGCCTAGGACACTGCGGTCACACAGTCATGCAGACCAGTAAGCAAAAGCACTTTCCACCAACAGGTCCATCTTCTCTCAGCACAGTCCACCACCACACCTAAACATCCGCTTGCCTGCATTTCCACTTGTCTCTTTGCTCACTAGATCTTATTTAGAGAGTTGAGGAGTTAAGACAGCCTCTTAGCCCTCTGGCTTCAGCTTTTGTTGGTTCGTCCAAGTTCCCATCCCTGTTCAGAGAAGTCAGCTGGTAAATCCCTCAGCTCCTTTCCCCAGCCTCAGCCAGGACGAAAAACACCTCTGTCATTCCCTCAGCCCTCCCACCAGGTTCTCCAGCTTCCTCTTCCTGCATTGTTTTCATATGCTTACCCTTCAAATGCCCTCTTAATTTGACTCAGCTGGAATGAGTTGAACTTTCCCCACCTGGTTCTCCCAGGACCACATTCATAATTCCACACACCACCATATTTTCTGCCAGGCTTGTGTATTTACCTTTCCACAGTTTCATAGTCAGTGTCGCTACAGCAAGGGAGGGCCTATATTCAGATGTCTGTGTACCAAATCAGACATACAAATGTTACAAGCCTATCTGGAAAAAGCTTATGAGGAAAAAAAGGCAATAGTGGAGACTCTCATTATAACAGCAAAAAATTACTTCTGTTTGCTATGTCCAATTGTGGCTTTTTTTTCCTTTATTTTTTTAATTATATTTATTTATTTGTTCTATATTATTATTCTTTCATTCATTGCTTACCTACTTTTTCCATGTAAAACCCTTCATAAGCCAGTGGTCCAGGTTCACAACTGGCATTACTGCTCCTCAATTCCTTTCTGGAACTGTAACTGTGTACATAATCTGACTAACTGGTGATTCATCTCCCAAAGCTGTTTTTAAGATCATAAACAGGTGTCCTCACTGGACTGCTCAGAAACACAGTTCTTGTAGCAAAGCCTAAACTCTCTCTTCTGCGATGTGAGTTTATTAATAACAAGGGAGAAGCAGGAAAACAAAAGACTAGCTCAAATCTTTCCAGGTTTTTCTACTTACAAAATTTCTTTCCTCAAGTTTTCTTGATCTAAGTGATTGTCCTTAGACAGTTTCTCCTACCACACGTATAATCATGTGGATAATGAGTCCTCTGTATTAGTGTATCTACAGAACCTCCACAGTGCTTTCCCAGAGTAATTGATATCTGCCCACAGGATGGAAAGATCTATTATTATCTTTAAAACAGAGTTTCTGTTTTTCCCAGAAACATTGTATGATGAATTATGAATGAAGACAACCTGTTTATCTGAGAATGATCTGTAGAAGTGACTGACTCTTTAATTAAAATGCAGGAAGGAAGAGAAAATGCTTCTCTGACCCACACTGACCTTCTCTTTCTGAGGAAGGTGTGAGTGAGACTATTCCAATAAAATCACGAGGACCAGGTGGCCTAGGTGGGCTATGCAACAACACTGTTTTCCCTTTGCTTTGACATTACCTAATAATACCTGGCCAAAAACCGCTGTCTTCTGCACAGGAGAATCACCATTCCAGTCATTGGGTACATGAATTGTTAACCTACAGCAGGATTTGAGCCTGGGCTAAGATATTCATCATTAACAGGTTTGTAGTATGTTCACTGGGCCAATTTGCCTGCGTGTGTATAATAATTTTTTAAAAGCCCACACAGAATGCAGTTTTGTCTGCTGGAGAGAATCCCACAGTTTGGTGGGTTTTTTTCTTAACTTTATTTTACTTATTCTTGCATTTCTTATTAAATGTATTAAAAGTTCCAGAGGACGTTTGAACAGTAAAAGAGCTTTGCAAACTAAGCTTCATTTCAACGTTGGTCAGGCCAAAGACATAACCTGGCATAAGTATGAAATCTTGGCCTTAGAGAATTCAATGGGAGCTTTAAAGTGGATTTTTTCAGTAGTATTTCATTTCACCTTAAATTCCCCTAATACCCTTTTAGAAGTTTGTTACTGAAGAAGCCATTGCATTTCCTTACCTTGTAGGTCTACATTGGGAGGTCTTTGCATGGCGTCCACACTAACAGCCAAAGATGGACCTGTTACAGAAAAAGGAAAAAAAAAAACAAAAACTCAAGATAATTCTTTCACTTTTAAGAAGGGAGAAAGTTGAATGAAAAACAAAACACTTAAATCCACAATGCACTAAAAGATGCCTGGAGATTTTAATTACTTTTGTGAAGAACTGCCTTGAAAATATGAAATGTTGATTTAGCATGAACCATTTTTAATTAAGAGGGGCTGATTTTCCTTATTGTAGTCCATCAATTTTAAATATTGAATATTACTAAAATACCCAAATAGACTAACTGAATATTTTCTGTGATGTGGAAGATCATATAATACTTTATGATGTTTCAGTACAGCGGAGTGTTGAAATATTACTGTGGCCTTTCTCTCAGCATGATTTCATTTGGTTGTGTTTGATTTTGAATTGAAACAAGAACCTGAAGGTCTGATGTAACTTAAGCTGACCTCTGTTCCATCACACTGTTTTCATCATGTAATTCTGAAACAATTTTTCCCTGCTCTTTAATAACTCATTTGCATATATCTTCACTTCTCCATAGTACTTCTTTTGAAGTATGTATTGCAAGCTAACAGTACTCATAACATAAATTTCAAGGTGAATTCTCTAGAACATTTTTGTTATAAAGACAAAGAAGGCATATGAACTTTTCCTTGTCTTTCCATTAAAAGTTCTCATAATATTTGAATAGTCACCCTCTCTGAACCATGGCTTTCATCGTTAAGAAATTTCAGCTTTGTTTGCACTAGGACTGGTACCCACTGTTCTGTGAAGGGCCCTTGCATCTGCAAGATGATTGATTCTTACAGCCCTCACAGAGGGAGGACAGTTTCTCCTAAATTCAAGAATCCACCTTCATGCCAGTGTTAATTGGTTAGCCTCTGTAGACAACCACTACAGAGAAATAGTCTTCTCTGAGTCGTAGTTCTGAGCAGAAGTTTAACCTGAGGGAACAAACTGTCTTTAAGGAGCTTTTCCCACTCAATATTGATTATAACAGGAACAGAAAACAATTGACCTCACAAGTAAAGCTTATAAATTGCATGCCTGTACCTGGCACATCCTCTGGACCTCCTGGAAAATATATAAATATATAAATATATATAAATATATAAATATACTGTAGGGTCTGCAACTCAAATTTGAGTTAATTTTAAACAAGGTATTGTTGTATATGCTGTCTGAAAGCTGGATGAGGCTTTAATGATAGCTCAGGTAGGTCAGCATCTATGAGAGAACATAAACAGATACCAAATCTAAAGCATTTATAGCCATAAAAAGTATACTGCTGAAACTACAACACTTGAAACTTTAGGGACATTTTAATGTTTTTCACCTACAGCTAGAGCTGAAGAAATACCATCTTGGCAAAAATCAGCCAGCTGCTGAAGTAGGAGACACCACATCTCCATGGCCTAAAGAGATCTTGAAGGCAATGGTTATCACTGAACCAGTGGGAAGGTGACACCTCTGAACTGTCTTCAAGAGACAAAGGGCCTCATTCAAATCCAGGACTTGGCTACGTGGCATCTAATTTTAGCATGTTCTTTAGCAACTTCCTTCATCTCATATTAAAGAATGAGAGCAGAATCCACCACATAAAATATTATAAAATAGTTTCCCTGACTCTTCAAATTCTCCTTTACTCTTAGTGGGTTTTTTGTTGTTGTTGGTTTTTTTGTTTGTTTTTTTTGTTGTTTATTTGTTTGTTTGTTTTGTTGTTGGTTTTGTTTTTGTTTTTGTTTTTGTTTTTTTGTTGTTGTTGTTGTTGTTGTTGTTGTTGTTGTTGTTGTTGTTTTTTTTTTTGTTCTTGTACTAATGCCACTTCTGGTGCAGCTTGTGAAAAATGTCCCAGCCCCCAAACAGACTTGGGTGCAGTAGCATTTGGACCAGGCATATTTATTACACCCATGTAAAGTGAGGATCACGTCGCAACCTCCTGCCTTAAGTCTGGTCTTTGACTTCTGAAGTGACTTCAGTTGCATCGCTCTTAATTGCCACCGTGATAAGCTGCGTCCAGGATCTTGATGGCCCTCTGACTCATGGCCTAATTTATCTACTTCTAGCAGGGAATATTTCCAATGAAGAGGAAGAGTTGAGTCAGGCACTGATTCCTCTGCCCCCGATTTCAAAGAAGAAAGCTTTAGTATTTACCCAGAACAAGTGTTTAGAGACCTATAAGAAAAGAGGATATTTTTCTTAAACACATGGCGTAAGGGGACCAAAATCCCAAATAAAAAAAATTTGTTTTGAACAACAGTCTAATGTTTATTATTCTGAACAGAAGAAGTCAAAGAAAAGGGTTTATCAAACCACACACAGCTCCTACATAACTGAATTCACATCAGGTCTATTACTCTGAGCAAAAACTATGCCCGGTCTAACATTACAGAGATGATTAATTGAATACTGTATTCAGTCACAGCATCAAAATGTGTCAATATAGTAAGTGGACAGTATTCAAACAGCTCCAGTAAACACCAGTTAAAATACTCTGGAAAATGAAGAACTCTTTGCCAGAATGCTATTCAACAGAGAGTTATTCACAGACAATTTGACTGGCCCCATACACATGAATTCTTTCATGCTCAACTAGGAATTAGGGGGAAAAAATACTGGACTCTATAAAATTCTATACTCCTTGGTAATCTAAATCAGAAATTATATTCTAAATAACAAAAATAATTGAGATATGTAATCAGAAGTCAAAAAAAGTTGGAACATATTTATAATATATACCTATATATCGGTGATTGAAAATTGCATATCATTTTGCATATCCTCCCGTTCTTCTTCATCCTGACCATTTGCATGCAAATAAGGAATCTTTAAGTGCATTTTAATTGCTATACTACATTCAAAAATAGAGAATTTTAAAGATATATTTATCATTCTGCGGGAAAGGTAATGGTAAGATGAACCAAATAATTACTCTGAATAGTAATAGGATTTATTTGTAACAAAATCCTCTTATAAATATAAAGGAACACTGAACACTATGGAGCTTGACAAGCAAAATAACAGAAAATGTCATCAAGGAAAGGTGCATTCATAGGTGAAAGACTTTCAGTACATTACTTTTCAATATATCTCTACTACTAATGTCAGAGTAACAGGTCAAGGCATATCCAGCATATGCCATGTTTATCAGGCAGAAATAAAATGCAGATTAAAAAAAAAAAAAAAAAAGATGTCAGAAGTGTCTGAACTTCTTGCACTTTGGAGGATTTTCTTGTGAAAGCAGTTTTTTTAAAGCTGCGGAACCAATGTTTTAATTTAGCAAAGATAAATATAATTTCCTGTGTGTGACCTTGAATTTTAAGTCTTAGCCCAGAGGGAATATTTACAACCTGTAAACAGACTCTGATAATGGAAATTCTGACAAATCTCACCATTATAATGCTAGTTACATTTATCCTCCAATTTTTTTCCTCTCTCTCCCCTCTCTCTAAAACAGAAATATCCATAGCTGACTAAAATCCTTGTCTAAGGTGTCTATAAGAACATGTCAGACCTTTGTAGCATAAAAACCACAGGATCACTTCTCATTTACTTTGACTTGGCTCTACCTTAGTGTGCATAAAGTCAGTTTGTATTCAGGCCTGTATTCCATTTAAGAACCTTTCACAAAATAACTCATATTGGCAAAAGTTAAGCACATGATTACCTTCATTTTCACAAAGACCTTAGCAATCAAAAAGTGCTTTTTTTGCGTGTTCTGACTGGGTTTCTTATCTCTTACTGCCACTGTAGAGCAGGAGGTTTATCTCCCACTGCCTTTCAGAGCCCATCCATCCCCTGCCTAGTGCAATACGGACAATATAGGCAAGAAGCTGGAGACAAAAAGTGGTGTGTCTGGGTTCTTATGAACCCATATTGTGAGTGCCCACCAGCAAGGCTGCTCTCAGGTTACACAAAGTCCCTCCATTGTTTTTGGGGAGAGTGAGATGGTGAAGGAGCTGCACGGCTACTCCTGGCAAACCTCAGTAGTCACATTTTCACACTGCAGCAGGGTTTTTCTCAGCTCAGTAGGGACCATGGAAACATCCTCACCTGCAATGATTTCCAAGAGTGGACTTACATATGACCTAAAACTTCAATGTGCTATTCAGGTGCTCTCTCTCTCTATAATGAGTTCTCTGTCTCCAGTGTGACAGCCAATGCCTTTTGCTCCAGTCCTTCCCATCATCGTGTGGCACACACCAGGTACAAATCTGGATCAGATCATGCAGACCAGACATATTTTGACCAACTACCACATCAGCTGCTTCATGGGCCTTCAGGCCTTACTCCAATGGTAAAACTTGGTTTTGTTATCAGTAAGCAATGGTCACACAAGACCTTTTCTGCGCCTCACACTGCCCCACCAGTGAGTAGGGAGGGAGTGCACAAGAAGTTGGGAGGGGGCACGGCCAGGACAGCTGACCCCAGCTGACCAAAGAGGGTCAGCTCAATATTCAACTGCCAGATTTGTGTACTGCAGTATATAGAGGGGAATGGGCAGGCAGCTATGTGGTGCTTAGTTGCCGGCTGGGTTTTGGGAGATTCAGCTTCATAAAGCCAGACCCATAAATTCTTCCTTGCTGATCATCTTAATTCTTGTGATAAGAACATCATCAGCCTGTGCTTGTTCTTACTTATCGTGCAGTTCAGCTTCAGCATGGCTGCTATTCATCTTCAGAGAAAAGGATACCTAGATCTTGAGTTCTTCTCACCCACCCCTTCTGGTGGGCAGAAAAATATTTTACTATGACAGTACACTTCACATATTGTAGTGTTCTTTGGGTTTTAGGATTCACAGTTATTAGTGTCTCCTACTGTTATTTCAGTATTTGGGGAATAAAAGAAGAAAATAAAATCTTCTCTAGAATCCATCTCCTGCAAATATATTCATTAAATGGGGAGTCTGTGAGAGACCTTGGTGTCACTGTCTTGTTGACTTGAACCTGTACCACTGCAGGTTGTAATAAGTGTCTTTGTGAAAGTCCTCTCCTATGTGGCTTCACAAAATGCTTATACCTCCCTATACTCTGGAAAAGAAGTTCAGCTGCTAGAGACTAATTTGGGAAAACCAATCAGCAATGTGCTGACTGAAATTCCTGCCTTATTGCATCAGATAGATCTAAGCAAACCTTCCAGCAAGTGAAACGCCCTATTGTATGCCTTTCAAAATCAGGAGGAAAGATTTGTCCCTTGTTCAAGGAAAAAATACTAAATGCTCTCAAAACAAGCCAAAGCCTCTAGCACCACAAGCATTTTATCTTTTGATCTGTACCTCTCCTTCCATATATTATCATATGATAACATGCTACAGAACTGCAATACTTTGCATCCCCTTTTTTATTTTTCTTCCTAAAGCTGAAATTCTACTAGGAACATTCTAGTTTCAACTGCTTTTCAAGCTCCAGAATCATACTGAAAAAGCAAAATTCAGTGCATCTATTTGTGCAGATATGTTCAGTAACTGTGATAGAAAAAGAAAATGACCCCAAAAAGAGAAAACAGCTGTATCCAAGCATGTATAGCAGCATGTATAATTTTCCATAGCCTTGGGCAAGAAATCTATGCATAGAAAAATTCCTAAGGTGTCAGAGTAACCAGAAATATATTAATAAGTAGATAATTAGGGAATGATTAAGAAGATTTACCAGATGGATATAAAAATTAAAGTTTATGGGAGATTTTTTGTTTTTGAGTTTTTATGTGTTACCCAAATAACCTGTATTTAGCTGCAGTCCGTAGTTTTATTCTCCCCATTACCCAGTATAGCCAAGAAGTTATTTAACCATTGTTACTGGAATTTCACTCACACATTCTTCCTAATTTGATTCAAAATGCTTCATCTGGTACCCAGTTCATGCTTTTTTTCCACTAGGCTGTCAAAAGGTTAAAAATAAATCAGTAAATAAGCAGTATTTTTTATTTTGAAGCAGTTGTAGAACGAATTGCCTTTTCAGTAATATTTATATTACAAGCAACTACTTTTCTTTCAAACAGTACTATTTTCGAGAAAAAAATGGGTATCCTATATGTTGTCTAACATCCATAAAGATGATATTAATGAAATGCTGTATTAAGGAGCCTGGGTATATAAAGGCCAAGAGTTCACTGTCTAAGCTCCCTAGCTATCTTGATCTCATTTACACACAGTGAAAACTTCTTTCGTGGCTGTATACAGCAAACAATGCCCATACCAAAATACTTGCACTACCTGTGACATCTGAGAAGTTTATACTAAATTGATTAGATTAGCAAGTGAGAAGGAAAAGCCAAAGTTGCTATCAACATGTAGGCTGAAAATGTCTAAGTTTCACCACAAGACGACAGGTTCATCATTAATCAAATGTAAGGCATACAGGGATAAAGTTTGCTATTAACAAAGTAAGTGATTATGTAAAGCAAAATAGAAGCAGTGCAAATTTTCCAAAATGTCCTTTTGCTGTGTCATAAACCACTACTGGCTGGGCAGCTCCTGAAAACAGTCAGTTCATTGCTGCCACACTGAGATTGCAAGTGAGAGTGACAATAGATGTTTCAAAAGAAAAAAGTCTCACCACTAAAAAATGAGTTCATTTAACATAATTTTCTCAACAGCTGTCAAATGGTAACAGCTTTTGTTCATTACTACTAGAGTCAAATGACTGCTCTGGATTCAAAATCTCCAGGTTTGAATTACCAATTCCCCAGCCTCTTCAATCCCTCCAATTGTCCATTCACATGTCAGCTGTAAGGGCTCTTGCTTTTTGAGGGAGCTGTGGTAAATACATGCATTATGCAAAAAATATTTACCACAAAAAGAAATCTATGCATGAGTACACCCTAAACTCAGAGCAGTGCTCTGAATATCATCTTGGTGATGCCACCAGATTTTATGGCTCAGGAATGCAGAGATCCTTGATAGCTCTTCTGAGTCCATCCTCACCCTGCACCCCCAAAACAAAGAGGGCTTGATACATGAACAAAGAGAAGGAGACAGAGAGAGAAATTTTTGTGTGCTCTCGCTAAATAAGTTGTCTGACAGGGAACAAGGAGAGTTGTACTGCGCATATGTACTATTGTGGGAAAACCTATTTGGGTCTATTACAATAAAGAAACAGATGAAGAACAGTCCATCTGTGCACAAATATGACCCCTGTGATGCTGCCAACATCGGAGTGATCTGCCAAATGATACCATCTGCACAAATGGAAATTCTTCCATGGGCAGATTGAGCTCACGCGCAGATTTAGTAAAACTCTTAAAGGAGTACTGTATCCAAGGGGACTGCCCACTTTGGAGCTGGAGGAAGCTTGCTATCTGCTAATGCCTGCCTGCTGCATGGCACACTGGAAGTGTGAAGTCCTTCCCAGCAGTGGGGACGAGGGGGTAAAGGGAGTAGGTTAATGAAGTTCTCCGCCTCCTGGGATCCTTGAGCAGGACAAGTGCATCTTGTTTTCCAGTCAGAAAGAACCAGTGCCTTCCCTTGCACTCCTCTGGGAGGATTCCTCCTTGGCACCTCAGTGAGGGAAACTGGAAGACCCTTGTTCAGGGCTGCATTATCACTTCATTACAAGGACCTTTTGGCACAATGGTTTGGGATTCTTGAGTTTGAGGGAAGCACCTCATCTCAGAGAGCTTCCGGCTGCAGGGAAGGAACTTTACCCCCTAGCACAGTACCTCAAGTGATTTCCAATTGTGACTCAGTTTCTGTGTGACCTGTCATCCCAAAGAGCAGCATAAGTGGTTGAATCCGTATGGGCCTTAAACACTTCTTTGAGAACAGCCACCCTAGAAAGAGGACGCCTGTGCTCTGGATCACAATGAAGTTGCCTAATTTCACCGACACTTTCACAGTTCACCTTATTTGAGTGATATTGCCAAAAAAGCCACCAGAATCACCTGGCAGGGAGAGAAGCTGTCTGCTCTGGAAGTAGATTTGGCCCCGTGGCTTGACAGAGCATGTGTTTGAAGTCATGTGAATATTCATGCATAGGTGCAATCGTCTTTGAAAGGAGCTGTACAGAAATTAAGACAGTGAGTCCCCGCAAGCCACAGAATGGTGCCATGGGCAAGGATCTGCCCAGAGATGCCATGAAATTGAAAAAGATTCTGATCTAAAACAGAAAGTTAAAAGTAGTTGTGGAAGTTTTACTGTTGCTGAGCCCCCTTGACGATTTCTGTGGGTTTACAATCACATTTTAAAATCCTCATGTGTCCCCTGTTGCTTTTTGAAAGACCGGTACGTAAATGGAGAGATCAAGAAACTGACTTTGTAGTGAAAACTAAATCTGACCATGCACAAAGCACTGCCAAGAGACAATAGTCAAATTACAAAGTACAAAAATATATATTTCCTTTAATCCTCTTTCTGCAAGACATTTTTGGTGCTACTTATAACAACAAACAGTAATAAAATCAGAAATAAGTTCTGTTAATGATGTCCCTGGGAAAATACACAGAACATGAACTTCACTCATGATAGACCTTATGCCACTTTCAGTCAGTATTATTTCCATTGATTAAAGTTTGGCTATTTTAGCAAGAAAGGTGCTGTCTTTACATATCTTTCTTCTGGATGTCCTTCTAACACAGGGAAATATCTTCATTTTTCTTACCCAGAAGCAAAAAAACTTCTAAACAGTATTTGCTGGTCCTGATCTGCGATACAGGCCTTGTATCTACAGGTATTGATTGAATAAAGCCCAATTCCAAAACTGGCCTTACTCTGCAATGATGACCACTGAAATAATGAGCTTGAAGGGTCGAAGTTCTGGAACAGAAATTGTAATGCCGAGACAGGTATGTGGGGATCTCCCCTGGGCATCCCAGAAGTGGATGTCCAGTGCAGCAGGACCGGTGTGGGCAGACACACGTGTGAAACACCGTGCTTTGCCAGGTGCCACCTGTCCTGTGCAGTGCAGACTAAAGACACCCTGCTCTCTCCAAAGTCTTCTTTCCTAGAAAAAAAAAACGAACAACTTGCCTTCTTCTCTCCCTTGGAGAGCACAGCAACTGCAGGACATGGCCTAATCCTTTTACATAAATAAATCACCTTTCAAAAATGCAGAAGAGCTGCTTTCACTGTATTCCTCAGCCTAAAGGGATTCACAGCTACACCTCTCCCAAGAGCATGTTAAAGTTACCAACTGTTCTGGAAAGAAGGTACTCTCCTATCCTGTGGCAAAAAAAAAGACAGCAAAAGTGCCTTGACGAGTAGATACCACATAGAGAGGTTAACTATCAATGATTTTTCACATAAAACTGAAGCGGCCTATGGAGCACAGAACTTCTCCATCTTCTGCAAGCACCCTGATTACAATTTTATGACCTAAATCAGTTGCAATTAAAAAAAATGGAGGAAGTTATTCTGTTTAATGAGAGATGCCACCCTCCAAAATGTCCATGCTGAATTTAGTCTGTTTTTTTCTTTTTCAGGGAAGGCATTAAACTATTCAAACAAGTTAAAAAAAAAAAAAACTAAAAGCAAAAAACAACAAAAAAAACCACCCACCCCTATATACTTGTGAGAGACGACTGATTGATACATGCTGTCAATGGACCAGTTTCCGAGCTGATGGTGACAGCTCTTCCAATACTGCTTTAGAACTAGGTTTTGAGGGTGCAGGGAAATATGTATAAATATAGGTATAACAGAATGCCTTCTGTTCAAAATTATTTTTCTTCTTCCAAGAAACGTTTTAAATGTTGACAACCAAGCTGTATCAGAAAACTAATCAGCACATCGACACCTCAGAGTCAAAACGAAATGCAGACTCCACTTAACTTAAATGGCAGTTGCATAGTGACACTTGTCTTCTGTGAAAATTATTATGGATCAAAACCAAGACCTGAAACATTTGGGTTCTTTGTTTTGCCAGTCTTCCTGTGAGATACTAACCAAGATATGAGACTTATTTTTGGGTGTGTGATTTTTTGGTTTTTTGGGTATTTTTAGTTATGCATTAGCTTACTCTTCAGTTATGTGAGGATTTTATTTCAGAATGTGATAAAAAATTGTTGGATGAATAGCATCAGCCTGCTGTCTACATTTTGCAATCATACTAATCACTCAGGAACACGTCCGAGGTTAGGCACAAAAGAAATGGCGATATACCTACAGGGAAGGTCCAGTGTTTTCTTCTTCAAGAGCGAGAAGTCCTCTGAATAAAAAATATTCTTCAGATATCTGTTCACATAATTTCAACATGAACTTTTTTGCTTCCAGTTTTCTGCATCATTTTATTATAACAGGATTCAGACAACTGTGGTCAATCTTGGATCGATTTCCTTAATTTTTCTCTTGAAAAACTTAACTTTTAAAAAATAAAAATCTATATACAATTATGTAATAATACTGTAAGAATACTTGACATATGTAAACCACTTAGTAAATTATGATTTAAATTTTTTTCCTGTCAACATAGGATATCTTATCTTATCCATCTTCACTCTGCATTAAACACTTAGAAAACAAAAATAGGGACATGTTGTTCTTACAAAAACCTGATGCATTAGAACAGAACAATGTATATCAAAGAGAAAATAATAAAAATGAGACTAATAATAATGAAGGCTAATTTTTTACCTAATTTTAGAATTCCTGCTGATAGTAAAGCTCTTGATGCAATTCTTTTTCAAGAAAAACAAAACAAATAGACAAAAGTAGGAGGAATTATTTGCTTTATACAAGATGATAATTAAACTAGGTATTTTCTACTTTTTTTCCAGCTGAGAAGTCTTTCAATTAAGGCTGCATAGGTTGTGTTATCAGCAAGATACTGCCTTTCTCTGAGTATTTTGCACACTGGGGAATATCCCAAGGACAACTCATTTTCCTCTCTTGTCAAGGTATCTTATAAACTGTCAGGTGGCTATTTATTCCACCCAGCTGAAGGTCCGTCTTGAAGGGTATTTGATGACGTTCATCTGATCGAGACAGGGATCTAACATTGCCAGAAGGATGGTAATTTCCATCGCCAAGTTCAATGTTCTGAGGTACATGCATTTAACATAGTTATGTCTCCTCTTTCAGATGCACTGTAGATAAAGTTTCTCTCCCAGTAAGACACAGATCTCACTACAAGTTCAAGACTGCACCAACCTTATCTGACAGCATTATATCTTTATGCCATCCTACAAGATTAATTTACTCAGTTTCATAAACAATAAACTTGGTTCTAAAACCTTCCTATTTCACTGATTTAAAAATCATTACAGGTAAAAACATTTAAAACCGTGTGGCTTCAAAACACTAAGAAGAAATGGCCATGAGCTGACTTCACACCTTCAACAGTTATTCCCTTTAGATTTTGAAGAAGCACATGCTATATAGTTTAGATAATTTAGTACTTTTTTTTTTAATAGAAAAGGAAAACTTGTGCAGGTATTATCAAAAGCTCTCCACCTGGGTACCAAGCATACAAAATTTAAAAGATTAATCGACCTCCAGGAAAGAGATGGATGACCATTGATTACCATGCACACATGTCCAAGATAATAGATGAGCGCTGTTGGACCATTGATCTTTGTGAATGAGCCTGCCTTTGGTCAACTTATCACTCGTCTTTGGGGCTCCTTCCATTAGCAGCTAACCTTAAGTAAAGAAAAACAAACAAAACCCAGCACATCCCACTGTGTTCTAAGCCACTACTTTGAACACAGTCTCATCAATACAGCCATAGCTCGTCATAATGTTAGAGCTGTTCTGCAAAAAGAGAAGAGATGGTTTCATTTTTTCACCATCCTATAGAAAGATCCACAACATTTTTTGCGTTTTTCTGCCAGGACCTATATTCAATCTCCTGCTCAGGTAATTTTTCCCATTAAAGTTTACATTTTCATTTTGAGAACAGGTTGAAAACGTGAGAAATCATTCTACAAAGATAGAAATGTTTATCAAAGCTTCCCCCTGGCTCTCATTCTGATCTTGTACTTTTATACTTGCACAGTGTCAGACGAGTTTTAAACAAATGTTTCTGCTGTTCACCAATAGAAGCAAGATCCGGAACAGCCTATTGAAAATAGATGTGAGTGTTCTACTGACCTTTGTTGTGCTGTAGAAGACATGGGCCAAATAACCAAGTGCTTCCTTTAAAACATCTTTTGGAAGATGTCGAGCAATCTAAATACTACCACTGCAGGAGACAGAGGAGATGAAATAGCTAAATTTTTTGAATAACGTTCCTATTCCCTATTCTTTTTCTGGGATTCCATTCTGAAGATCAGCTGAAAACGCTACGTGCAGCACCAAATTCAGAGTCTGATCCGTGTATGTATACACAACATGTTTTAAAATTAAACAGATATATGAGGAAATTAAATGTGCCTATTTTGCCACCAGCTGTGCACAGGCTTCTTGGAACACAGATATTGATCATGTTTGGGCTTGTCATTATTCACACCAAGATCCTCAGCTTCAATTTTCAGAGTTCACTGATGTTGTATACAAACTCACTGGTAACAGATCATTTTCAAGCTTGATGTGAACTTCCAAGAATGACCATGTCTATACGCTGTTATTAATGCCAAGGGAACTTAGTCTGGGCACACACCAGCCTCATGCCCAGTGAAGATTATAGAAACTGCTGGCCGGGTGTCTAAGGACATATATTCCTGACAACCCAGGAAACATTTCAGCATGTGTACTGCCTGAGATTTTAATGCTGATAATTAAGAGAGAAAAGTCTAATAGGTAGGAAAAATTCTCATTAAATATGATCACTTCATCCAGGATTCCTTCCTTGCCCCCAGAGGAGGTCTGGTCTGACAGCAAAGGAAGAAATTGCTCTAGGAAAGGGGTTAAAACCAGGAAAAGTGAAGAGTAGATGAATTTCATATTGTGCTCTGGATAAGTATCTAAATGCACTTGCCTTAGCAGCAGATAAGGCAGACTATATGCAAACCTTACTCTTAATGTTATGTAAATTATTATCTGAGGTCTAAAAACTACACTTTACTAACAACTGTGCTTCACAGCTCCTAATAAGCAAGATCAAATATGTTTATGCAGGGGAAAGAAAGCCAAAGGTGCCAATGTTACACAAGGTCATTGCAGGTCAGGGTTAAAGAAATTAATTATTTTACCATACTCAAGGTACAAGTGAGAAAGGAAAAAATATTTGACATATTGTGGGAAGTTTGAGAATCATTAAAATCCATTCAGTGCCTAAGCTGATTACAGAATAGAGTTGGCCAAAATCAGTTTTCACCGCATGGATAATTCAAATATTTCAGTGTTTGTTTGCATCCAGAATTAAAATGAAAAATCCACGCTTTCAAATTATTCATGAAAGGGTTCAGTTTCATAGAAATGCCTCAGAAATGTCAAAATGAAATTTGACATTGCCAAGCAAGTCAAAATATTTTGTCATTTGCAAACTTCTCTCATTTCACTTAACAGCATGAGAACTTTTGGGAGGGATGAGGGTATGTTCAGCACATCTATTTTCCCCAGCAGTGCTGGAGAACTCTGCAAACCACAGTCTACATTGCCAGGTCCTTGCACTCCTTAGTGGATGGGATCCCATCCTGACAACAGGTATGAGGATGCTCTGTGGCCATCTGACTCAAAAGATGCCCCTTGAGTTCAGTCAAGTCACCAAACCTCATATATAATTTTCTGATTCATTTAGGGAAAATTTCAATTTTATAAAAACTGTGTCTGTCATAATAAAGCAATCAAATACTAAAGTTCACAAAGAGTTTTAAAAAAACTAGCTTAAGTTCCCTCGCTCTAGTGTTGTCATAAGAACAGCAGTGCTCAAATTACAGGGTGCTTAAGCACCTTTTCTAATATGATTGTAGAACAACTTGCTTCAAGATCAACCCGAACACTGTGATTGATCTCTTGTACTGAAACCAACCTAAAATATTCCATTTCTCTTCTTTCTTCTGTGTAGCTGCTCTCACTTCAGTCTGCTACCAGATGCTTATTTTCTGTCAGACTGTCATATTCTTTTAGGAAGCATTTTGCTCGCTTTAAAAATGTTTCCACTTAATCATTTCGCTTGACCAAGGTGACTTCTTAACATTAGTTCAATCTGACTAAACTTGTGAAGTTCTAATCAATGCAAGTTCGGAGCCTGTTTTTCATCCAAATCCCTTCTGTCTTCACTGGTCTCTTGCTGAGAGAGCAATTTAACTTTCTTTGGTTATCCTTCATATATCATATATAACGGCTCTGTACAAATATTTGTCTGTGCCTTCCACACCACCATCTTTCTAGTTTTCAAGGGAGCACTGCTGTATTAAATAAAAGCCTTTTCATGTTTCTGGGGTTTTTTTGGCTGGATTTGGTTGGGATTTTTGTTTGTTTGCTTTAGGTTGGTTTTGTTTTTGTTGTTGGGGTTTTTTAGCAACATCTATGAACCACTGACACCCATGTTTTTTGTACCAGGATAAATCAGTTGGAAAGAGGGCACCCAGCCCAATACTCTGCTGTAAGACTGCATAATATCTCTGTGACCCTGCTTGGCTGCCCTCATGGGGAGTCTGAGCCTCTCTCATTTCAGATTGTACCCATTGTCCCTTGTGTTCCTGAGCTACCATTAACATTTGTGAATTTTAGAGAAGTTCTCTTGTTCCCTTTCCTTTAACTTCCGTGCCAGGTTGGTGGTCTCTCCACATCTGTACTGCACAAGCTCTGTGCAAGGCATGCTCAGGATGCCCATGTTTGCTCAGGTGTCTCCAGCCGCCACTGTGTTAAGCAAGGGCATCTCATTTTGGGTGCTGGAGGTGTATTTAGCCCAGAACTCCAACCCAGAAGGAAGTGACAAAGTCCTGATATATTCCTCTGCAGGAACACCAAGGCCTGAAGCCTTGTGTTACTTAAAAAACATGTCGCTCTTTAGTTATAGTTTATTGCTGTAATCCATGTAAAATACTATTTTCTAAGACAATGATCCCACCGAGGTGAAAGTTCCACTGTTTCTGAAGAAACTGCAAGGAGCATCCATTATGAAAAATAGGAAAAAATTCTAGTAGTAAAGAAGTAATATATGTAGTACCTTTGGATCATCCTGTGTATTTATATACCTGTCCTCCCATAGTCATTTCACTACCCTTGTTCTTTTCTGAATCAGGCTGGCATAATTCCAGAAGGTTCAATCATCCCAATCTCTTCCACATGCCAGTGACACTGCTTCTCTTCAAACCAAAGTGGAGGTGCCTGCTCTTCTGCCCGTCGGGAATCCTCCCACAAACACTGAAAGCACACCTGATAAACATTCAGAATAGTAAAGTATGAAATTATATGTAACATCATTGTTTTCTTTTCATAGTCATTTTCATAATCTCTCACTGTTGTCCTCCAAACCCACTCTAAATCCAGTACAAGCTTCCACGCTTTTATCATGTCCAGTAAAAGTACTGACACTTGTTAGTCTTGCCTGTAAGTCAGGATAGATTACTCAGAGTACCTCCTTTCAACTTGTCAGTCCAAGAATTTGTGATACATGTGGAAAAATATCCTATTGAAATATATGTATGTTTACCAGCCAAAATTTCCAAAGTAATCCTTAATCTTGTTTGAAGAGGAATTCCGCTGCAGCTGTGCTTCCCCAGCACAGTCACTGTGTTTCTCCAAACTCCTCTTATGAATGACATGATCTGTGGTTTCTTTGAAACCCATTTGTAACTCAGACAGATAAAAATCCAATTCAAGGCATATTATGTCTTTATTTTGCATGCATAATTTCTTTGACCCAATCACATGTTGCACTGCAATTAAATCAGACAGCCATACAGTTATATGTCCCTTTGAGTTAAAACATGTGAATGGTTCTTAAATTCTCCTCATTAATCAGAAAAACAGGTTAAGAACCTTGCACATCTCACAGTATTTCATACCACGGCATATGCACCCATTCTCTTGAGGTGTCAGCATTAGGCACTTGGGTTTGAAGTCAGAGGTGTTGAATACGCACTCAGCTCTCTGCTTTGCCTGAATCCTTACTTGAGTCGTGTGACCATTCCTGTGCCCCCCCTTTCCGCTAGGAAGTAGATTTTCATTGTCTGAACTCGTTCCACATTTTCAAGCTGTTCAATGGAATAATCGTTATTTTCTGCACCTGTTTCCTCAGCTATGTTGTCCCCGTGTATCACTACTACAGCTTTGTGCAAAGAGAATTTTCTGAATTTATCCTAAATTTGTGAATAGTTTTGGTCAAATACGGTTTTACTCTTCAGACAATTGATTTTCTATGTAGAATATTACCATTCCTCTAATTAAAACACCACAACCTCCAGTTTTATAAGACCTAACTTCTGTGAAGTTTTGTGCCAAAATATTTCTAGAAGGCAAGTTTAAGGAGTAACTGTCCCAGACGTCAGCATGAAAGCAGCTCTTGAAGCCTTAAGAAGTGCTTTGACAACTCCAGATGAAAGATGTAGGTAAGACCTAAGGGAATTCTCTGTATTTCTGGCAATGTATTTAATTTGATGGAGGATTTAACTTCTGCATCCTCTAAGTTTCTTCAGCAAGTGCAAGCATTTCCTTTTATTCTTCTCTGTAAACTCATAAGAATGAAAACTCTGGGCACTCCTTTTCTTACGGCCAATTATTTTGTTCATTCTTCTGAATTTTTTAAGGATACCAGTCATTGTTTTGCAGCTTCATCTCCTTTCTGATTATTATTTAAAAAATGTATTTGTGGCACATGCTATAGATAGGAGTAATTATGGTTGAAAATAGGGTACATTGACTGGAGACTTTTTTAACCCATGTAGGCATATTTGGAAAAATTTCTCATTAACATTATTTCTGTAAAGAAGAAAAAAGAAAGAGCTGGGACAAGGAATTTTAATCCTTTTTGTTTAATACAGGAATATTTTACAGAATATTTTCCTTCCCACCAAACAGGAAAAAAAGAAAAGAAAATGAAAAAATTCTTTCAGGTCCCCTCAAGGTTTCTCAGCCTGGTCAATTCCCCCACTGTTAGCATTTGTAGTTTACAAGACTGTGGTCCATCCAGGGAGACACAGCTTCATTAAAGACCCTGTCAAAGAGCAAGAGCATGAAGCATTGAAACAACAGTTCCTTGGCCTTTGGCCACATCTTGGAGTATGTTTATCATCCCAGCCCTATAAAAGATCTCTGGGTACTGCTGAAGTCAAAACAGTTTTAAATGAAAATGAACATATTCAGGTTGTAGCAGCCATATACTGTCCTGGGCATCTGATGGAGTTAAAAAGGTAAATTATGATTCTTTTGAGATGACCGACATGTCGAGAAGTAGAATTCCCATAGTGCCGTGTACCAGTCTTGTAGAAAAAAATAATTATTATTCTGACATTATTGTGATCATAATCAGAAGGAAAGACTTTATTTTTCTTGGCCAAGCCAGTCAGAGGTGTCTTGATGTCCTGTTTGATATGTGCTCATAATTATTCATTTCACCAGAAATGAACCTGCTCAGGTGTTTCATATAGGTGTGTAGCCATTAAATTTGTAAAACAAGATGCTGCCTGAAATGTATTTTCATATTTCCCCTCTCAGTCAGATTTACTGAAAACAAATATCCCAATTACAAGAACAGCACAATTTTAAATATATCTCTACACATCCAAGGGAAAAATGACCTAATTCTTGTCCAGTCTTCTTTAATAGGATCCAAAAGCAGTCCATTTTGGAATGCACTGCCTGTGAAGAGGGTATATCCTGATTGGTGTGCATTGACTAAAACATGTGTGTGTCTGAACCTCGAGGCAAGGGGTACATCTGTTAGATATGAAAAAGAAGACTATTTACCAGCCATGCACATTGTTGCAACCTGTTTTCTACACTGGAGTCGCACAGTCTTCTGCCACAACTGAGGCTGTTTTCCATTCTGAAAATAAAGAAACAAATCTCATCTCTTCCATATAACACAGGTGGGAGCTATTAGCCTTTTCGACATCTACTGGGTATGGTCTGCAGAGGACCCGACCAGAACACAGCTTCTTCACGGCCGTGGCTGCACATGGAGATACAGTGTTACCCTGCACTGGAGAAATCACAGCGCAGCTTCTGTTTTATTTGGGCAAAAGTAAAGCCCTATACTACTCACCTGGCCTGCTTCCTGTTTTCTAAAAAGTAGTGGGTGTTGCTCTGCTGACAACAGCTGTACTGCTGAGTCCCTGGTAGCCATTCAAGGAGAGGAGAGACAGGAGTGCCATTCCTCAGCTCCAAGGAGATCGGTTTACAAAAGATGTTGCCCAAAACCTCCAGAACCGGGTTACCTCCTTCTTGCTTCAGGAGGTGCCACCCTCAATTATGCTTCTTTTTGCTAATTGTTAGTGTTGGTAATGTCTTCTTATCAAACAAACTTTTTGTTATGCTTCCATAAATTCCTCTTTATTTAGCCTGAAAACAAAAGAAGACAACCTACTCTACGCCTGCAAGAAAAACTGCTGAAGCGAAGGGCCTGTTCCCCACCAGGAATAACTAACTGTGTGAAACATCCTTCAGCACCTGACTGCAAAGTAGGTTCATATGGAAAGGTCATGTGAGCAAAAACAGCCCTTTTGTGCCCTGACAGGCAAGGACTCCCAGAATCCCACAGCAGTTGCCTCTGCTCCCTACACACACAGGGTCTCAGGAAGGCTAATGAGTCCCTGCTGCTTCCTGGTGCTGGCCATTAGCACAGCGGATGGCTAACAAAGCCTTGCTGCAACTTAGCTCCATTCCTCCTGGGTTCTGCTCCCCCAGGGAGCGGGGTGGCCCACGGTGAGCCTTTCACATCACGCGATGCCCATGTGGGGTTTGAAGAGCAGTGTATTCAGGCTCTGACATGGCTGAGGGGAACCTGGGCTGCTTCAAATCTGTTCTGAGGTACCCCAAACACAAGTCTGCCTGAGGAGGTCCTGTACACAGAGCCTAAGCTCCAGTTAAACTCATGCCTGTGTGACTAGGATGGAAAAACTGAAAATAGATTCATAAAAGGAAATGCATTTAAACCCAGCTATAGATATCCCTTGTCTGAAATGTTCCCCTGTCCTTGCCCCAGTCTTAGTAGCAATGAATCTTTTTCACTCACATACCTTAAACTGCTGTAAGATTTTGTAACACCTTATAAATATGTGTTCTCAAATCTCAGAGGTCTGCGTAAAAAATGCTTGTTTCATACTTTATTTTCAGACATATGTTCGATAAACTGTTGATTAATTAGTTTCCTCATCACATCCAGAACTGTATTTGTTTATATCACCACAGTTCAGTATAAAACAAATTATTATTCTGGTTACCCAAATCTGTTGCAACAGAGTCGCTTCTTCAGGTTTTGTATTTTTTCTTCTTCTTCTTTTTTTTTTTTTTCCCCTCAGCTCATTCTACTGCCACAAACAAGATGTAGCCAGAAGGATGAGAATTGCAGAGAGAAGTCTGCAAGCCCTGGGTTCTGTAGGGGACTCTCCTGAGGGTACTGGGAGACCAGATGAATTCCACAACCACAGGTTTTAGAAGGACCCCAAATTAGAGTTTCTCACCACAGAAAGGTGAAAAAAAACCGAGCAGCCATGAACTCAAAAGCCCTCTCAATGATCATCCATTTCCTCAAGATATAAGCCAAGGACTGGCCAACCTTCCTCTTGGAGCATGAGCTTATGCCCTGGATCAGCAGCCAGCCTGGGAGAACATTACTGACTCCCTTCTGTTCCCTCCAAATGCTCTTGATAGCAGACCTGGGGCAAAATGCCCTGTATTTTGTTTTTTCAAGGAAAGAAGAGACAGATGGCTCCCGTGTGGCTAAGATCCTCATGGATTCAGACACCTTTTGGTCCAAAGAATTAAACGTGAATTTCCTTCCTGTGGGTGAACCCTGGAAACAGTAACAATACCCAGGACAAACAAAACAGATTGTAGCACCTTTAATTATGTTCTTCTCACCCTTCTTAATCACCAGGCAAAGCAGAGCTCTTCATATGCATGATTAATATGATAATTTACCAAGTGATCTGTAGCAGAGGCAGTGCAAGTAAAGTGGAGGTTTAGTTTGTTGGTAAGCAAACATGCATCTGCCTACCAACAAACAGCACGCCCTGATCTACAGGGAGATGGCCTGATATGGACACTGCTCTGACCTGATCTTTTAAAATATTTATATATGTACTGTAGTCCCTTATGGACCTCTGCAATAGTCAATTGGAGGCACTTTGTCCTTCTGCTGCTCTTTCACTGTGGTAAATATTTAATCACAGAGGGAATTGCGCCTTTGCAAGAGGAAGCATCAGTCATGGACTCTTAAAAACAGCACAAAGGGCACTATTACCTAGAAGTATTTTATTCTGTAGTCTAGGAGTCAAGAAAGGTCCATCTAATTATTTCTGCAGTGAAACAGCAGTCTCTCTCTTTGCATTTGACATTTATCCCCTCTTGTCTGGAAAAAAAAAGAAATTGAATATAGAATCATAGCCTTTTCTGGCTAGTTTATTACCAGATTTTGTAGCAGGATGCATGGTGTCTGATTAAGTGGCCAGCAATATTTAATTTGATTTCTAAAACTGAGGTGCAGGCAGTACAGGTTCTGGGACTACCAAAAAAATCTCATGCCAGGTCATGCTTGTACCGCCATTTAAAGTTGCTTCTGTCAGGACAGAGTTTTCAGTAATTCTTCAGAAAGTATGAGCGTGTGTTTGACATAATTCAAAATCTGGTTTAACTGACTCAAAGAGGTGATAAAGAATTAATGGCAAAAAACCGTCTATTTTTATGAGCTTGACAAATTTGCAGTAATCCTTGAAAGATTGTTAGGATAGTTAGGATCCATGCAAAAATCAATTGTTTTCAGAAGGGGGGATAGATAAATGCAACTTGGTATACACAGCAAACAAACTGATGATCTGAGCAGCTATAAGGAGTCATAACTCACAGAACAAACGCAAAGTATCAGGATAAGGAAAATGGAACAGAATGCAATTATTTTGGACTCTGGAAAAGTTTAGTCGGTCATAATATACTCTTTCTGCTTTGAGTCTGTTCTGCTAGAGATCTGGATTGTTATATAAATTTAAGTCTTAATGTTTGGCAGACAAATATTACCCATAATGTAAAAAATAAAATTAAAAACGCTTTTGTTTGAGTCTTAGTTCTTTGGTTTGGGTTTTTTTCCTAACTGGGATGCATACCTGGAATACAAAGTTAGGTAAGACAATGAAAGGGTACTAGTATTAAATCACTGCTTCTTTTGATTCTGAATTATATTGCAACTCTTTAGTCAGAAACTATCTCAAAGTATATTCTCTAGCTTAAATTTTCAGACTGTGGCTTCCGTTGGAGTTGATGACATAAGTTTTTCTTAATTATACTGGAATAAATCAAAAGTAATAATGCAGCAATCTGTGGAATTGCTCTGGGTATACAACAACTTAATTGGAAACAGAATCTGAATCGCTAATCCAATGTTCTTTTTTTTTTTACTACTTTATGTGTGTGTGCGTTGCACTGTATTAATTTTATATGAGGAATATTCTAGAAATACAAACTCACCTATAACTATTTTTTATTTTGCCTGACAGACATCTGTATTTGTTGCAATTTAGATAATTTAGGTAAAAATTGTTGCGGTGATTCAAAGATCACTTTCCCTACCTATTTGAATTATGTTAGTCCCTGCAGCCTAGCTTGCTTTTCTCACACTGCATTGTGTACCGGAACCTTCTCTGCCGCAGAGTTCCTCATTGGTTCCTTGCTGCCCCTCTCCTCGCCCTGCTACTGTTACTGGTTCATGTGCTGTCAGTCTGCCTGCGTGCTGTACCCCAGTTGGTGTGTTCCTAGGTATCCCCCGCCCCTCTCCCCCGGTATAAGACACTATGTAACACCCCGCTCCTGGCTCTTCGATTCCCCCCCGCTCCTCGCTCCCGTGCGGGGGAAATAAACCCCTGCTGTAACATCGAAGAGTCCCTCCTCCTCTCCTTTCTCTCCAGCGCCTGTAACACCGGAGAGCTTCTCGGACCCTGGGTGCGATCCCGAGGGCTCTCCCGCTCTGGAACTGAGCCAGCCGAGCCCGGACCGGCGGCGGGAAGAGCGCGCTGCTCTGCCCGCCCGGCAGAACGAGGCGACCCCCGAGGGGGGTTCGGGCGAGAGGCAGCACCGCTTTATGAAATAATTTCTGGGAAAGTTACACTAGAGATAAAGTAATTTCAGGATGATATTACAATAAAAGTAATGTGAAGGTTTCTGATCTACTTTAGGTCATCTTTTTTAAAGAACATTTTTTCTTGTGAAATAAATCGGGATCCTAAAGCCAAGACTGAGGAGTAGGCAGCACATAAGGATTCTAAAAAAACATTGACAGAGAGAACAGCAGACATAAAAATGTCAATATGGTAGAGTTTTTTCCATAAACAGGTTTCTAGAAAATGTCCAGGACCTGAAGTTCAGGTAAATCCATACTCATAAGTTATTATTCCTCAAGTAATAAAACTGCCAATACCACACACAGGCTTTCCTTTTATTTAAATCTGTGTTTTGCAGTCAGTTTGTAATGAAAACCTAATCAAAAAAAGCAGCTCCATAGAGAGGAAATTGATGAATAAGGGATAGACCACACACAGGCACATACAATTTCCATTTTCTGGTAGTGGTGAGATGCAGTTTGTGGTCTTCACTGACAAAAGACTGAAGTTTCACTTAATTTGTTATATGCTTAAAGCATTGGACCAAATGAATTGGGAAGATTGTTATCAGACATCTGGCAAGGAGGCTGCATTGTAATTTGGGCATGTATATTATTTTGATGTTTCAGATTTGTCACTTCCACTACTGACTATCAAAGTGTATGAAATCTGACAGATGCAGGTCAACAGCTGGTTGTCCACATAGACAGCTTCCTTCCTTAGTTCGAAGACAGAATTCCATTTCTGTTCTCTCTGGCTGCCATCCAGGAAATGAGAAACTGCAAACAAAAATTTTGCCATGAGATTTTTTTTTTTTTTTACAAAATTGTATATTTTCCTGGGAAAAAATCATGTCAGTGGAAAATTTCCAACTCCAGACAGCTCAAGATATTCCTCTGAATGTATCTCTCATGACTGCCTGAGAAGCCTTCTTCACTGGTATTTTTCCATGGGTTCTCTCCCGCTTCCATTCCCAAGCGTGGCGAGGTGAGACTCTTAGAATTTGTTGCAAGGCACAGCCAGCCTGATCAGGCTGATGATGAGGTCTAGGGTCTGGGCCATATTAACAATGTTTATTTATTTATTCTTATGACATTCTGCATGCCAAGGCAGCACCCAAGAAGTGAGGCACCTTTGGACCTTTTTTTACCAATGTAATAAACAAATACATATAAACCAAGGATTTTAAAGTGATTCCAAGGCCCATAGACAAAAATCTGCATTTGAATACCTGACAAAAAACTTTTTTCAATACACCAGAACAAGACCCATGAACCATAAGCCTACACCTTAAGTTTGATATCTCATCAGAGTAGGCAATTAAGGAATCCTGAGATTTTCCAGGGCTGATGTTGTGGGTTCAGAGCCCACGTGGGAGCACAGGACAGACACATAATCCAGACAAATCAGACTCCACCAGAAAGAAACTTGGGACAAAATTACTGCTTCCCTTGCAAAAAGCTTGTAGAGTTATGACAAAGAGGGAAGAGCCCCACGAGCCTAGATGTGGACATCAGACACCTCACAGACTGTGTATACTTCCAGGCACCCCTCCAGCCTGCCATGGTAGGGGGAAGTTGGTTGTCTTACCTGGGCTTCCCTTTAGAAATACTACATTCTCTATGCACAGCACTAGATAGTTACTTGTAATCTAAAATGTCACCCTGATATGCTGAGGGTTAAAAAGACAGCCACAGTAGAATCATCTCTCTCGGATATGATTGTAGCAGAGGCTCCTGGGTGAGTGTCTTCACATACAGACACCAAAGTGCTGACTGATTTTTAGGATGAAGATGTCACTAGGGAATTTTCCTCACAATGATCTTTCAGTGGTACACCTGGCCAAGGAATCTCATGCCATCTTGGTTTTGCCCACTGCCTCAGCAAGAAGCCAAACAGAAATACCCTGCCAGGGTAGCGTCAAGAGCACCGAGCAAAATCTGAGCTCACACTACCTCTGGGTGGTGATTGGAGCCACTGATGGCACATCCCATCAAAACCCACACACAGATTGCTTCCCAGAGGTGTCAAGCTTATCTGCAGCATCCAGCAGTTCTTATACATATCATTCCCAAAAGAGTCATCTCATATCTGAAAATCCTCTTGGACCTATCATCCTTAACAATAAAAGCCACATTAAAAAGGGAGATTAAAAGCCATAATCAATCTATAATTATAAGGTAAAAAGCCAAGAAGTTGTTAAAATGGAAGGTACCTTTTTTCCTTTTTTTTTTTTTTAACATGACAGCATAATAGCAATGGACCAGCACTGTTAGTTTGAAGGGCTGTCCCAGCTCAGAATAAGAAGGTAAATCTTTGTGCGCATTTTAATATTAATGAAACAGTTAAGCAGTTCTCTCTCAAAAGAAAGAATAT
This sequence comes from Melanocharis versteri, assembly GCA_013397845.1. Taxonomy (NCBI): domain Eukaryota; kingdom Metazoa; phylum Chordata; class Aves; order Passeriformes; family Melanocharitidae; genus Melanocharis; species Melanocharis versteri. Next base: position 699,563 of record VZTG01009080.1, read on the forward strand.
TTTCTCTCATAATCTCTGCGTATACTTTAGCCAAACTGTGGCATGTCACATTTGAAAATCATTGGTCAAGACATAAAACCAAATTGTTGGGTTTCTGGTACCCATGACTAAATATGCCTATTCAGTCTAAATTCAGATATTTCAGAAATGCATATGAAGAATGATATTCTGAAAAGGAGGCATCTTTCCGGCAGGCATGTGGAGGTTTTGAAGTACTTGGTTGAAATGTGAGGAAAGAACTTCTTTTTTTGATGATTTCTCAGAGGAGCAAAGCACTGACTCATTCATTTTAGTTCAATCATTAAGAAATGACTAGATAATAATGAGGTTTCATCTCTTTGACAAAGATCCTTTTTCAGACAGACTATTAATTGAAAATGTGCTAAGTATTACTTTCTGTTATCAGTGCATTGTTTTAATGTAGTATTACATTAGAATGACTACAAAAGCAGTAATATATAAGATCCTTTAATACAGTAATATATACAAATTTTTGTATATATGTATATAAATCATTATAGAAAATAGAAAAAAAATTCAAATTAATCCTTTTTAGCAAATTGCAGTGAAAAGTAACATACAGACCTTCCCAAGAGTTGAAATTAAGGTGTCTTCTGGTGAGAGATGAATCTTTAGAAGAACTTCGTTTTTGTGGGTAGCTGTCAAATAGTGTTCTACAGCAGTGAAAGCAACCTGTGTACTGCTCCTTAAGAGTTGTTATGAACTCCCCAGAGCACATCCTATCTATTTTTAGCTGAAATTTTCAGCTACAAGAAAGAGTAGAAGGGGAAAGGAGAAAGAATATGACAGCTGTTAATAAGTAGTCTGCACAGCCATGAAATTAGGAGTCAGATTAAAAGACAGAAGGAGAGGAAATTAGGGAGAACAGTGAAAGTAAGAGAAAAGCAGAAAGAAATGCCGTCTGAAGACTGTTGGAGATGGAGACTGCGCAAAAAAGGTTTCACAATGAACATAACAGATCTTAATAGTGGTCGAATAAATCACTAAAAAAGAACCAGGGGTTGCTATCTGCCCATCAGAGGCTGATGTGGCAGGCCAACCGAGGCCTCAGCACGAGGGCGGCTGCTCGTGGTGTGCGTGCAACGCACACAGCCACTGCAAAGTCACAGCCACGCACCACGTCCCAGCCAGCACCCTGCTAAATTCCTGCGCTGCAGCAGTGCCAGCTGTGCCCCTAGCAGAACTCCCCCACTGAAGAGAAGGGTCACTGAATCCTAGAGGAATTATTTTAACTTTGATCATTGTTGGAAGGAATGGAAAAAAATCAGCAAGTTCAATTTTTTTCCCGGATCTTGGAGTCAATATTTTTGCCTACTTGCCCACCTCTCATCAAGTAGATACATTTCAAAAAAACAGACATCGGTGGGGTTCTGTTGAGCCCTTTCCAAAGTCAATGAAATTTATTGGACAAAGAAGATCTTAGGGAAGACAGACAGGGACAGAAACACAGGTTATATTTAGGCAAAAAAGCTTTGTTTGATAATTTTTATTTCTTGACTATATGTGATTCAATACCCTATTTGACAGAATGCTGCCAAGTTTTGCACGCTCAAAATGGGACTTGCCTATTTTTGGTTAATTTTAGGGATAAATAGTTAAATATTCTCAGTTTCTCATTACTACTTGCTTCTGGTGCTACCAGAAAACTTACAGCCAAGTAAATCAAAGTATCCAGATGGAGGAGAAAAACAATTCACTCAAGAAATGGATTTCAGCTTCAGTTTTCCCAAGAAGCTTTTATAAACACTAAGGCACAGAATGTTTATGAAAAATGTCTCGTCAGTGTCCTTTTAAATGTGCCACGCATATGGAGCGTATACAAAAACGTTAGAAAGGAGATGAATTTCCTGTAGATATTCCATGTCATTTGGGCATTTGGAATCCACCCATGCCACAACTTCAGAGTATATTCAGCAATACCTATAAGCCCAGAAAGGATCCATTAAAAGAAAGGTTTCTATCTGACATATATGGGAGAGAAGCACATTGAGTGGAATATGTTTGGTTTGGGAAATCTGGTTCTGCCAGTAAAGCGGAGCTCTCCTTACACATTAATAGAGAGATGAACCTAATGTTCATCGCCTCATGTGGTTTTGTGTGTCCCAGGAATACTACTACTGCAGTCTACTACTACGAGGCTCCATCTGGCTGCTCAATTAGAGCCCAATGTGACAACTGATTGTTATGCAAAAACAATTGATTAGATTTTTATGTCCCTCAACAAGCTGACTCAATTACGATGAGTATAATTTTTCTTTTATTTTCTTTCCTTTTTTTTTTCTTTTTGCTTTATAGCTTATAGTTTATTTTATTGTTTTCCAGTTCTGGCATTGAAGTCTATGGACTATCAAACACCCTTGCCAAGAGGAAGCTATACGACTCTGGGAGCTTGATGTGCTGTGAAGGACTTCTGGGAGGCTTGGCAGCAACTTTGCCAAAGCACAGTTGATCATGTAGCATTCAGACAGAATTTCTGAGTAGTATTGCTAACCCCCTCTCCAAAACAATTGGGAGGTGAATATCAAAAATGAATTTGAGTTACTAACTGCTCATCTGTTCACATCTTCTAAGTTGGTCTGCTCTTCTATTTTTAAAGCTCTGCTTTTGAGACGGGGTGAGCCAAAGCAAGCCTTGGCAGTACTGGTCTTGCCCATTTTGTACAGACCAGAAACAAGGTCAAGGGGAAAGAGGCTAGCAGGAGCTGTGAATTTTGCAGACCTGTCACACTCATCTTCTGGAAGAATCGTTTTCCAGCAAAGTTCTTCACATTTCTATTGATGGTCTGAGAAGAGAATTCAGGCCTCAGAGCTGGATTTTTTTCCCCAGCATTATACTGATGAGCTGAAGGGCAAATAAAGCTGCTTCTCTTCTGCATATCCTGTATCTGGGGATGACATCCTTGTGTTTACAGAGATTTGAGACCACTGTTCTTATTTTCCCAATGTCCAGGGTGTGTGTATTTACAAAAACATCACCAAGAATGCACTTTACCTGCTCAGGCCACTAAAGCACCTCCTAAGTATGGAGTGAGGAATCAAAAAGAAACAAAAAAATGACTGTATTTACTTGTAACCTCCTAGAGACATTGCGTTTTTCTTAAAACTGGAAATTTGGCTCATATCCAAAATTCATCTTATCCTGAGTATTCTAAAGGTGTTTCAATTCAAATCAACTTACTCTAAAAAGCAGCAAAGTATAGGAGAGTTCTGTTCTCCTTTATGTCCTATTCCAATCCTTACAAATGTAGGTCTTCCCTATTTTAAAAGAGTTTATGAAAATAGTTTCATGGGGTAGAAATGTGGTAACACCATTTCTCCCCACATTAGGAAGCAAATACCTCCCTTTCTTGTAGCTGAATGATGTTTTTTGAAGAATTCTTAGGAAAAACAGCATTTTGGTAACAGTCTTATGTGTATGATGTACACGCAACCCAACACAGGAGGAATACCTCCAAGCACACTGAGCCAGTGACATAACCCTCTGCTGCTTCCTCACTTGCTGCTCTGTTTGAATCAAGGGCTCCATACATCAGCCATTGCCACAGGGGAAAGGTGGGAAGATAGTTGGTTCTCCCCACTCTGAAGTTCATTTTTATTGCTCTAGATGCTGCTTTTGAATTCCGCCTCTTATCAGGATTTCCTAATCATGGTTTCACTAATTGTTCCTTTCATAATAGAAAAGCAGAGCCAGGGTGCTGCAAAAGGATCTGGGAAGAAGAAATTGAAATATTTTCATATTCAACAATGAAGTGTTTTTCTCAATTAGCAGTTAATATGAAAATAAAGCAATATAATATAAATCTCTCAAACAAACAAAAAAAAATTAAATAGTTTTTTTTTCATTGGGTTGCAAGTTTATTTTTTTTTCCTTAAAGGGAAAGTAAAAGCAGAGGACCTGAAGTCAGAGGTAATTTTGCAGGAGACTAGACCCCACTGAAAACTTACTTTTTTACCTGTGAATTAGAATGGTGTAACCAGGACATTATAGAGGAAATCACAGCATCTGGAAGTTTTATACGGACGAACTGACCATAACCTGAGCCAAAAGCCAGAAAATTCTTAAAAAGTCAGATCTCTAAAGAGCTTAACTCTCTGAAATTCTTTGAAAGCACATCATTCTTACAACAGATTGGAATAACTACTGTTTCATGCCTGCCTTAGGCAGTAGCACAAAGATGCTAAATACCAGTACATTCTGATTCTAGTAAAGTATAGTTTCTTCTTGCTGTTTTAGGTGAGGCTGATATATCAAGCCCAAAGTCTATCCTGCCTAGGCAGTGTTATTAGACTTGCTCCACTGGGACGGAGTCCCAAAGGTTTCAGTGTAACATGAAATTATTCAAGCTGCGCCCCTTTTATTTTTTGGCAAGTAACCTTTAATTCTGAGTCACACCACTGGGCCTTTTTAGCAACATCAGTCTTGCTGGGCCATAGCCCCACAATACCTCCCAGCTGAAGGACCTATGAGCTGGGCTTCCCTGCTTCTGGGGTCCCCAGAGCTTTAAAGCAGATCTTAAAAAATAATTTAAGTTAAAAAAAAAAAAAAAAAAAGAAGGAGCAGCTAAAAATTTAATTTGAACATTTAAAACTTGTAGTGTGAAGAAGTCAGACTTGGGAACACCAGTCCAGGGGGAATTTCAACGGAAAGTGTCTGTGAGCTGGAGATGCGTAACTTACCAGCAATGAAATGGGCTCAGGCCTCGCTTACTTAGGAAAGCTGACATGGGATGACTGTGATTTGGAAGTGCAAATACTCACTATAGTATATACCACATTAATGTTCCCAGCAGCAATGCTTTTCAACTTTAATTATACTGTCAAAGCACCGATTTTACCAAAGGTTGTAGGGGTAACAGTACCGGCATCACAACCTTTCTGAAATAGTAACACCCTCCAAAGCGGAGTGTTTTGCTGCAGAACACATTTGAAATTTAATTTCTCCACCATATGAAAAATTGAAATACTTAAGTAATAACATTCAGCAACATCATCTGCCATCTGATAGTGCACAGAAACTGGGCAATTATGTTTTGCCTCGGGTGGCTAATAGGCCCATTTCAAATTTCGGGCATTATCAGATAATAACACTGCCTGCATCTGTTATTATAACTATTAACCGTAAAGAAGGGGGGGTGGAGGGGGAGAGAACTAAACACAAAGAGGGAGAAGGATTGTTTTTAATTATTTAATTTTGAAGTTACATAAGATAAGTTCATTGTTCCCCATGAGATAACAGTCAGAGACCAAGTGCTGCCACCACTGCAGATTTAATTCAGTTCAAACAGACTTGTTTTCAGATTCATAAAACCTTTTCATTGCTATTTGGAATAAGTAGGTTTCAGAGCAGTGAGACTTGTCTAGAAACATTACATGCAAGTGAAAATGGCAATGACAACAGAAATCCTGAATAATCTTCCACTAAAAGCCAGTTTACTGCTGATATCATGATAAAAATCTGCGATCACTGGTTTTTTTGATCCATTACTCTATTTTAATTTTTTGCTTTCAAACTCTTCTTAGGATCTGGATATTCATAAACAGGATGATGAAAACACAACGTAGATGAAATATCCTTCATATATCCATGCATGCCAAAATTTGGGGTGGAAAATATGTACATGTTTGGAAAGTGGAGAAATGGCCTTTGGGAATAGGGACCCCTAGTCAAAGTGGCACTGAAGGCCAATGTTTTGCTTTTTTGACCTGGGTAAAAATATATAAAGGCAGTATATAGCTATTTTGACGAATTTCTCCTCCTCCCTTTCTGTACCCATAGCAAAAGTTACGTAGTACCAAAGTGAAATACAGCTTTTGGCTTTTTAGATTTATTGCTGCTTTAGTTCGTAGGAAGAATGTTGAATATATACCTTCCTACAGGAAGGAATAGAAAGTTCATTAGGCATAGAAAACTTAAGAAATAGAATTATGTAAGGTAGAAGTTGATATCCTTCACATCTCTCGATTTGGTTTGATTCTATGATATCAGTATTCTTCAAAGCTTAAGGCTCAGAGACAACACGCAAGGTGCTTTTAATAATTGCTTTATTTTAAAAGTCATTTTCTAGCATTCTGTAGGAAATGCTTCAGAAATAGTGAGGTGAATTTACACTTTTTGGCCAAAACACAAGACAGCATAAAAAAAGCTAAGTAATGACTTTATCTCTTTTCATTATTTCATGTCAGGCTGCTCTTTCCAGCTCTCGAAGGTCATTCAGTGCACAGCAGGACTATAATGCATGAGAGTCGAGTGCTGTGGAAAAGACACATTTAACAGAGTTCCATTAAAAAACAGAGAATAAGAAGTAAAGGCAGTTAAAAACGAGTATTTGTCTAATCACCTGGAGGCAAAAAATTCTCCATTTGAACAGCCACTATGAGTCACTTCAAGCTACCAGCAGCATGCGTGCTCCAATCCCACGGGCTTTCTAACCACATCACAAGCCAACTTCACATCTGTCTGTGCCTGTGGATGTGCTACAAATAACTCCATTTTTCTGAAAAATTATAAACTTTAGAATTCTGTTTTCATGGGTGTCCTTTTCTCTGCACATGTTGAAGTTTTCTCAAGAATTATGTTATACAACAAGACAAGCAAGAAAAACCTGCTTCCCTCTGCAGTGTTAGAGGGTAGCTGTGATGGAAGATGCAGTTCAGGAGACTCACAGCACTGGGCAGCCAGGCACTTCTCCTCCAGATCCCTCCAAAACAGAGCTGCTCCGCTTCCCTAAAGGGAAGCTTTGGCTAAAACACAGCACTTCACGTTTTTCCATTAACTAATCTTAAATACACATGTGGAGTTAGTTTTGAGGGATAAGGCAAACACAACTGCAAGAAAGTCTCTGCCTCAGCAGCAGTGGATTTGATGAAGAACAGGTCTCCCTTCTGAACCCTTGTGAGCTTGCACAAAACAGCCTCGCCAGCGCCCATGTAGCCGGTGCCAGCATTTGCAGCAACTCTGGTCCAGCACTCCAGGAAACCAGTGGTCGTCTCCAGTGCTTTGCTCCTTAGCTGCCTGCAAGATCTCACGACATGGCCAGCCCAACCAGCGCAGCCAGATCATGTGTAACACAAAGGAACTCGGGAAAGGGGAGGGTTGATTCTCCCACATGGCAATAGGGAGCTAAGCAGCAAACATACACGTCGGTTAAGCTTAGGAAAACTGAGGCTACCAGTAACAGACAGAGCTAAGCTGAAAACTACACCAGATTGTGATCTCCAGCAGGAGGATGCTGAGATGTAAGCGCTGGGAGGGAAGGGAAGCCTGGCTTCCCTGGGCCTGCATGGGAACGGCTAGTGCACAGCAGTCATGACCCTGGCACAGCACCTGAGAACTGAAATACGAGTGGTATGTTTTATGGTTAGGGGCTGACTTTATGACTTTTTTAACTAGTAAGGGAATTATTTGGACAACTATTTTTTCAGGGCCTCACCATGGAGTTTTTCAGTATGATGTATGTAGTTATTTAATGCTTCAGCCTTTCAGTGCCACACAAGAGGTAAGTGGACAGGACACGGAAATTTTCCATTACTGCAGAGCATTTCAGCCCAGCAAATATTTTTTTTCAAAGTACATTATGGGTAGGATATTTAGCAAATTCTGAATGGCAGATTACTTATTAATTTGCAAACACTGTATCTCAAGTATTAAGATATTCAACTCTTATTGTTCTCAAATAGAAGTTGATCACATCACACATTTAAAACAAACAAACAAATAAACAAATCCAAAAGCATAAATAAAACTTAATCTAGTGAAACAAATCTCTTAGCTGTGGAAATCTTCCTCCCTCTCTCTCTCTCCCCTCCTCCCCCACGTTTTGAAATGGCAGTGGCCCAACACAGAGTAATCCAGTTTGCTCAGTGACCAAACACTCTCACGCCCGGAGGATCAACTCGAGATGCCACACAGTGAGAATCAATTCGTGAAGCTGACATACGAGCACCCTCTGAAGGCTGCAGTACCTGGGGTGCCTGAAATGCCATTATTCTCCCTGTAAGTGGCGAATCTCAAGAGGTGGAATCGCTTTTTCCTTGGCCTGTTTTCAATGGCAGCATGTCAGGTTTTAATTGCCTAAAAGGGTCTTAAATTTAAAATGCTTTTTCCCAGGTTCTTGGATAATTTAAATCCTTGACTAGTTCATTAAAAGGCCATTTGTGACGAGGCAGGCTGGCGCATCTCTCACTTAGCATGCTCAGCTGAGCTAGGAATAGAAGCAAATAAACAGCAACTGTGCTGCCTGACACTGAGCACAAGCGTTTGAGGTCACCCAAAGCAGTGGCAGAGGGGCAGAACAGATATTTTGTGGTTAAAGGGCTCCATTCTTCCTTGAACAAATATATAAGGTGAAATCCTGGCTTTGGTGAAGTCAGCAGCAGAATTCCTTGAGATTTCAGTGGGACCAGATTTTTCTTTCAATTAGTTTCAGGGTTCCTAAAGAGTGCAGCCTTTGAAGGTGCAATGTGAACAGACACCTGATCCATCATGGTCCAGTGTAGCTTGTTGAAAAACATAAACCAAATAGAGCAACAACATGCAGTAGATGCATGCTTTGGCTTGACACCTTCTTCAGTGTTTTGCACTTTCATTCTGTGTTCTGGTAGTGTCTGTGTATTACTTCAAAATGATACAATATTAGATTAGACCCAGTAGGGGAAACCTGATTTAAAGGAGCATTTAGGACATCAGTAAAAGTCAGTTTCCTGATGAACGGAAATAGCCCTATAATAAAAATGGAAAAGATGTATTCTTAAGGCATTTGAAGCTGACTTTAGGAGAGAGGTGGGAATAGCCCCTTGTACAGGTTCTGCTTTCTATGCAAGATTAATATAAGGGCCTATTATTTTTAAACTTGGAAAATACTAATATTTTGCAAAGTTTGGGAAAACGTAGAGAGGAATGTATCATTAAAAAATCTCAGATGATGTTTAGTGTATGCACGTGTATAAGTGGTTCTCCTAGACACAGCTGTCACTATTCATACACACATGAACAACAGTAATATATATATATATGTGCACAGAATTAACGAGACTCATAATGCAGCCACCCATATTGTTCTTACACGAATGCACATATACCATGCACGCTCACCTCTTGAATTTTACAGACCCTGACCACAGATATTTCACCAGCCTTGACTGCTTGCAAAATTCCAGTTCCTGATGTCAACCACTTTATTAATAATTTTACTCGGCATTTACATGACCTCTTTAGGGTAAATGATACCTTCTGGAGGCTGAGAGATTTTCCCTTACAGAAAAACCATGAGTTTGTGGTATCACAGTTTCTTGCCACAAGCTTGGCACTATACAGAGTTGAAAAGTTTTGCTCTGCAGTGCTACCTGCTCTGGTGGCATACAAACATTTAATGCTGTTGAAATCTCTAATGAATTTTTCAGGTATTTGAATTTTGGCTCTTAGCTAGCTGGAAAATGAAATCTGGGAGCAAGTTGCAGCTTACCAAAAGAGTTCAGTGGCAAAGCACACACGTTCATTTCCAAATGCCTAGGTATTTTTATTTTCCTGATATAGTTCTTTCCACCACAATTTAAATTAAGCAGCTTGTTTAACTTCTTTTCACATATTTCCCAAGGAGACTGAAATAGGAAGTGTATCTTTAAACTCTATTATTTTTTAAAAATCTATCTGCTTCCTTCCCTCCCCCTTTGAAAATTCTCACTTCCTTGGAAAGCATGTTCAACAAAAACAGCCTTTTTCTTTTCTCTTTTTTTTTTTTTTCCTGTGACAGGATAAATTTTCCTGGTTTTCCTTTCTTCCTTCTCGCTGTCACTTTGCTGTACAACAAAACAGTGAGAAAACGATCCATCTCTGTAAAGGTTGCTCGCTATTAAACTTAATACCTCTTTGAACTGCTGCTTCTTTTTCTTGAAGGCCTATATTTGTCTTTAATTAAAAAGAAAGGATGTGGATGATACATATCTAGCTCCCTCTGATCTTTACTATTTGATCCCATCCACTCGAATATAAATGTTCTTTCTTGTTCATTCAGACACTAAATCAATGCAACAAATCCAAAGGTCTACTGCAGCATTCGTTTGTTTGTGGGATTCTTGTTTTCTTTTGTTTAATGAATGTGTTGAAGGAGAGATATTACAATAGTTGGACCTCAAGAATTCAATATTTAAAACACAGAGCATAGCAAGGCGAGATCTGTTAGGCAATTCAGCATATTTTGCAACATAGTGCGAACATCTACATTAGGAAAGCATCAAACTCGAAGAGTTAAATACCAAGAGTGAGATTACTTGAAGCTGACCCTACCTTCCCCCCAGGGAAGGCAATGCTAATACACCCAGAGGATTAGCAGCCTTAATACAGGCTAAGTGTATCTGTGTCTGACTAGTCCTCTTTCACGCTTTGGTTCAGTCCATACTCCCAATCAGTTCAATTTACCGTTACATTCTTTTTACAGACGTGAGCTGCACCACCACTTACTGCCTCCTTTCTTCCCCCAGATAATTATAATCCTCCCAGAGACAATGTCTTTTCTGTTTTGGTTTTAAAATTTTCCAGTTATATTTGTAATACAAGATGAAATTACATTTCCATATCTCCTTCTGCTAGCTCTCTCAGCTTTCCTGCTCTGCAGCTTAACATGCTCAACTCACAGCATTTCTTTTTAAGCTGGGTCTTGCTAATCTCTTCCATTCAGCCCTGTCATGTTTGGCACCTCAGGGTAGATCACACTGGAATAGGGAAGACAAGGGGTCTGGTATGACATGGACAGAAGATATTTTGCTTGTTTACCCACCTTCTCTTTTGAAGAATATTTTCTTCAGATAGCTTAATGTCTTCTCCATATTGCAAGTGTCTTTCATGTCAGAGCCATTTATGAAATCCCTGCTGGAGAATTCCATCTTAAAAATTAGGCAGCTGGGGACTGGAATAGTTAGAAAATAATATCATTACAATGCAGTAATGTGTTAATAGTGCTGTTATAGCTTTGTAATTCCTACTGTTCTCATATCCCTGGCCTGCTATATGCTGATTCTTTTCTTGCACTAAAGGAATTGCTATAGCAACATACCTTCAAACACGTATGATTAATACTTTATATGCCCATGACTGACTAGATATTTGTTCTAGACATAGCATATTGAAAAACAAGATGGAATACCTGCCACGAATCCATAGAACAGAAACTGATTTATACCAGGAGAAAAATAAATCATAAATTGAATAAGAACAAGAGAAAATACAATTTCATAGATTCAGAATACAGGCAAGTTGATAAAATATACTGCAATGCTTTGATCTCTCTGGAATATCTAAATAACACAGAATATCACAAGCTATTGTAGTGTTATATAAAAAAATGTTATTTTTTCCACATAGGAAAATAACTTCATCACTTTTCTTCACCTGCAGACAGATTTCTCAACCCAGCAGCCAGATTCTTCCTTAGACCCCAGGGATGATAACACTGTTTCAGTCTGGGAGAACAAGAACTGGTCACATTTTGCGAATTCAACTCACACGCACCTACAGTGGCCTATAGTGAAGACAATGTAAATATTCGTGCTTCTTCTTAACTATAGCTCCACCTGGCATGGTTCAGGATCTTGCATAACTGACTAAAGCTGTCGTTCCTGGTCAGAACAAGCAATTAGCAACATATGCTTTCTTAAAATCTAATTATACAAAATTTGCCATTAACCACATTGGATGATAGTTACTACAGGCTGATTAAATTAATTTTCAGAAGTCACCCAGTTTGAACAATGCATCTAATGGCAGAATTTCCTCCTCTTCTAAAGCAAAAAGCACCAGGGTGTCTCCAGTGTAGTTACAAATTTCCTCTTTTAAAATACTGAATAAAGAATAAAGCTGAGTCATGCAGTAAATGGGGCAGTTATCAAGCACAAAACTGGCTTGCTATGAACTAAAGTAGCAATGCCTGGCAGATGCAGGAGAAGGCCCACCCACTACTAACACTGACTTTAAGACATTAAAACAGGGCTTTGCATGTGTCTGAGAGCTTTTACCTTGCCAAGAGTAAGTTCCACAGTATGGATGGATAGTGCAGGTCACGGTGAAAAGCGAGGCTGTGCACCACTCAGGTCCGTGGAGCTCTTGCATCCATTTACCAGCCCGGGTCCTCCAGTCCATTTCTGTCAAACTCCTTCAAAATGAGCTTTGTGCATGTGCAGAATGTGGTTTGCATGATGCAGGAGTCAGAGAGTTTGTCATGCAAAATATGGAAGATAAATAAGGGGGACAAAGTGTGATCAGAGTTCCAAAGGGAACCAGCACAGAACTTGAAAAATGCCAAATGTCTCAGGAAAAATGGTGAAATCCAATACTATGAATAATAGGTTATAGGGAACACCACTGGTATTGGAGAGGCTTTTTAACATTTCCAGAGTGGGAATTAAATTTCTGGTTCCAATTTCTTGATGTTGCATGTGGCACTCACATACTCTGTTGACCTGGTGGGGGTGTGCGCACAGCTCTTCTCAGTCTGTGATAAATACACCTTCAAGCCACTGGCAAAGAGACACATCTCAGACAATCTGTCTTAAATGACACTAACAGAGTCACTTGTACTGGCTACTTTCCTAAAAGACCAGGATTTTTTAAAGTGTTGTCTTCCCACTGGCAATCTCAGGGCCTGAGAGTCTCAGGGCCTGAGAGTCAAGGTAAGTTTGCCTGCCAGATGCACATGCCTTCCGAATTAACAGGGATATGAATACCTAGACAGCTCTAGGTATCTCTGACCGATTAAATAGGTAGGTTGCTGTGTGGGTGAGTTTGATTTCTGACTGCTTATAAACAGCTGCTTGTCCTATCATCTGAACATCCACTTCTTATGCCCAAGTTCTCAGATCATTCAACAAAATCTCAGTTTGCTCCATTCTAGCACTTTTTGGGCTCACAGCCTTTTGTAGGCTTCCAGTTTTGACACATCATTAAGCAAGGGGAAAAAAAAATGTCCCCAGCCTCTCTTTTTAAGTCAAAATTTTTAAACTCTGATGATGACAACATTCGAGGTTCAGACAGCCTTTTGGTATCATATTGCCACATAATTTGTGCCTCAGTTTCTTTCCCGGAAATTTTGACCCACATTTTCCAAATACCTGCGTATAGTCCTGCACAACTTCTATCTTTCAATGCTTGATCCTGAGCATTTCCTCAAACTCTTCTCCAGTCATTTTTCCAAGACTTCCAGCTCACTCCAGCTCACACAAATTCTTTTGAGAAGGGAGTGAAAAAAAAAAAAAACAACGGTGTGAAATGCCCCCCTCTATTCTCCTAAATAAGCAAAATTAGGTTGTCTGACAACTGTCATTGTAAATTAATGAAGTACAAGCCTTTGTCAGAAAGGATGGAAGCCCAGGCCTAAAGATGGATAAGCAAGTCATCAACGATGGGAGGCAAAAAAATAAACTAAATTGTTGGATAAGCTTTCATAGAAAGATCAAAGTCTTCCTTAGCCATCACAGCCAGCTTCATTAGCAGACACCAACTTAACCCAAAAGCTCCCTCAGCACTTTTCTTTACCTAAGTGTTGACTGCTAGCTGCATCCTAACTTGGGGGAGCAAATGAAAGAATGAAATAACACAGGTAGGTGAGAAGCAGAGAAAATGTCACTGTCCCCACTACAATCTACTCCCTCTTTCCATCACACATCTTGCACTATGCATCCTTACTGCAGAATCCCGGAGGCAGAAGAAATGACAGAAGAAACGACCCTGTCGTTTCAGGGTTGCAAGTCTTAAAAACCATGTTGATGAGGGGTCTCTTTTTGAGAGAGCTTTTGACTCCAAGAGATTTTGACCCCAAAAATGAGAAGGGCTGAGGGAGGCAGAACTACAGTAAATTGTTAATCAGAGATATCATTCCTGAAGAATAGCAGCCCCTTTCTTCTTTGGTTGTATTTTATCATTACGTCATTTAAAATGATTCTATGCCAAGTACTGATTCCACCCCCATTTGTCTGACTGCTCTCTACCCGCTGTTTTATACATAATGATCAAAGTGATTACAATAGTGGTCTATCATAGTTCCCCATGAAAAAGCTGTATTTTCAAATGCACGCCTTTCCCAGTATCCTAACACCTGTAGGAAAGACTAAGACAATCTGTATTGATACAGATGGCTTGAGTGAGTTTAGACGTGTTCTTCTAGACTGTTTATGTGTGGACAATCCCCTTAACCTTAATTCTGACTTTTTGTTAATTTCAATAAGCAAATTCAAAACCAAAAGATCATGGATGTAATGCAACTTTTCTATTTTTCCACACACTGAGATAGCCCAAGTTTTACTTACCTGGATCAAGAGACAAAAAACTGCAGAAAAGGAATATACACTTTATTTCTCACTCAGGGGTGAATCTATTCCACTGTGAATGCAAAGGAAAATCATCCTTTCTACACTGAAATGAGACTTCAAGTCTATGAACACTTCTATGATGGTGGGAGACTCATGGGCCTGCATCTGCCAGAGAACAGGGCAAATATCAACATGCCAAATTTTGAAAAACTTAAGGAAAAGTCACATATCCTGCATCATGGCATTTGCTCTTTCTGTCCCAAGAAAATGGAAACAAGCCAGTGGACACTATATGGAATCAAATTTGATCTCCATATATTTGAAAACTGTGGAATAGAGCAACTCGGGTAGATTACAGAAATGTGCAGACATAGAATATGGCACTTACTAAATATGCTCAGATGTTTGGTAACTGTTTCTGAAGCTTTAAAAAACTTTCCATAGTGGGAAAGCCATCTGGCGGGTCATCCACAGTTGCTCAATGAGAAATTTTTTGTAAAAGTGAAAGTTAAGGGCTGCCCTGAGCCTGACTGATTAAGAACAAAGAGATATGTCTCCTGCCAGGGCCAAGTCCCAGAACTTTATCAGTTTCAGTTCAGACAAGAACTGCTAGGAGAACAGTCAGACACCCCAGAAAGTTCCTGACAGACTTCAGAAAGCCAGTGAGCAGTGAGGAAATGCTGTGTCAGGGACAGTCTTCTCAGGCTCTGAGCATGGATGACATTTCCACTCACATACTGTGGTTATGCTATGAATTTCAAGAACTGTCTCGGGAACAAGATGAGAAGATGCCTTTGAATGCAATAAAAAGTGCTCAAAACCTTATGTTTGGATATAAAACAGCAATAGAGAGGGGTGGACTGCATAAGGAATACAAACAGAAATGCTCTAGTAAACTTTGTTTAAAATTACTTGAGGGTATTCAAAATACAATTTAATGTTACAGTTTACAATATTTTCTGTGTACATTAAACATTTGCCTCATTAAGGAACCACATGGTATTTTTAAAATAGTCTGGAAACTATTAACACCTGTTTTCCTGAGCTGCCTCTCCAACACCTTGAGGTGTAAAGCTTTGAGAACATCCTGAAGAGTCAAGGCTGTAAGCACCTCAGCTAAGAGTTAAAAGTAAGTGTTAGGAAGATGGGAATGTAAGGACTTGTGCAAAACATTGTCTGCATCATTATATTAACATAGCTTAGTTTGCCAAAAGCAAACATATTTAAACAGGAAATACCTCAAATATGCTAGCCTACTCAGTTGGTGTCCTTAATTCTTTGGGGATGTGCTGCATCCGCCCAAGTTCAGCATTACTGCAAAAATCTCCTGATTTCTTCTTCCAGCCCTCCTTAGATCACCTTCCTTCATCACTAAAGAAACCATCATTACCACTGGCCTGTTGTTGCTTCCCCTCTCTGCAGGACATCTTCCATTCCAGCTTCCTGCTGAAGAAGCTCTAGGCTCCGCCTTGAGAAAGGCTCTCATCTAGGCTCAGCCTTGATAAACATTGTCAGTATTTCCTGCTTAAAAGCT
The DNA here is from genome assembly GCA_013397845.1 of Melanocharis versteri. Lineage (NCBI taxonomy): Eukaryota > Metazoa > Chordata > Aves > Passeriformes > Melanocharitidae > Melanocharis > Melanocharis versteri. The sequence goes on from VZTG01009080.1 coordinate 715,412, forward strand.
CTTAAAACTTTTCCTTCAGAGCAGAAATTCTCATTCTCCATTTTGAATACTGCGGTGTTCCTTCTCTTGCCCTTAACAAAGCAGTCTCACCTCCCTAGAAAGCAGCTGTCCCTTCTCCTAGCTTGTGGGGTTGGGTGCATCAAACCTCTCTTCACATTCTTCCAGTCTTCCTTCTCTCTATCATACCCTTGTTTAAACTTCCAAGGTGCCCCACAATTCATCCCCTCCTTGAAATCATCTTTTTTGATACATTTAATCCCTGACGCCAATTTTTCTGTGCTGATTTTGTATTTGAGTTTTCTCCATGGGCTGCTGAATAAAAGTTCTCAAAGACACCTTGGTGTCTTCCTTCACATCTGTTTTCCTGTTGTCTCAGCTTTATTAGCAACTAAAGACCCTGTTCTGTACTTGTGGAAGCCTTTGGGATTTTTGCTGCAAGCACGAACAGGAGCAAGAGAAAACCTCTGTTATGAAATGCTGGGATAGTGTTACAAACCTTAGCTGATGTTGTGGTTGCCATGTCATCAGTGTGTTTGGTTGCATATTGTTTCTCTTTCTTCTAATTGAAAAAATAGATGAGTAAAAGCTGTTTCGAATGAGGGTGGATTTTGTGTTAAAATATGTATGATTGACTTTTAAGAAGGATTGGAAGTACTTCATTGGAAACTAGTCTGAATCATAGCCTTAAAACTGAACACCTCTTGTCCTTGAAATCCAAGGTTGGAGGAGAAGTTCAATCTTTGAATCTTCTTGGGTTTTAATTCTGGGCTTCATTCAAAACCAGAAGGGACTTGCATTCCAAACTAAATTTGATGTGGCCTTGGATAGTATAAATGTCACAGAAACATCTGGGAAGAGTTTTGCTGATAGAAAGAACATGGAAGTATTTTTTCTTGATAATGCACAGCATTACAAAGTTAACATATAATTTTTCTAAAATAATTTGCACTCTGACATTAAAACTGAGGGCCATTAGTCCAGAAGAATAGCAGAGCAACTTTAATTCTTTGCATCCCAATTATATGTTGTAAGTTTTATTTCTAAGAAAATAAAAGTACCTTCTGGGTAAAGCTAATGATATCCGACACCATCAAAAGGACAGTGCAATTTAGGGAAAAATATGTGGGCTTGGCCACATTTTGTGATCTGGTCTTCTCATAATCCCTAAGCATCCAGAAAGATGGTTTTAAGGATGTTCCAGGATATATTCATGTCTACTTCAGTCCGGTCTTAGTGCAGATCTGCTCCCCATTAATTCCTCTAATCCTTTCCCAAACCTAATGGTACTCACTGCTTCCACCACTTCAAGCGGCAAAAGGTTGTGAAAGCTCACGATGCTGTATGAAGACACCCCTTCACCCATTTAAAACCAATCTCCTATGAGCTTCCAATGCTCTCAAGTCCAGTCGTTGCAGAGTGTGGCAGAGAGAAGTTTTGCATCTGATTTATCTACTGACTTTCAGGATTTCATAAACCTTCATCACATCTCCCCTAACCCAGCTGTCTGTTCAAGCTGAACAGTCCCAAACTTTTTACTGTGTTGTGGTAAAGTAGCTGCTGCAAATCCTCGAACATTTTGTTGTCCTCCTCCACACCAGCAGCACAATATCCTCCTTGAGTCGTGGAGATCAGAAGTATACACCGCATTCAAGACATGAGGCCATGAAGCTTTTATGTAATTCCCTCCTTCTTCCTTCCTGACAATGTCCAGCATTTTTTTGGCTGCTGTGCATGCTGAGCTGATGACTTCAGCAACAACTAAGAACTCTTTCCTGAGCTGTCACTGCCATTTCTGGGCTTAACCCCATGCAGTAGACCCACCTAGATGATTTTATTTCCAGATGAATTTGTTCATATTTATCAGCATCGGTAGTTCTTTGCCCTACTTTTGCCCCCACACTTAGTTTTCTGAGGTCCTTGTGAACTTCCTTGTCATTGGGATGGCATGTGGCTGTCTGAGAGAACCTAGTGCCAACTTCAGCCTTGGAGTTGCATGGTGAATTCCCACCACCGTATCACTGATGAAGGTCCTGAATAAAACTGGATTTAGCACCAGTTCTGAGGGAACAAGCTACTGACTCATCCATGTAGAAAAATCATCTGTTTTCTGTCCTTTTACCAGATTTTTGATCTTTTCCTCCAAACTTAGCTCCCATAATAACTTCTGGTTATGAACCTTAAGGAATTTTGGAAACTCCGTGTTAAGCCCTCAGGGAAATCCTTTATCCATGTGCTCATTGACAAGATCACTGACACCCTCCAAGAGCTTGGTCAAGTTACTGAGACAGGATTTCCCTTTAAAGAAGCCATGCACCTTTTCTAAAAGGCCACGTTCTCAATGCTTTTACTAATATTTTATGGACTATGCGATCTGAACTGATTTAACAGCCTGTAGTTATACCCAAAGACTTTCCAACCAGACTGTTGCATTAAACAATGATGCCTAATCTCCATAAAGCTTGTTTCTCAATGTTTTATTCATATCCTGGAGATGGGTTATTGATGCAAATTTCCCAAAGCTGTGGCTCTTGCTGAAAATTATTTTTGTATGCTAAGTAAGACAGACAAAGGGGAAGCCAGGTCCAACAAGTGATCACACCCACTTAATTTCATTGCTAAGCAAAGAAAACAAAGCCAAAATAAACCCCAGGTGTCTTACAGCCTTACAGTTATAATGCAATTAGTAGCATGGTATGAACTCATCATTCCAGCCAGGTTTCTCAGCTTGTATATACAGCCCTTCGAATTTCAATAAGATGCCATCTTTTTATTTTTCTATTTTAAGTCCTAATTAAGTTATGTTTGTTTTTCATTCCCACTCCATTGTTTTTCCTTCACCCATCAGTTTTTCCCTGTTTTCCATATCTCTTAGCTTTTCTACTTTTCTCACTAAAAAGCAGTAAAAATGGTACATTTTAACCATCAATAAAATACTTGCCCCTGTTACTAGAATGAATCTATTCTCCACGTTCATTTGGAAATCAAAGTGCTGAGAAACACTGGTCAATTATTGAGAAAATATTACCCTTTCAATGCCAATAAGAAAAACATCTAAGCAATACCGAAAAATATCCTTACAATTTGAAGTTCTTACAAATGCACTGAATTTAAGGTAAAGAACATGTGATGTTCTCATTTTTTAAAGGAGTAGGTCTAACACTGGACAAGCATACACACACACATACTAACATAGGTTGTAGTGAAGCTGTAGGAACCGATTCTCTGAGGGTTTGCCAAACTACCGGAGCTGGCAAAAATAATGATGCAGTATCCAAGCCTGTCTTTTGGGGGTTCACTTCATGGTATTTATCAGCCTTGACATTTCACCCCCGCCATGCAGTAGAAAGGTTACTAAGAGCACAGCACAAATAGCCTGTATTCCCAAGAGCATATTTTAATCAGAAAGAAAAACAGTAACTGCAGGCTCTGATAAGAAAGGGGCTCTGTGTGAGGGAAAGATCAGAAATTACATGGAAGAGTTTTGCTCCTGCCTATGGTCAGGCACATCCTGTGGTGCAAAAGGGAATGGACCATCATCTGCCACCAGCTGGAGCTGCTCTCTGGAGTCATGCATGGAGGGGCAGAGGAGGCATATCCCATTCTTGCTTAGCTCCCATCACTTGTCTTTACCATGGTTTAAAAAAAGCCCAAACAAACAAAATGCTTTTTACTTTTCAGCTATGAAGAAGCAGAATCTATGGTACAATCAGGATTTTATTCTCTTAATTTTTTTGTAAACACTACTGGAAATGTACTTTCCATTCCTGTTCCTCCTCTGATGTACTTTTAAAATTTCCTTTTAGTTTATTTTGTAAGAGTCAGCATTTTTCCATACTAAATTTATTGCTCCCAGGAAAAATTAACCAGTATGTGACCACCCACTTCTACTGACTCCCACCACGCTCAGGTGGTACAGCTGAGCTGGAGTCACATCCCAGCCACTCCTGACTCCTCCAGTGGCATCCCTGCCCAGCGGCTGCCTCTGGCTGCCTGTCTCTTGTCCCTGTTGCCCAGCAGTCAGACACCCACTCAGGGTGGTGGCTGGGGTGAGACTGTGACTCTTAGCCTGAAGGGTGGATTTTTTACCCTATATTTGACGTCTGCTACAGAATTTCCCAGAGTAGCTAACAGGAAAGGACAAGTTCTGTGTGTCTGCAGTTTTGCTACTTTATTGCATTTTTTTTCCATTTGTGTGACTTTTCGGTATTTTGCAGTTGAGAAAGATCCTTATTTATTGTTGTTGAAAATCTCACATTTCTAAGTATGCCTCACCAGCAGAGGGGATCTGCCCCAGGACTTCTGAATGCATGGCACTGTCTCCTCATGATGCAGCCTACATCATCCTGTAAGCAGACACATGCTTCCTGGTGCTAGAATTCCCAAGACATCTCTCCGCTCTGGCTTCAGCAGCAGTCTCACAGCTCTGGATGCTGTGCAATATACACCAACAGAGCTGACAGCTTCAAAAAGCTGCACGTTACCAGGCAGCAGCACAAAATCTATAAAAAATGTGCCTATGAAGTACCAGTGTCACTCTCACTGCTTGAATGGACATCGCAATGAAATTACTTGAGCCTAAGCCTGATCAGTGTCCAGTAAAAATGAAAAATAATGTTGTAATAAATCAGCTTGAACTCCACGCCCCAGGTATTCAGTGACATTATGATTAATCTCTCCATTCACATGCAATCTGCTTATCTCTTTGCCAAAGTTCCTTCACCATATTTTCAAGTCCAAAGTCATGGTCATCAACATTGATGAATTTAACTGGGGATAGTTAAGATAACCTGGGGATAAGCCAGACATCAAAAACGAAGCTCAGCTTAGAGTGTCCATAGGTCAATCACTACTCGAGTAGAAGACTCAGCGCAGAGTTAAATGGTTTTCTACCTTTGCCTGATGTAGTTTTTATCAACCCTAAGATAAGTTCTCTACGTAACCCCAAACAATTGCATCATGCATTGTTTACATCTGACTGAGGTAATAGTAACATTTAAACTTGAAAAAAGGTTACACTTTTTAGTCCTTCATGGCACCTTATAGCAAAATGTTCTTTAACAGGACATTTTGCCCATATACTATATAAAAAATGTATAATGTGAATGTGTAGTATAAATATTTATACCACATTCACTTAACCTCAATCCATCATATATATTCAGCTTTAACTGTGGAAGTTTTGGGGGAGAAGTATAGCCCACAGGGTGATTTGTCAATAGCCCATGCCTGTTAAAGGATGGTTTTTCCTTCCTTCTTCCTCTGTACCGGGGAAAGAACACAGTGGTCAAGCACAGAATTTATCATTCCAAAGCATAATTTATTAATAAAAGACTAATTTGTTGATAACTGCGCACTAATCTTTCCTAAGTTACAGACAAGTACCACAAGGCATTATCCAAACTCTGTTGGAGATATTCCCTGGGGTTTTCATATCTTCATTAGGTTTTGATAGTATCTTTGGCTACACTCTAGCTGATCTCCTTACATATTGATTACTGCCCTCCAAATTAGATCATTGTTATACTTTTTATTGTAGATGTTTTTAATTAGTTAGCTGCATTTAAATTTCTTTGTCCTTGAAGCTATATTAAACAAATGGATAGAACTCATTTCCAGTCAGCCTTAGAGGATGAGTGTACAGTCTTTCTTACACAGGCAGTGATGGATGCTTTTGTACTACTCTTGCATTTCAGACTGTCCAGCCTTTGCCCTGCATCCTCTCTCACTAACAATTATCATGCATACTAGAGGAATTCATTAGCAAAATTTTGCTTGATTTAGTTAGTTGAAAAATATTTTTTTCCAGTCAATGAACTAGATTAGCAAAGAGACATGCTTTTTATAAATGACACTACATGGATCACACTTAGTTACTTGATATATTAAGTGTTATCTAACTCTGTAAGTATTCTGGGTATAAAACTCCCACATACACAGTGTTTCTTGTAAACAATTAGAAATTGTATCTGACTCCCACCAAAAACCGCAACTTTCCAAGGCTTTTGTTAATTTTCACTTAAAAATATCCAATTAATACTTATCACAGAATGTTTATTCTTCAATCTCTTTCCAAAAGCCACATTTCAATGTACAAAAGGGGAGCTGAAAATAACACAGTTGTTCAATATTATACCTACGAAAATGAATGTTTAGCTGACTTCCAATATAGGATGGGTGCAAACGCACTCATGAAATAAACAATTTAATTTTCCTCCTTCAGAATGACCTTGCAAAACCAGCTTTGTTACAAGGAGTAATAACTGACTCATCATGTTGACTAGTTCAAAACTAAAAGTGCCTCTGACTTTCCACACTGTCCAAGCACGGAAGGTAATAGACTCTATATGGGTAAGAAGCCAGCCAGCTCCTCTCAAGGTCATCCAGTCAGGGACTGCTATTTTTGGTAGCTAAGCAAGGCCAAACCACTGAAATTTTCAAAGAAAGGAGACCTAATAAATTTGAGAGGTAAGGACTGGGAAGGAAAGCCAAGTCACCCCATTGTGGGGAACGAAGGTGAACAGAGTGCAGCCATCTGGGGCTTAGAGCAAGCCTGCTTCATCTGCCCAGTGTCATAAAATCTAAAAAAGAAGGATGGATTATAAAAATGTAATAAAACTGTTTAGGGATTTATCCTTATTTCAGTTCTATTGAATGGCTTTACTTTCCAAGAGAAGGCATCAGGCAGAGGATATTTTAAAATATTGTAACTGCAGTACACAGCGCAAAATCTGAGCGTACAGGGATTATTTTTCTAGGAGGGTGTGTCATTGCAGGATTGTTACCTGTCCCTGAGGGATTGTGTTGCACACCCTATGGGCTTTCTGAGTGCACCATACATGTGGTTCTCTGGCCACCCTGCAAGGCAGGGACATTATCCAGCCTCTCAGGAACTGGCTGGAGTGCAGCTGCCTGTGGTCACCTTGCTCAGGTATGGTAGGGCTGAGTCCTGCCAGCCTGGCTCACCCTCTGCTCCTGCTCTGCTCCTCCTTGCCACTGCCTGACAGATGAATCTCACAGCAGAGCAATGCTCAAGAAAAGGTAGTATCTATTTTACATACACTCTTTGTGGACCCAGGCCATTTAGACTTGGAAGAGAGCAGGTTCAGAGGTCTATTTGCAGTCCCATGACAAGCATCCAATGTGTTTATCATTATTCTTCACAACACTGAAGAACACGAACTGTAAGAAATGCAGCATGATAGCATGACAGTGAAAAGATAAAACTGTATTCAGGGTAAACAGGGAAACTGCTTTCTGAAGCCTGAGGGTTTCAGCTACAAAGCCAATGTTAAAATTATGTTGATCAGATGGTTTTTCTACACAGAGAAAAGAAGAGGACAATCAAGCAAATTAGCAGAGGGAGGAGACAGTGCATGCCTGGAACATGTGCAGTAAACCACAGAATTCATTATAAATGGTATCTGTGTGCACATTTGCTAAGCCAGCTGTGTATAATATTTTAGATATGCTTTAGGGTTGTTTTGCACCAATAACTCTTTAAAGAGTATTCTGTTTTTACACTGAAAGTCTGTCCCTTCACTGTACTGAAACTCACCATTTCTTTCACAAAACCATATTAGATAAATAATCCATTGCTTTGATGTTTTTGGTTCAAAGAGAATGAAAACAGCATTCTGCCAGTGAGCGCTGCTAGGACTTCCATTTTCCAGCACTTTCAGCAAGCTGTTACTTATGCAGTCACATCTGCATGCACATCTCCAATCAGTGTTGATGATGGTTTTATGTGCATGCAATGTGGATATATGGCTACCTAGCTACCTACTGTGTCTAGGTGTAGATAGATACTGATGTAGATAAGTATTGTCTCCCCTAGTAGATAGATACACAGGTCTCTACCTAGCTGGCTCTATACAGATATCTATATTTGTCTATCTAGGTAGATAAACGCACCAGGGTATAGATAATCTATCATCCATCTATCAATCTATTTATCTATCTATCTGTCTGTCTGTCTGTCTCTAGATCTATATGATTACCTATCTAGATCTGCAAATAATCTGCCTAGACATGTGTCTAGATGGATCCAGACAGATAAATTTCTCTAACTAACTGTAAAGATCTGTGTCTATGTCTGTATAAGTCTCTCTGTTCCCAACCAGGTGAGTGTAGATATTGGATACTGGACCAAGACAGGTAATTCAAATGTTTGCTGGTTGTTCCATTAATTTCAACCCAGCTCAAGAAAGTGACGTTCTCTCCAAACTACCAGTATGGACAGAAGGAAGCAATGCAGCTCACCACCCACCATTTGATAAAGCTGTACTGCTAAAACAACAGGAATCTGACTGGATTTCATCACAAGTCTCTCTGGTTCTTCATTTTCTTGGAGACGTTTAATTTAGATTACTGTTAAAGTAAATTAAATTAGTATTAACCTTCTCTGTGAAAACGATGCTTCAGAAAGATAAATGTATTTCTCTTGGCATACATGAAAATGAAATTATAAGTTGTTCAAATCTCAATGCAGATGGACCCTTTCTAATGAGTTATCACCAATGTGTAAGTCTATTGATTAAGTCTGTAGATTGTGAAGTGGGATCAGAGAAATCAGTCCATGATTAGGTTCAGGGATGAGACTATGATAACACTCTGGTTCTAAATTATGCCTAGGTAGAAAAAAACGTAGAATGTTTCCATCATGTTGGGTGGACACAGGTCTGAGCAAAACTGACAAGTTAAGATGTGTTTTATCAGACTGGCTTTGCAGGAACTGGCTAAACTTTGTTACCAACTATATCTAGTCTAAACGATTAACTGAGCAGAAATAAATGAGACAGAAAAACATTTAATAAAAGCCTAGTTCAGTGCTAGCTATTAGACTGAGGTTAGCTTCCTAGGTCCCTGCTGGTTTTTAGCAAATGGAGGGAAAAGAAATGGCTCGTATTGCCATTGTTTGCCTCATTTTGCTGATGATTATAATTTCATAGGGGCTGAAAATTGTGTATTAGTCTCCAGAGTATCTCTATTACAGCTGTGGTTAAGATGTACCCTATCTGACTTAATTTTTCATGAGTATTATCTAAACACCTGGCTTTTGATGTTCAAAATAATTTAAAATAAATTCTTATTTTGTAGTGAACATAAGGCATCATCTGCCTGCCATGTACTTGTTTACTACCTCCAGCTCCATTTCATAACTATTCCTAAATAGAGCAACATATCTAACTATCTATGGTAAAATTTCTATCACTGTGACTCGGTCCTAAGGAAAGACATTAGAAAATCTGTAGTATTGTAAGTTGTATGATTACCTAAGTGCCCAATGTGTTCTTAGAAGAGGGACGTGGCAAGCACATACTTAACTCATCTAGTTCAAAACATGTTTGAATCTCTAGATGGGATGGAACTCAAAGACGAGTCTCACTGGGCAGAAGGTCAGTTTAACCATTGTGAACCACGACATGGTAGTTAATTCCTTCTAGTTTTCCTAGAAGGAATACCAAAGACTGTCTTTACATTTTCAGCCTACTCCTTTAGGCATGCTGATGAGTATTTTGTACAAATTCTGGTTCTCTTCAGATGAGATTGTGTGGTAAATACAGATCAAGGCATGTTTGTCATGCACAAATTATGATTTCTTTCAATCATGACATGTTATACGCAGATATCACAGTTGAGTAATTCACATGGTATATTTCAATAGTGTAGTGTGGAGTCCTGCATTTCTGAAAATTGCTGGGCTTTCTGAAGGGCAAAAGCAAAACAAGGATGTAAAATAATAATGAAAATCCTGCGGGTTTGGGTCACTCCTCTCCCACAGAGCTACACAAGCATTATTTTTATTGTGAAGAAAAGGCTTTGATCTATGTCTTTGAAGCACTGTGCACTTTCCTTCACAGACCGTGTTGCTTCACTGTTTTCAAAGAATAATATTCACTTTGAGTTGTCTGTGTTTCAGGAAGTCTGCCCCCACTGCCACTTCAACTATGCTGATGGAGATAATATCAGTTCCTTGTACCATATATTTTCTTCATATTCCTATAGGATAAAATGGTATAAGGTACTAATTGGTTTCATTTGGGTCATAAGCACACCTTCTGTGGTAGGTCTGAATTTCCTAAAAGTGCAGGAAACTATCTGCCTTGCCAGACATATATCAAAATTTTATAACAACAAAATTGGAAATCATAAATTTAATTTCCCCTGGAAATATTTGCCCCAGGATTTCAAAGTGTAGAAGGCCAGAAACTGCCAATATTTGCTTCTCACCAACTCAGAAGAACTAGTTTTCCTTTGCTCTTCTCTGGCTGCTTGCTAGGCTGGTGAAAGGGAGTGAAATGGAATAGGCACAAAGAGTCGTATCGTGTAAAAGAGGATAAAGGAAAAGGGAAGAGCATGGAGTGTGCGATGCCCCACCCTTCTCCTACACATCACAGTGCAGCAGAGCACACCATGGCCGGGTTACACTGTGCCATCATACGAGACATGTTATAAACTTGTGGAATACCTCCACTGAGGACTGTTCTTATCCCCTGCAAACAAGCATCTTCTCTTAAAAATCAACCAGACGCACAACAAAATCTCTAGGCTGACTTGAAGCCAGTGTTTGAAAACTGGATGGAAGAAGAAGTTGTTCTTTGAAAGAGGCCTAATACATATTTGTTTCTAAAATGGAGGAGGATAACAACAAACTTTACCCACAGATCCTGTAGAAGTGACAGATATTCAGTTGAAGAATCTTGTGAAGCAATCAGGATGAATACTTGGTAGATGTTGACTGAAGTATTTGAGCTCTTTAATCTCTGCTTTAGATATTTTCTTAAGCTGTTTCCTGATGAGCAATCAAAATGCCAGTTACCTAGAGCACCATTAGGTAAAAAAGGCCTAATGTTTCCATTCTCCCCACAACAAAACCCTGTCTGCAAAGTCCCAGTAATTTTTAAGATGTGGATTCAATCTATCAAGAACACATTTTTTCTTTGGCTAGCTCCTAAGAAAAATCTATATATAGGAGGGTAATATCATGTATTTTATGACTACATTATTTTATCCATGTTTTGCTTCATTGTTTTGGGACTCATCCATTCTTTTGTTGCCATTGGACCCTGTGTCCTTCATTGTTTATCAGAATAATTAGATCAAACAATAATTCAGATTTACTGGAGCTCTTACAGCTCATTCAATTGGTCCCCAGAGAGTCTTGGATGTTGAACAAGTTCATATTTTGCCTTTTTCTTTCCCACCAAGGTATATGTGAATTGCCTGGCAAACTCATGGTGCTGCACTAAACTGCTGCTTGGCACAAATGAGTTTGATATCTGACTACAATTTCCCTTTCTCTACACACCAGTGAGAGTGGGAGAGCTCAGGCATCCCTCTGTTTCTCCAGATTACCGAAAAGCACTGAGTTTCACAGTGCAGAGAGCCAAGTTAAGTCTGCCTGGTTGAAAACAGCACTGTGCGCAGGGGTGGCTGGATGTGAAATTAAAGGGACATGTAGTGAGGGGGCGATAATGGTCTAACCATGCAGAAGACCTCCTGGAGAGAAGAAGAAAGGAAAAGACATGGTTTTCCAGCTGGTGATACAAGCTCAGTTCCAGCATCCTGCACAGAAGTTGGACAAGGGAGCTCAGACCTCTGCTGAGCTCTGAGCACTGCGCTCCGCTGGCTCCACCACCACCGTCACGCCAGGATTCGGGGCACCACCGTGAGCAACCGGGCAGTGCTGTGACTTATGTCACTCTCACACACACGGGGTGGGCACCAGCTCCTGGAATACAGACAAGGCATCTAACACTACCTTAAGCCCTACAGACGAATGTCTGAGTGTCTGTGCCAGGAACACACCACTGCACTTCTGCTTCCATAATGGTTGTGTTTGACTCCCACGTGTTCTACAGCAAACATACTCACCCCTGATTACTACTGCTGGTGGAAAGCTTACAATATGGGAAGGAAAGACTTACTTTCTTGGAGGGTTAAAAGAAGGCCATACTGCTTCTTTGTAGTTCTCTGCACCATACCAGAGTGGAAACCTCTTGAAGGCCACCTATACCTTTTTTTTTCTTTTCTTTTTTTAAAAGGAAATTAGATATCAGATCTGAAATGTTGAGGCTGAACTGTCAGTTTAAGATTTACATAAAGCAGATCTCTGGCAAGGCTGCACGTCTCTTCATCATGACTTCTCTTGGGAAACAGAGTTTTAGAAAAATGTCTTGAAACTTGAGAAATGTAAAATAAAGGAAGATTACTGTCAAATAACTGATTCATGGAAAGCATCAGTTGTATCTGAGATGATCTGTAATGAGCTGTGTGCTGATTAAAATAAAACAGTAAATCTGAACCACTCAATGCATATTTTATCATCGACGTCTTAATATATCACCAGTTAGATATGGGTGGTGACTCTGAGATGATCAGCTGCGTAGGTCCTGTGTCTCAGCTCTCCAAAAAGAAAGCCATGGCACTTCATTTCCAGCACAGTGGAAAACAGCCCATTCATCACTGCCATTGCGACTATAGTTACCTGACATTTTCCTGCTAGGAAGAGCAGGGGATTTTGCCAAGAGCTATTTGCTTGCTCACTGCTGCCATGGAGCATTGTTTTTCTCCTTTGGTTGGGGTTCTGTGCTCAGCGCATAATAACCAGTGCATGGGGCACATGAGAGCAGAAGCCAGAGAGATATCAAGATTTAAATGAAAATTTGTACCAGCAAAAAACAAAAAAAACAGCTAGGTAAGCTCAGCCAGATTAAAAAAAAAAATAAAAAGAGATTGCAAAAGTCAGAATGAAGCAGCAGATTGAACGTTTGCAATGGCTTGATGGCAAATACTCATGTTCTGATTTATATTTTTTTCACCTTTTCCCAGGAAAGAAAATGTCAGGCCGTAGAGTCACAATCAAGTAACAACTAGAAAATTACAATGGAGTTGTACTTCTTCCGTTTCCTTGTTGTTTCCCTGGACTGGCAAAAAGTGCTCTAATTAAGACACATTTCTGAAGTGAGCCACAAAACATAATAGACACAACAGGGTGAGAAAGTAGAAGTAAAAAGGAAGGGAGATGAAAGAAATGTGGGCTAGCAAATGCACAGCAGGATCAGGTAAGTGTGCTGTTAGTGTTCCTCACCTGGGTGTGTACATGTCCAGGGAGATTTCTGACATTCTGTTGCTCTGGTAAGTAGAGCACCTTGTAGGTTTGGCTTAAGAAAAAGCAAAATCAGACAAAGAAGAGTGTCAGGTCCAACATTTGTTAAACTTGGCCTAAAACTGCACATCAGTTGAGGAGTTAAGCTCTTATGGTTTTCATTAGACTAACATTTATGTGTGCTGATAAGGAATCACTTACCCACGTCCTAGAATGGTAATGCAGATCCAACAGTCCCCAGAGGGAGACCCAGCGCTTCCCCTGCTGTCTCATTTTCCATTCTTTCTTGTTATAAAAATACATCAGCTGCCTCTAAAAAGAATAATGATCAACTGGCCTCTGGTATAAAAAGTGTCACCAAATAACACTCATGCACCGTTTTCTAAGATATGTGTGCTTTTCCCATTGGCAAAAACTAGAGAACTAGTAGAAATCCAGATTTTGCTTTCCCCTTATTCCATATTAATAATGCTTCCATTTAATTTTTGTTACACTTTTCCCAAGAGATTTCACAATTATAACTACCATTATGCCAAACCAGATAATATAGAATGAAGTGTTCGCACAATATGTTTTTCATCCACATTTTGCAAGAAAATTAGGAAAAATCCTGATGCTGACCATGATCCTGTATCTAGCAACACATAGGTGATAACAGCACCTAGGAGAGTTTTATTTTATGAAACAATAACATAAAACTTATGCTTAAGATGTTCTCACTTAACTTTAGCTTGCCATGTGTACAGAAAGTAAGATCCTCACAACTGTCATCTGCAATCATCCATTTTCCGTATTCTCTCAGGAGAAACTTCACCATGAGGGGCTGCTGAACATGGCTAGAGCCCCGTGTGACACCAGGGGTGGATCATGCTCTTCCCTGTACAGAACACAGGGAAAGGGAAAGAACTTTAGGAGAAAGCTCTTCTGCTAAGCTGCAACTGAGAAATCCTAGTTTTCAGTACTAAATAGGGAAGATATACCTCTACACCTATCTCCCGTGGAATCAAAAATTCCTTGGAAAACTTCACAGAAGTTAGTCTCATGTCGGACCCAAGCCCCCAACACCCATTCAAAATAACACCCTGGAGAATTACTGACATCGTCTCCCTCAAGAGACCCCTCACCCATCCGCCCCAGGCTCCGAGTGCCAGCCGCAGCAACCACGAAGAGCGCAGCAGTCAAGCTGTTTTCAGGATGGCAGCAGGAAGGAATTACAGAGACTTTCACTTTGGCCACAGCACTGCTTTTCACATCCAGAATTTCAGATAGAGAATTATCCAGAATCAACATGATTTGGCACCATCGGGAGGGTAACAAAGACCTCAGACAGATGCTGAGCTCAGAGTCTTGTGCAACCCGTTGCTGCCTTAAACTGAGTCAAAGTTAAGACACTAGCTGGACTGAAACTTTGTGTGAAAACATGTGACATTCTTATTAAATAAAAAATTTCTTTCTTCAAATGAATTTTCATGAAAATGAAATATTAATATATCTTTCCACCGTGCCCAGAAAACTGGCTATTTCTAATTTTTTGTACATATAAACCATATCTGTACATGCAAGTGTTTGAATATAGAACTGTAGGTACCCAATTTGGAAATTTAGAAGATTGCTAATATAAAAATTAATGTGGATTTTCAGGGGGTTTTAGATAATGGAAATGCTTCTTTTGTGTTTTTGAGGACATCGGGTATTGTTTGCATGATTTTATATCAGCTCAATGCTTTCTAAAAGAGAATCCATTCAAAAGAAAATTCTAAATGTAACTTCTCTCTAAATATAAAAAGGTGTAAACAATACTAGGGAAAAAAGCCCAGGCTGCAGGACAGAATTTTTCTGAGATCTGAGCCTCTTTTTCTAAACTGTTCTTTTGTTTGCACAGATACTTTTTTTTTTTTGTGAAATATAAGTTTTTAAATTATGCTCTTCTGATTCATCAGGCCTCTTTGTTGTACCCTAGGAGCAATATTCCCCCTCAGTGACTTATTTTTACCTTCTTTAATATTGATACAGGTAAGACCAGAGAGGGAAAGCTTTCTTAGCTAATATTTAGCACAGAATTCACTTGGTAGCAGCGTGGCTTTAGCCTGGGCTTCCGAGCAAGCAATAAACCCTTTAAATGGCTTGGGGACCACTGGGGCCAGCGCTGTGCACAATTCATGAAGCCCGGCCTGCAAAGGCTGCTGCTTGGATATTGCTTTCAGTGCCTGGAGCTTCCTACATGCATCCGGCCGAGCCTTTTTTGTAATCCTTGATATTGACCGATCCTCAAGAGCACTGCCCTGGGCAAGGAGCTGGTGCTGGAGGACAGCGCCAGAGCCGAAAGCACCTGCCATTGCCTTCAGGGAAGGGTGCTCTGCCCGCTTGCCTCCGCTCAGGCTCCTGCTGCTGCTGCTGGGTCTGGGAAGCAGAGATGCTGTCCCCATTGCAGCTCACAGCCAGGGAAGGCGGGAGAGTGGGAACAGACAGGGAGATGACAGGAAAAACAAATAACAGCAAGGCTTCATGGAGCCCTGGTAATAAAAGACCAAGAGTACCCTCTGATTCAGGGATGGGTTCTGCCAACATGTTCTGCACATAACGATAAAATCTATTTCTTTCCCCACTTCCTACCTCCCTATTTATTTTCTTGCTTACAGGACTTGCCAGGACCCCTTACTGTGCTTCATTTTCATTACTCTTTCCAGTTTGGTTGCTTTAGTATCAAGAAGATTACTTTACTTTTTTCCTTCTTCTTTTTTTTTTTTTTTTTTTTTTTTTTATTTAATTATTTTAGGGAATTTTTTTTTTTTCTTTTTTTTTTTTTTTTTTTTTTTTCTTTTTTCAATAGAATAGTCTAGGGTATTTTTATTCCTTCACGCTTGATAGTAATTTTCTGCAGTCATCTCTGGCCTCTGTGGCCATTTACAATGATTAGCAGTTTTCAAGAGGTAATGAGTTTCTATCTTTTCCTTCTCCCCCTCTCTCTTTCCCTCTCTGCTGCTTTCTCTGGCACAGTCTTTCAGTTTTTTAAAATAAACAGACAACTGCATAATTATCAACCTTAATGCCAAAAAAGAAAATAGAATTGAGCCTTCTGCATACTAAGGAAAGAGAGAGAGACCTTGATAAGTATTCCTACATTTTCTTTCAAGACATAGGTTTGGGATTTCGTTTCTCCCCCATTTAATTTCTGTTTAGGAGAAAAAGATTTTTGTGTTTGCAAGAAAGAGGGGATGAATTATTTTAGATTTGCATTTTCTCTTTGCTAGAGCCTGGCACTTTATCGAAAATAATAGAAAA
Source organism: Melanocharis versteri (assembly GCA_013397845.1). Taxonomy (NCBI): domain Eukaryota; kingdom Metazoa; phylum Chordata; class Aves; order Passeriformes; family Melanocharitidae; genus Melanocharis; species Melanocharis versteri. Next base: position 731,802 of record VZTG01009080.1, read on the forward strand.
AAAAGTTTTCCATCTTACAAATGAAAGTATCTGTTTAAATAAAAAGCCACTTGAGAAAAAAAAAATATAAAAAATAATTATTATTTTCCAAAGCAGGACGGAAATATCTAGAGGTCAGTAGAAGATGACTAGCACTCATTTAAAGGTGTCTGTTTCAGTTTTCTGAAACCTCCATTTTAGCTGTGGATAAAAATCTACAGTAAGTGACCCATTCTCGTTTCACACAAAATCACTTGCCTCTTTAGAAAAACTGCAGGAGCCTTTTAAATATATTCATTTTAAGGAAGCCTATTTGTCAAAGCTTGCTGGCCATACACAAAGTAGCACTCGAAGGCAGTATCGAAGAGCGTCTTCCCCTGGAGCTGGCTGTGGTCCGAGCAGGATGGGGGGCCAAGCAGGAGTGGGGTTAGAGCTACAGGGCAGTGCAGTGTCTTGCTTATGGGTGCTAAGTGTCAGGGCACAGCAGACACCTCCACTGGGCTCTGTCCCCTGGGCCAAACAAGTGCCTAGGAGGTGGCTTCTGTCTGTCACCCAGTACAGAACGGTGACAAGAGGTGTGGCAGTCTCACTGTTTTCTCTTCTCGTTGCCATGATGAGCCTTGGTAACATCTCCCAGATGCCACGTTCTGGTCTCTTTATTTCCCTTATGTTCCTGGAGAAATACTCACATGGTTTTCCATGTATCTGATACTGCAGATACTCCCTTTTTCTGGTTAAGGAAATAGTATTTTTAAAGATCCTGTGGACCTTTTGGAAAAATATACATAGTTGCTTTACCTTTCACTTGAAGCCCTCCAAGGACGGCAGGTCTTCTGTTCTGCTGCTCCTCAAAAAGCCCAAGTGAACCAGAAGATAACATTGAAATCCCAGAGAAGAGCTGTGCTTGCTGATGGTCTGTAGATTGGCCCTATAGTCCAAGACCAGAGCCAACAAGCAGCCTGGATTCATCCAGCCTATTTTAGGAACAAACTTCCAGCTCTCTGGACACAAGTCATTCTAATTCTTTAGCCTGAAGGCCAGGGAACAATTCCCAATTTATTTTATTTATTAGTGAAAATTTAGTCAGGGAGATCATTGTCCTAAGAATATCTAGTCAGCATCAGCATACTTTATCAATTATTATTACTTCTTGCATCTCTTGTCTTAATAGAAGACTGTCTTTGACAGGGTTTTTTACAAAAAAACAAAGTAAGTGGAATTTGACACAACAGGAACATTAATGTAGGAGATCCTGCACAAGCTGTTTTTTTTTTTTTCACAGAGCACATGGCCAGTGCAGCTCCAGTACTTTCTCCACTGTTTATTTCTCCCTCAGTTCAATCTCATCCTCTACATTTTCCAGTTGTCATACTGAAGTATTTTGGCAGAATTCACATGCCTATCAGGGTTTGGCCTGGCTCGTGTCACTTTACCACACTTACACGCTTGTATACGCTTCAGCCTTACAATAACAGAAACTCAACACACTGTAAATAAACCCTATTGTTTCTACTCATGTGCAAGCCTATTATCATTAGCCTTAACTTCACAGAGGGTGAACATGTTCTGACTTATACAACATGATTTTTCCATTCTCCTGCTGATTTCTCTCAATATTTTATTTTAAGCTTTTTGTAGCTGAATATAGGCCAAACTTGGGATACTTCATCTGCTCACACAGAAACAATCTACTCGATTCCAACTGTGAGCCCCAAGTCAGTCAGATTGCACAAGAAATGGAAAAAAGAAATTGGTTGTGCATTTTTTCAGTAAGACCTCCAGGTGCAAAGGAGCCAAATTTTCCAGTGGCATGATGCTGCCCAGGGGACACAGAATATTCTGAATGGAGGGAGCCTGCTAGGTTCTCCCTGATCTCATGCAGGGAGCTACAGCTGTACCAAGACATGGTGCTTGGCCTGATCAACACCAAAATGCAGATTCAAGGCCATTTGAATGGTCTTTGGCAGATTGGGTGAAAGACTGAATTAGTCAGCATCACTAAGTCACTTCTGCAAATGACACAGTCCCGTGGTTTTGGGGGTTTTTTATGGTGTCACATCTTTGCTTTAGCTTCATACCATGCTATACTGTAATCTACAGATTAGGCCTCTATTTCTCCAGAATCTTCTTCCTGTTTTGGCGTCTTGGAGTGTGATAAAATAAGTTCTTTTAGTTTCTTCTTATTTACTTGTGAAAAGTCAACAGAATAAATTTACTTAGGTGTACCATGGGGAATTAGGTTAACTGTTTTGTGCCCTTTATTTTTTCCCACTGGATGATCATGGAACAGTATATAAAATGCCCTAACTTAGGTCTCACTAGAATGAGCTAGAGGAAAAATTACTTTCTTTTCATTTTTTTGGTCTTCTGTACATTGGTTTCTAAGGATTGAATTGGCTCTTGCACCTCCAACATCATATATAGATATCCTGTTCAATTGGGTCTTTTTTTGACCGTTCTCAGAGGCATTGTTTTAGGAGATAATAATTAATTTAAAATCTGGTAATCTAAAAAACACTAGCAATCATCAGATGCATTTATTTTCTGAAGTGAACTGAAGTAGCCACGAACTAAGATCGTTGTGGTGAATGGTTATGTGTTAACATCTTGATACAAAACAATGTTAAAAGAGGTCCATTTTGCAAAGTGTTAAGTGCTACAGTATATTTTCACATGAATATCTGGAAAAGGAGAAGAAATAATGCTGTCATTTAAATAACTTCCAGTTACGAGCTTAGCACCTCAAAAAAAATGGAAGGCATTTTCCTTTGAAGTCTTCCCTGCCAAGCATGAGTAAAACAACAGGTCTGCATGCAGACTCTGGCTCATGGGTATTCATTAAAACAAATAAACAAAGAAATGGTAAAGAAAGCATTACACAGCTTAAAGCCTGGTATAGTATCAGATGAATAATAAATACCTTAGTGTTGGCTGAGCAATGGCAAAATACATTTCTACATACCAGGAGATAATGAGCTCACTCAAGGAGCCTTGTGTACGAAAAGAGATTTGTGAAGAAACACATCACAATATAATTGAGAATTTGTTATTGCTAATCCTAAGGCTTTGAATTTACATCCCCCACTTTTCTTTTTCCTTTGATTTGTCTCAGCATACCCTGTGTTGCAGTAAATATATTTAAGTGAGCCCGATATGGGTGAAAGAGGGACATACAGAAAACACAGTGCCTGGAGAGAGGTGCTAGAGTCTACTAGAACAATCACCCAGTTGCTCTCATACAATACAATGTGTTTAGGAGTGGCAAGATATTTTAGTAACAATTATTCTTTTTTTAGGCTTTTTTTTTAAAATGCTAAACCCTGGCCAACATATTTTAAACCTTATGGATGCCAAGTGACAAAATGTCTTCAGTCTTTTAGCACACACTCTTAGTAATCATAACAACATTTTTGTATTATTATAGGCACTATTGGCAGTGTGTTCAATTGTGTGTGAAATAAACAGCTCACATTAACAGTTTGCCTTAAAATTCGTGTGATGGTAGCAGCCAGCTTAATTAAGCTCATCTTTCTGGGAAATCTGTAATAACGGTAGTGAATGAACCTGCTGCTGACCTGCAGCAACGAGAAGTCCTTCAGAACATTTCTGAGTTTGAAACTCGGTGCCACCCAAAGCTACCTACTCTGTAAGGCTGTGATTGGGACAGGCAACCAATACCAACAATATTCATCTTAGTTTGATAATTATCCCTTTCTTCCTTCCTGGCCTTGGTCAATTTGTATCTCCCATGATCTTTCATTATTTTCCACTGATGCCATTTTCAATTCAGTGGTTCAACCAGATGAGGGGCTGCTGTGTGATTAGTCACTCAATTCTTCCACAAAAAAAACATATTTAAGAGTAGTTCAGATATTTTGGCCAGTTAACCAGAAGCAAGAGCAGCCATTTGGTTTCACAAAACTAAATGTGTCTGTTCAGATCATACCAACCTAAAACGTGTGTTAGGGAAGGAGAAGCAAATACCTTCTGCAGGAGAATTGTCTCTTATTTAAAAAAAAATCCTTTTCAAATAAAAAGCAAAACAAAGAACCTTTTCACTGGAAAATTCCCAACTAACTCTAGCATTGACAGATTGTGACTTCTGAGAAAAAGCCAAAAACAAACACAAAGACATAGAGCCTGGAAAACTTGCCTTGCAAGGAAAAATTTTAAAAAGCTGAGGGCAAATATTTGACAAAGATGGAAAGACAACTAGATGTTTAAACATATTTGAACTGCATAAACATCAAGCACAGAGAGTATTTCTGTAGTTAGACACATGCTGTCATATAACAGATTAAGGAGACTTGTAGTCATGGGGCAGCCTAACAAGACAGGAAGCCAGAGACACAAAGTACATCTTAATGGGTGATATCTATTTTACTAATAGCAGTAGAAAAATTGTAAAGGTTTAAAGTACACTGCCCTAATGTTTGGGACTTAGAGAGGGAAGCAGAAAACAAATTAAACAAACGGAAATAGTAAAGAATATAGTTGATATTATATAGGAAATATAGGAAAGGTACAGAATATCCTATATCCAGCTTGGTAAGGAAATTTGAATAGCCTAATAGAGAATTTTCTGATTATTTATTTCTGTATCTGTCCAGAGACCAGAGTATAAAGAACCTGAATACCATACATGCGACATCATAGACACTGAGGAGCCATTGCTGACAGGCTGTCATCATTGGAGACAATTATTTAAATAAAAACTTCAAAGATCTACAAAAAGGCATAGGCAATAGCTAAAACCAGCTACAGTAAGCAAGAAAAGGGATGTGAGAGAAACCATGAACAGTCTCCTTCAGCAGTTTGAACTCTACCAAAGAGCTCAGTGAGGAAAAAAATGTACAGTAAGTTAGTTGTAAAGAGAAGAGATATTAAGGGAAACCTTTCCTTTTCCTTCTTTTTCTCCTCATTAATTAGTTGCAGTGATGTCACCTAAGCCAAGCACAGGGCAAGTGAAGTGACTAGAAATAGTACCTTGCACTCAAAAGTCTCTGAAACGATGACCAGTTATGTAACACTCCTATTTCTAAGGCAAAAAGGAATTTTATATTTAACAATGCTAAGGATACAACTAAGAATCACAACCATCAGAATTAAGATTTTTTTTTTTTAATTCATCGCAGAGTTAAAAGTTTAACAAAGCTGGCTATGCAAAGCTTAAACAGAGAAATTCTAGAAATCACAAATAATGAACCATAAACTGCAGGACTGACACCAGTATGTGCTTTTGCCCCAGATGGCCATCAGCCAAATTTTGAACAAATTAAGTTAAAGTCACTGTCTGAAGAAAAGCCTTTAAAATGTACGTTAAACCATAAAGGACCCCAGAGAATCAAGGTCTCAGAATCAGCAGTTAGAAAAGTTAGAATATTTTCATCATTCCAGAGAGAAAATTTCTAGGACTTTCTTCAAAATGTTTGGAGCCTATACCCCAGTAAGTGAGCAAGGAGTTCAACAATAGGTGAGGGAGGAGATGGAGCAAAAGATACTGAGGTTCAGTTGAGTCCTCTGCAGAGCTGCTGAGGTGCATTGGGTGCTTTGCTGCTGATCTGACGTGGTAGCAAATCTTCTCCATAACTGTGTTGTGGAGATAAAACAGAAGAATAAACATTTCCATGCACTTATCATGTGTAGCTTTGCTTCAGATTAAGTCTTTGAGTGTTGTTGTTACAGGGCCAGACCACAATACTCACACAATCTATACATAATCTGGCTGGGCAGAGTTCAGAAAAAAACAGATCTGGATTTCATTTCTTTCGGTCTTGAGAGAGCTTGAGGAGTTTAAAAAGCAAAATAAAACCAACAAAACCCTCTTCACCTCCATATCCACCCCAAGGAGCTGTGGAAAGCAGAGGATTCTTGGGGAATTACACTGATAATCTCCCCTGCTCGCTTTCAGGGGTCCTCATCCAAGCCCTGGGGCCAGCAGCACAAACATTGCCTTGTTCTAAGCAGCAGTGGCTGAATTCTCCTGCCATGTGGTGACACTGGTTCAGGGGAAAAGAAAAGAGGAGGGGGAAGGGGAGAAGCCCTGCCGTTTCCATCAGTCAGACAGACAGCGAATTGAGGAAGGAGCAGAAGTTGTTTAGGACTGTCTAGCAAGTGACAACTGCTTGATTGGCAGAGAGCCACGATGAGCATGCTGTGCCTTTAAAATAGGTGTCTATCTTCAGCCTGGAATATATTCAAATCAGGTTGCATAAAAAGCTGTTCCAGCTACTTACAAGCTACTTACAGTAATTAAAAACAGAGAGCTGCCTTTGTCTCCCAGAACCTGCGCAGAATAAAAAGCAAGCAGAGCAAAACAAAACAAAACAAAACAAAAGCAATTCCCAAGGTCAATTTTAAGGTATTATCATCCTTTTCTGCATATGAAATTTACGTTTACATACATAGGGCAGCACAAAGTCACTTCTCTGCAGCTCTTGATGACATACACTGCAGGAGGTGAGGATCCTACCAAAAATAGGAGGACTTAGTCTACGTAATTTGGATTACAAAATACAGGCAGGGACAGATTAGTCAAGCTCCTAGTAGCCATGGTTAGGGGTGGGCAGGGAAACTATTATGCTTCAGCCTCCTGCTCATCTTGCTTTTTTCCTCAGATTTGTCTACATTGGCAAAAAATGTCATACCCAAAGAGCCAGCTCCTGAGTGCTCCTGGGGCACTTTAGCAGTGTGAGGCTCAGAAATAAGAGGAGCCAATTGCAGAAATTTGATTCCACCTGGCATGCACAATCCTACTACTGTTTTCACTGGGAATGTCTGACTGTACTCAAGGCATGGAGGTTGCTCAGTCTTCCGCAGTGCTCTGCAAAGGTGTGCACCTGTGGAACAGCATAAATTGATTTATTTAAGGGTTTTTTGTCCCAGTCTGGTCTGCTTGCAAAAATGCACCTCATTTGTATGTCGGGAGGGAAAAAGAGCAGCATTCCTTCCACAGAGGAAGCCCCCTACACCCAGATCTCTAAAACAGTGGAGTCCTCAGCCAGGCAGCATTGCTGTGCTTTAATTCCAGACCACACAAAAAGGAATGGGAGAGAGTCTAAATGTATTTTTGGGTAATGGGATGCTAACTTTCTCATAATTTGGAAACATGGAAAGAATGACAGTACAGTATTCAAACAAAACATTCATGCACACAATATATCAATACTATTTATACATGTATCAGTAAAATATATTGAGTAATACTAGTATGATCATCAGTTTCTTCAGCTAAGTTAACACACTAGAACTTTCCATTGTCAGTGGATGCCTACACAGTAAATGCTACCGTAAGTGAACCTTGCATGTTTGACATTGAGCATTGTATGACATGCATTTCGGGATTTCTTCAGGGTATGCAGTGTGCAGGGATCACCAAGCCCAGCAGGCCAATCGAGGCAAGGCTGCCACAGCTGCATGACCCCAGGTCCACACAGCAGCCGGGCTGAGCACGTATTCCCCACAGGTGTCCAGGCAAATACCTGAGTACGATACACACACGCGCAGAGCCAGCCACAGAAACCATCACAGACATGCTCAGCACCCACACAAACACACACAGCCCCTTCCCTGTTCCCCTCCGGACAGCCAGGCTATTCCCACATCCCTCCTTTTCAATGCCTTCCTTTCTCTGCCTTTGGTGACTCCCCTAAAAATCCCATAACAACTTTCATGTAATCCCAAAGGGCTCTTCCCTGCATTCCAGTGAGTCTTGTCCACATACCCATCTTTGCCATGGGGCTGAGGGCTCCCCGGGGACAGCTCTAGGAACAGCTGGGACAGAGTGTTTTTCAGGTTTCCCTGCCTGCCCTTGTGTGTCTATGCTCCTCTGTGTGGCCGCAGACGACTCTTTCATCACACAGACTCCCACTTCTACTGAAACATCCTTTTTCATCTGTCTACACAAAACAATTTCTACAAACCAAATCCACCTCTGATTTCTTCCTGGAAACACTAATAAATACCTTTAATAAATACAATTAAATCAAGAAAGACAAATTATTTATCATTTTCCAATTCCATCTATTAATAAATAGCAGAGAGTTAACCTAATATTCAAGAAAGATGGCTAGCCATTATTTGCAACTTCAATTAAAATTCCCCCTACTAAAAGAGTCTGGACTGGAAAATAGGCTCAATCAAAATAGAAACTTTTTGTAATTAAGATGTAAAAGTTCTCTCTCTCTTTCCCTCTTCTCTCCCCTGCTATTTCTCACCCCTTGGCTCGTCTGGGGAGAACTTCAATTTATTGGCTTTTTTAACCCTTCTTCCAGTGTATGAGAAAATTTACTCCTCTACCCCCAATATTTTATTTCTGAGAGTAATTTATTCTATAAAATTTCAGTTAATTTCATAAAATAACGCTATCTTATTCCAGTGGAGTAAAACACAGTAGTTTTCCCTACTGAAAACTTTAAGGGAAGCCTGGGGATATTTTATTAAATGTTATTCCCCTAGCGTAACATACTTTTAAAATATTCATATTTTACTGAAGCATTTGCAAACACATAGATAATTTCCAAGTGGCGCTATTTGTTTGTAACATATTCAAGCATGATCAAAGTAATATACAAATTTCAAGGTAATTTTTAAAAAAAAATTTTTAGAGGATGATGAAACTTTCATAATAGCTTGCAATTTTAAATTTGATTAGAAAATATACCCTCTCAAATGCACAGCATTTTACAAACATTCTACTACGTTGTTCATTGTTTATCCTTAAATAGCTTAATTTATTTTGGATGGCTTTTTAAATAGTTATAACTCATCAATAGTCAGCAAAAGTATTTTTATTCAATGATATATGCTACTCATTTCATTAAATATGTTTTCAGAGCATGTCTAAGCCATTTATAGAAAAGGACAATTTTTGTAATGTATTATACTATCTTTGCAGTAATCTGTGGTGCTTGATAATATAATTGTCATGTCCTCTAAATGTAGGACATTTAAGTCACCGTACAATACTGACAGCATGGTTTTAAACATGTCATTGGCTCCCCACAACTTTTATACAAAAATCTATGAGGTTTATTACCACCAAGGAAACAGGAGCTAAACACTTAAAATGTCTCAAACTATATATGGGAAGGAAACAAAGACTAGGAAAGGCCAGGCAGGCTAAACAGCAAATTATATAATCTGAAATACTCAGGTGATCATGATTTCTGAAAAGGAACACTTTATCTTCTACGTTTATCCAGGTTATAAGTCTCACAAGGGTTGTGCTGCAAGGTGTACACACCATGGGGTTCTACAAACCTCCTTTCACTAACACAATGAGGAGCTCTGCGTGCATCACTGCAAGGATAAGAAAAAGTAATTCAGAGCTTCTGCAGAAATTAAAAAACATACCCTGGAAAATGATCAGCTAGTTTTGTAGAAGAGAAACAATCCAAAATATAAAATCACAGAGCAGAAGTGTGGAATAGAGCATGAATTTACAAGAGCCCAAACTCAGAGGAGGGGCCGGCACGGTTTAGATCTCCAGATACAGGACATCACATCACGATCTTGATGAAGATCAATCTGCTGCAATATGCTGAGTGTGAAGCCATTCTCTTACAGAAATGTATCAACTGACATATTGGAAAGAATTCTGATAAAGGCAAGAAAAATATGCAAGCAATTTTATCCACCAATCCAAACTCATCTGCTCTCTCTAGCCTGATGACCTGTAGACATCTCTCTCTGCTCCAGACTTGTCTCCTTCTTTACAGGATAAAATCTGTGTCTGTCTCTCTGACATCTCCTCACGGGTGTTTAGCTGTCAGCTGAAGCTCAGGGTGGTTAAAACAGAACTGTGATTCCCCCTCCCCAGCCTGGTTTCTCGATCTGTGTAGACAATGCCATTATTCTGCCTGTCACTCAGGCTCACAGCATGGACATCATCTTTGGAGAGCAGTCTGAGCTGGCAGCTTCCATCATTTCAAGCCAGCCTAAGCGTGAGCAGCCACAAAAAGCATAACTCAATTTTCCTGGGTGAAGTTTGAGCTGGATCAGCCCCCTAACCCTGCTGCCAGCATGGCTCCATAGAAACTAATTAAATTGGGAGAAACAAGCAGCATGGTGCCCCTTTTGAAAACAGCCTCAGTTCTACCTCAGCGTGATTATTGTAGTCTGAATCCCAGTGCTAACATCTGGATTTTTTTTTCTCACATGTAGCTGCCGAGGTGAAGCTCCTCTCACATCACATCCAGCTCCTGCACTCTTCTTGAAAAATGAGACCTTGAATACTGTAATCAGGCACAACTGAGCTCTCTCCAAAATGCTACCGGTGACACTGTGCCCTGAAGCTGCTTCGACCACTTCTGCCCATCTTTTGCTTCATGAGCTTCCTTCCCCTTCCTACCCGAGATGGATTGCTTATTTTCAGTGTCAGATGGTCTTAACCTCGCAACTGTCCTCCTAATCATGTCAGTCTCTGCTCAAACATCCACTTTTTAGCTGGCTTAAACTTAGCTCTTAGCATAATAATCAAAACAAGATGCTCCAGTTGCTTTTAACTGGAGTTTAGTCCCCAGTCTCTGAACCCATTATTCTCCACTTGAAAGTATTGATGGAAATACCCAGGGGTGCCTCCCACTGTCTGCTTTGTTCCTCTGAAGCTTCAGCAGATAAAATGACTTCAGCCTCAGCCCTTGTCCATTGCAAGGAGTCCATCTGCTTGCAGACATTCCTCTCCTATCCACCCAAGACAAACAAACAAACACACACACACACACACACACACATAGACTGTAGGCAAAACTATGTGCCACTCAGTCTCGCTCCAAATGAAATTGTTCCTCAAGGAGACGCAGACTTGTCTTTTCTAGAAGCTTGCTGTTTCGAGGTTCTCTGTGTGTATTTGTCTCCAGCCAGTCTTTTCAGCATGTAAATGCACACCACTCAGACTTGTCAGTACCTTACAGCTGAGAGAAGCATCTCATGGGTAACACAAGAGTACCACCAGCTGTCACACCTCTAATGAGCACTAAGGTAAAAGTTTTGGACCCAGACTTTCGGTGCTAAGCATTAGAACACAGACTCAGTAAGTGAAAGCCATAACCAGTTTTCCTTGCATTCCCATTGCCAGTCATGCCAGAGGTCTCTTGTCTTGAAGAATGGAAGGGGAAAAGATCTTCATTTTCAGGATCCCTGAGAGATACAAGAACTGCGAGAGTAACATGGTTGGTGGGAAACACATCAACTGTTTCAAAACTAAATATAAGAGACACAATATGAGTAGAGAATAGAACACACTTTATCAGGTGTGTGGTCATCAGTTGCTCCACCACAAGCATAGGAAATATACGTCCTCTCTGTTAGTATAGGAATTCCACTCTCAAAGTGATCTCTTTCCTGCTATAGCAAACATACGTGACAAAATGTCCGAGAATAATTACAAAGAGAGGAAAAGATTTTGAGATTGGTGCAACAACAACAAAAAAAAATAAAAGAAAGGAAGTAAAACTCATGCAGAAATAGGAAAAAATATGCAATAACAATACAATGTATCAGCCTGCAAAATAGTCTCTAGAGGGTATAGATGGGAATATAATCATTCAAGATATTTGCACACATACAGGACAAAGCACACCAGAACATACAGTATAGCAAGTGTAAATCTGCCTTGACATAGAAATGAATCACATGCTCTTATTATAGGCTGACCAGTGATGCATAATTTAAACCTGGAGTAAAAAAACAAGCTCTGTTTTCTAGACTTAGCCTAGACCTAACAGTCCTTCCCCTTTCTAATTTCTGTGATTTTCACCTCTTTTAAATTTGTTGGTGTAGCAAGAGTTTTTGAAACACAGTGAAACAAAAATGACAGAGGATGGATCTAAATGAAGGCAAACAAAAGAATGATTGCACCGTGTTGCAAATGTTCAAATGAGAACGTGCCCTATCAGGAGTTCTCACTGAGTTCTCCCATGGAACACACGGGTCCAGCAACATGTTCCATGTTCAGTTGATACACCCAGCTGTGCCACAGGGGGTTGATCTCATCCCCCTGTCCCAGCTGCTCTATGCTTTGACAGGGGTTTCAAGCATCCAGCTCAACTGGAGAACACCTCACCTTGCACCCAAGTAACTTCCAGCAACACAACATTTTTCTTTTAGCCTTTACTGCAGTAGCATAACCAAGGGGAAAAACAGTAGCCAGAGACAATCCACACCTTGGTTATACTACATCCTTCTCCAGGACATCAACTTCCTGGGAATCATAAGTAACAGTATAAATAAATAACAGCATAAATGAGAGCTCGGAGATTACTGCAAAGTAGCCAGGGACCAACAAGGTTCCTGGGATTAGAAAGGCATAAAAGCAATTTAAAGCTGACTTTTCTTGCCCACAGCAACACACAGCTGAGCACAGCTCCAGAGAGTTTGGGAAGTAAGCCTTATGCTTCCACCTTTGATAAGTTAATTCAAATTTCAGGTTTTAGTAGACAATTTGGATTTATTTTTATATATTTTTATTTATTTATTTAATATATAATTTTTGTTTAAGAAATACTTGATTTTGAAAATGTAATTTTACCCAGCAAACTGTATAGAATCAATTAAAGCAAACCATAGTGAAAATTAGCCTGAATGTTTTTCTCATAGTGCTTAACAGAGATACTTGGCAAGGTCACGGTGAGCAGGTAAAGGAAGAAGAGAGCATCGCCTTGCAAAGAGACTTTAATACTACTCATAAAAAGTCACTAAATTCACTATATAGTCCTCACTGATTATTAGGTTTTCCAAATTAAATTGAAAAATTCATACAAATATCAGAGCAAAATCAAAAGCAAGGATTAAACTGAGCAAGGTTATTTTAAACACTGGTTGAAGAAATATGTTCCTGTTTGGTGTTGTAAATAAGCAGCCCAAAATGTTCACCTTTTCTCTGCCAACAACCTTTCAAGTCTCATAATTTTAGGATGGAAATCACTTGTGAAAGCAACAGGAAGAGAAATATTTGGGTAGGTTCCATCTATTTCGCAGGCCCTTGATTTCTATGTAATACAGGAAAGAAATACTGCAGGGACAACCCTTGATGTCAGATGATGGAGTCTCCTGGCACAGGTGTGTGGGGAAAGCCAGTGTTTTTCCCCAAGGCCGTAGGTAGAGTCAGTGTTAGAGTGATGCAGCTGTAACTCGTCATTACCTCTCACCTGTCACTTTAAAACACATTTTGTGAAGCCATTCCTGGATTGGACATTTATCCCTCAGCACATAAGGACCTGTAATTAACTCCTGCTTAGCAACAGCAGGATCCTCACAGACACACCCGAGAAGCTCTGTGGGAGCCAGCCCTGTTCCTGCATGGCCAGAACCAGGGACCTGGACCAAAAAAAATCCTTGGCTGCACCCGCCTTGTCTCATCACAGAGACACTGAAGTGGCTCTGCACTAAATCCCCAAGGAAGCCCAGTGGCAGCAAAACGATCGATGCTTCCCCACTCAGACCCCCACTGCCCCAGTACAGCAGCAGACACGCGCATGGCCACTAGCCACTGAATTGATGTAAATATTGGATCAGAAGCCACATTTTACAAGGAACGAATATTGATCTGATTTGCAGCAATACAAAATCACTGATTAATGAATAGCACAGCACATACCAGTGCCTGCCGACTATACATGGCATTTTTGGCAGTTAGAGCCATATCCTTCATCATGGAGTACCAGATTTATTTTTTTTTTTAAACTAAGACAAGGAAATGATTCAATATCAAATATTTTTAAAAATGTTCTGTCTAAAACTTTTACAAAACAAGTATTCAAAGTCCAGTTAGTGGAGTTTTCTTTCTGCTTTTTTCTTTCTTTTTTCTGCTGCCCTAGCTTATTTTTGCAAGTGGTTTTTCCATATAAACAGAAATCTTCCTGAAAATTGGAGTAGAAGTCTTCAAATCCCAAATCCTTTCAAGGATAAATGGCCTATTTCAACTTAGTTTAAATTAATTATTGTACATACATAATGTGAACCAAATTGCTGTGGAAAAGGAAGGAGAGGAAGTCTGCACTGGATTATGCCAGATTAATTTCAGTGCAACTCCTTCAATTTCAATAAGAATAATTTACACCACCATCACTAGGAGCAAAATATGCCACAATGTCTGGCAGTTAATGGAAACTCAGTAATTCTGGCAGATGCAGTGCCCAGTTTTCAGCTTTCTTTGTATAAGCTTGTAGTTTTTTCCAAGTGATTAAAGCAAGTACAGAGAGAATCCATCAATTTTCACCTCACTCTGGTTGCTTTTAGGGATTATTTCTTACTTTGAATGAAGTCCTTCCAAAGTCTCTTAAAGAAATATGGGGATTATAAGAGGTAATTTATTTTCAAGATTTTTTCCTTCTTCAATTAGATGTTGAGAGCTAGTTTGCAGTCTGGTCACTCAGAAAAAAGTTAATACTATATATATACACAAGTCACTTCTTGAAAAGAGGTCACCTGGATTTGTTGCTCATTTTTCAATGAAAATCATTATTTATGTTAATAGAAGCAGATGGATTGCTCTGGAATGGAAGGTGTATTATCCAATATGAGATGAACATATAAACATGGTTAGTTTAATGCCACTGAAAATGTAACTGTAAGGTAAAAACACAGAAAAAAAAAGGAATTTAATAAAATGCTAATCAAGCCTTCCATCAACAGTTTGCTAAGTGGTTTAAATTGTAAACCAATGAAGCAGGCAAGCAATAGGAAGCAATACTTGAAGGAATAGGAGCAGGTCAGGAAGAAATTAAGAGTCTCCAAGCAAAAAGACTGAGGAAAACTTTCTACAGGAGTTCAGGAGTACTTGTCAAGCAAAAGCCTTTTTGGAGAAAATCTCGTAGCTCACCTTAAGATGTGACTTAGATTGCTAAATGAGAATGTGATTTGGCTAAAGAGATTAAAATAGCTTTTCCTTCTAACTTCCCCTTAGAAGGAATTATGTTTAATAGAATTACCCAAAAATCAAACCCCACATAAAACAAAAAACCACAAGCCTAACAAAAATTGCCACCAAACCAAAACAATACTTCACAATTCATGAAAATCATGAATAACAGGTTATAAAGGAACTGGAAACCTTTAAAACAGACAGAGAAATCTTATGCAGAGAGTCACAAAGACTGTTTTCCTCAGTCACAGCATACATTTTATTACTGTTGTTCCCAGCACACTGAAAGCGTTCAGCATTGGGAGTTCAATATATTAGAACATTTGCCTGGCAGAGAACAGGCAGAGAGTAAAAACAGAAAAAACCAAAAAAACAAAGAAAAAAACCCAAAAAAACCAAACAAACAAACAAAAAAAAACCAACAAAAAAACAAACAAACAAAAAAAACCACCAGCTAAAATTGTTGTATTAGATGCATTTACTTAGCTGATTTACAGGAAGATGCAGGGAGGAGGGAGTGAAGTTACACCAAGCCTGGTATTGACCACAATTAATGGGTTGTGACCAAGACAGACATGAGCAGTTTCACAGCAAACAGATTTCCATTGTTCACGAGAAGTTAGAAAACTCTGCTGCTTAGAAAAATACCAGCTGTATCCAAGAAACTGTCAGCTGCTGTTATCAATATTGCTTCTCGAGTCTTGACCCATTGCCCAGAAGTCCACTGGCTGACCTTGATCTCAATGGCTTGTGGTGGTAAAGCAATAGCTATAAATAATGCATTAAAAGTGTCCTTCCATGCTAGCAGGCTCGCATTTGTCAGGCATTTCCATACTATTCTGGGCCACTTTTTATGGTGTTCTCTTCACATGCTGTGCCTTTTTCTTCAACTGCTTTAATATGGATTTATCCCTTCCTTAAATACAAATATATTAATATAGATTTGTCTCTTCATCAAATGTGGTCTGAAAAACAACAGTTGGTGACTACAGTGGGGAAGAAAAAACAGTTTAGGGATATCACATTAAATGTTGGCATCTTTACTACTTTTTAAAATTGTGTTTATTGTGAGTGAGCAACTTTCATGCTAATGGTGTTTTTCATGTAATTTGATGATTCCAAGTGTTTTAGAAAGCAGATAGTTACATTCATGGGAATACAGAATATCATTATAGGCAATTAGGCCTACGCAGGGATACGACTTACTTTATAAACTTAGTAGCCTCTTTATCTGATCTCTTTATCATTAGATCATCAAGAAGAGGCACAGAAGGTACCACAAGTGGGCAACCTCTGCTCTAGTACAGGATTACCAGCCCCTTAACCCATCTTTCTCATTCATTCAAACCTCCCAGCAATAGACACTCCACACTCCTCCTCGACACTCTACCTCTACCTCACCGTTAGGGGGGCTTCCCAAAAACTAATAGAAGTCAAACTCCTCAACTTATTGAAGTCTTCTTACTTGGAACTGATTTTCTTTAACCATTATTTCCTAATTGCTGCTTTTTCTCCTTCACATTCTCTGCAAGAGTTCCTTGTCAGAATCAAATTTGGTAGAGTTCCCCACTAATTCTTTTGTTCTTCATCCATACAAAAAAAAAGTGTATCCCAACACAGTCTGATAAAATTTTGAACAGTCCCTTCTGTTCAGCTGCAGGTAAAGCAGTCAGTCCCTGACAGGTAAAGATCCCTCTTAAAAGTTGGATGTTGAATAATTTTTCTAGATTAAATCTGCATCCGTCTGCTCCTTCTGCTGTGATAGAAATTCCCTTGTTTTATTATGGATTTATGGTAGACAACTGCTCATTCAAACATCCCTTTTCTTTTCTCTTTTTTTTAATGACCTTGAGGCTATCAGAAGGACTATTTTACCTCACCTCTTAGACTATTTTGGTATAGGCATCCTTTCATTCACATCTCATTTCCCTCTTTACTGCCGTTCGGTCCTCCTTAAACAAACTCCTTCTATTTTAATGCTCATTTTTTTTGTCTTTACATAACTAGGATTGGGTATTGGGACTTTCGGGGTCCTGTTTTTCCTCAAATTGTCTATGGCTTCCAGTGAGCTTGTGATGCCACCTCCACCTCTGAGCCCCACTTCCATGCCCTCCTCCTTGTGAGATTAGGTCTCAGATGACATCCACCATGGGGCCGAGGGACACAGAGAAAGAGGAACATCTTTAAATGAATTGTATCTCCAGCAAGCTCTCAAAGCTGAGCAACACGATTCTAGGGGAATTTGGCTTTTACCTTTGAAATTTGTGTCATACTTGAGAAAGCATGTTTGAAACAGAGGTGTCCCCAAGAAGAGGCAGCCCTGGAGACCAGCACTGCAGTGGTGTCCCTCTGACTCCTGCAGCTGAGGGGCTTGGAGTCAGCAAGAACAGAAGATTCATGAGGCACTTGCTGAGTCTTCACCTTCCTGCTATTAGGAGTGTTCATTTATAGCTGAGTTTCCAAACTTATAATCATGAACTTACTTCTTTGATGCACTTGCTAAATATTTTTTTGTTTAAACAAACAAACAAACAAACACCCCCAAGCAAGCAAGCAAGCAACCAACCAACCAACCAAAAAAAAAAAAAAAAAAAAACTTAACAAAAATCTATTTCAGGTTTTGAGCAAGATTTCAAGTAATGCTATGAGTACAAGGGACCATTCTTTCCCAGAAATGCCAAAGAAAAAGTCTTAATGATGCACAGTTACAGAAGAATCCTTTGGTGCCTAGAAACCAAGACAAATTTGGAGTGTCTTAGCAGCTGGGATGCGTTTCCCACCAACCTGCAAAAGTCTTTTGAAGCATAAAACCATCAAGGGCCAAGACATGGAAAGAGTCATTCCAGTGAGACACTAAACAGTGCCTTCTGGCAAAGGACAAGTGACAGAGACACAGCCCAGGACTGTAGGAATCCCCATGTTGTCATAATCTATAAACAAGAAGTTTTGGGAAAGTTTCCAGGATTCCTTGCCATTTTCATATCAGCAGCATAAGTTGCCAGGAGAGACTTCTCTGCTTTTTCCAGTGCCTATCAACACACAACATGTGTCCCGGCTTCTTCACTGGGAAATTGAAAGTGAAATCGTGAGACAAACCACACAGTCGTATACACGTTAGAGAGCTTTGTGTAAGCATGAAAAGAAGCACTGTCTCAGCTTGTAAAATGACATTTGGATTAATTAAGGAGCAGTAGACAACCCTTAAACTTTTATAAACACTCAGGACAGTGCTGGATAACCAAGAGCTAATTCTAGGTAGGGAAAGATTAAGCGATCTGTAGTTTTTTCAGATTTGTGGATGTTTTAGAAAGTGTTTAACCATCCTTTATAAGTAGGATCTTTTGATAAGTGCAAATATATTAATTGACTTTTCTAGGCTCTGCTTCCCATAAGAGAACAGAGGTCTTCATTGCAAGATACAAGTGCATCTGTTGGTAGCAACCAGGACTTCAGGTAGACATTGAATCACAAATTGATGATAAAACGTGGCGTAATTATCTGCACAGTTCTTAACCTAATTGCTGTCTTGGATAGGGGCATTCTACCTGGCATCATGAACAGCAATCCCAATCTGCCATCACACCCTATCAGAAACAAGAATTTTTCCCAACCTAAAATCGGAAAGCGTGTTTAAGGTACACTATATTCAATTAACAAAACAAATGCCGGTACAACCAAAGAATCACACAAAATCAATCTGATTGTCAGAGAATCTGAAAATATCTCTGATACTACAGACATTTTAGTCAAAGATAAATTTTACGTTATAACCAATAGCACACTACTTTTAAACCATAAGTTAACACCTGATATTGAAAAAAAAAACTTACAAAACATGCAAATTTGGAATTGATCTTAAAAAATTATAGTCAATGTTTCCAGCAACTTGACCTTCTTCACCTCAGCTAGAATGTCATGCTACACAAATGCAAGCACAGTTTTACCTATAATATCACTGCTCTTTCACTGCTGATTATGCTTTCAGTAGACACAGAGCCCATGGACAGTGTATGTAAAGTATATTTAATTTTCTAACACATGGCGAACAAGCATGAATGCAGTTCTTTAGTTCTGACCTTTAAATGAGCCAGTTTAAACACCAGTGAGTATCATGCACTTCGTCTTCTGAGGACAGAAGTTTATGTTCAGCTGAACAGTCTAACAGAGGCCTTGGAGATGAGTGGTGTGTGCCAGACCCATACAATACCTTTACATTATGAAAAAGGGCTTTATGCTTCTCTATGCCTGTGCCCGGCCAAATAAAACTGCACAGTCACTACTGTGGCTACCAAATTAAATTAATTAGTCCCAGCCAAATATAAACCCACTGGCTTTGGGCCCTGAGGAGCACTGGGGAAACACAATTCCCTGATGCAGCTGCTGGGTACTGCTGCCAAGCAGCAGGTCACTATGGGCAGTGGCACTGAAGGCAGTGAGGGAGCCTGGCCCCTCAGCACAGCATCCTCAGCTTCACCCAGACTAAGGATCCCTCTGAGCCTAAGTCTTCCAAAGGATCTTTATTCTAAAAGAGGCCAGCTGGGCTACAAACCTCCACAATCTCTTCACTTGTGTCGTGGTACTCTCCAGGTTTTTGCCCTTTTCTTGTTTCTTTCAGGCTTCACGCGAGCAGGATTGCCAGATCTTGGATGGCTTAGTGATAAGCTAAAGATAGGAAACAACCCTGATTCTCTGGCCCAGCACTACACCTCCTTACCTTCAAATAGCCTTTGCAACACATAGGTAACTACTGCAGTCACCAAAATTTTCTGTTTTTGGATTTCAGGTGTAGCTTTTTCTAGAACTTGGCAGCTCTCACTCAAACTCATTAGACTTACAGGCACACATGAGTCTCACAGGCTACATGCAACCTTGGGAGCTGAAGCTGTCCAAAGCTACAATTTTTATCTGTATTGAACTAGAGAGGCCAATAAACTCATTTAGAGGATTTATTTTTCTGTCTTTCCTTCCTGCCATGCTCAACCTCCAGCCCTTGCACTGCCTCTGCCAAGCACACCCAAGAACATTTTTCTTTCAAGCATCTGTGTTTGCCCTGACACTTCCACTCCTGTGCTTGTCTGCTGCAGAAGGTTCAGGGCATCACACTCACCATATGCGGCTGCCCACAGAGACAATGAGGACGTGGCCAGCAGCTGGCAGGAAAAGTGTCATTCTCCTACACTGATGTGACGTTTAATCCTGGGCTCCATGAAATGTATGGCACGATATTTATTAACTATCTGAGCCATCCCGTAACAGCAGAAGTTGGCTGCAGCTGTGACAGCCTGTGAACCAGTCCAGGAAACTGGCTGGGGGTTTCTGAGGAAGAAAATCACCGCCAAATTTTAGCATCTTCCAAACAAGTTGTTTTCCTTTACCAGGTGTTGCTACCGCATGGTGTCATCAGCAGAGCAGGCAGTGAGGCCCATTCCTGGCCAGCTGGTTCCTTCAGATTTGTGGGAGAGGAGTCAGCCGCACCTGCCTGCTCTGCAGTGCAGTTGTATATGACAAAGGACACTGGGAGACACCGCTGGGGACACAGCCCCCACAAGGTGGCCCATCCCATCTGACTCCCCCTTCCTGTGACTCTAGGGAAGTCAGTCCTAGCTATAAGCTTCCTTATTATAAGAGAAGCCTAGATATAAACGTACACACATGCACACACACACACACACACACACACGCATATATATATGTTTACATCTACACATGGATACATATATATGTGTGGGTGTATATATATAGGCACGACAGAGAGATATGATGAAGCTGCACAGAATTCAGCATATCACAGCTTTTCTATTAGAACCGTGTACAGCAGAAGGATTTTATTGGATTTTTTTTTTTTCTTTTTTTTTTTTTTTTACCTTGCTGCTGTAGACAGGAGCGTTTTGGGGGAGGGGAAGGATGCCCAGAGGCTACTTCATAAAGCTGGGGTGCTGCTGCCATCTAGTGAGGTGCATCTGCCCAGGAACACACACACACACACACACACAGAGCAAGTTGTGGGGACACCTCTGTGTTCGCGGTTTCCAGGTAACGCCGGGAGCATCGTGCCACTCTGAAATCAAAGGGGCAGTTTGGAAGCTGAGCCGTAGGACAACATGGCATGCAGAAAAAGTGCTTGTTTCCCACAGGGAAGCCTGCAGTACAGCCAGGATACAGCCTGTGTGGGAGCAGTTTATTAGGATGGTTCAGTGAGGCTGTGTCAGAATCTGCTAATGCCTGAACATTATCACTTCAGAGAAAATATATGGAGCCATCAGTCCAGGTTATACAAGGGATCAAATTATGAACATGACAGTGATCAGAGCCTCGTGTATGAATTGTCATGGGAGACCACAACCCTTGCGAGCGCAGTCTGCCGTCTGACAAAGGTAGCACTGAAATGCAGCTTCCCTTCACAGACCACTCCCATGGGAAAAAAAGTGACCCTTCTCACACACAAAACAGATTTTTCCTGACCTGTAGCCAATTGCCACAGTTTTAGATCACTCTGCAACAGTCAGGAATAAAAAGCAGACCAAGAGACAACAAAATGCAAAGTGCACTAGCTAACACCTTCTCTTTGTGGTTCATGTCTTATCCAAGCACTGGAGGAACAGAGTATCCCCGGAGAGAAGCACCAGTCTTGGTGGGCTCCATGTCACATCACACAAGGACACTGTTGTCTTGCAAAGCTGTTCCATCCACACCACCTCCTTGTGGCCTGTCTCCAGGACTCAATGACTCACTGCAGGGGTAGATGGGAGAGTCCAGACAGAAGTCCAAATACACCTGTGTGGGAAAGGGAACAAATGAATGATATCACTATGTGTGAAGTCAGGAAGGAGGTTAGTTTTGAAGATATTGAATTAAAGCTACAGAGAAAAATAAAAGATCTGGGAATTTGAAGTTCTTGCTTGAGAGCTCTACTTCAACCCATGGCACATCAAATCTGTCCCTCCACAGGGAGTCCTAGATGGGGGGTTATCTTATGATGCAGACATTTGGCATATTTTCCTAAATATGTTGAGAGACCTAAAGATGATACTCTAAAATGTAGTTTGCTAAATTGTCTGAGAACTGATGGAAAAAGAAAGCACTTAAAGTGGTTTCTTAATTACTATCCATGGCTCGTTGTGCTGGTTTTGACTGTGAGAATGTTAATTTTCTCCATAGCAGCTTGTATGGGGCTGGGTTTTGGATCTGCACTGGAAACAGTGTGGATAACACAGGGATGTTTTCATTATTTCTGAGCAGCATTTACACAGCATCAACGCCTTTCCTGCTTCTCTACTGCTCCTCCAGCTTGGAGGCAGGGAGTGTGCAAGGAGCTGGGAAGGGACACAGGCAGGACAGCCAACTTCAGCTGACCAAAGGGATATCCCATACCACATGGCATCATTCCAGTACATAAATCTGAGAGAAAAAGGAGGAAGTGAGGAAGTGAGGATGTTCGGAGTGATGGTGTTTGTCTGCCCAGGTCACAGTTCCATGTGATGGAGCCCTGCTTCCCTGAGGTTGACTGAACCTCTGCCCATCCATGGGAAGCAGTGAATTAAATCTTGTTTAGCTTTGCTTGTGTGCATGGCTTTTGCATTACCTATTAAAGTGTCTTTATCTCAACCCAGGAGTTTCCTCACTTTTACTCCTCCAAGTCCCTCCCCGCCCCTCACCATGTGGAGAGTGAGTGACCAGCTCCAGGATTCTAGTTGCTGACTGCAGTTGAACAACAGCACTCATCAGCTTTGAGACTCAAAATCTTCCAGGACTTCTTCCCGTCTTCCAGGACTCTCTGTAACCTGGACCAAAGTGAAGACATTCAGCAGCCTCTGTTCTTGCATTACGGACTCCCCACTGACTGACTCAATTGCTCACAGGTCTGAATGATGCAGAGATTGCTGTTTTTGAGAGGAGAATATTTTGGTTTGCACTTGGATAACGGGTCTTCTAAGAAAATATTCTTTTTCTGTTTCATTCCTCTTGTCTCAGGCTGATCTAGATTCTGGGGATAAGAGTGTTCTTACACTGCCAAAGAATTTACTTTTTTTTTTTTTTTTTAATATATGGAATCAGTCTTGCGATCTGATTCTGGGAGAGCTTATGAAGATTTATCCTCATGCCTTTAGCCTAGTACATATTAACTTGATGGCAAGATTATGCAGCTATGTAGATCTTTGCAGGACTTGTCACTGCATTTTGTTAAGCTGAGCATCTAAGGCAGTGTTGCTATGATATTGCAGAAAAATATCTGTGAGTACCTACTATCTTCCGGCCAAAGAAGATGTCTGAAAATCATGACATTTTCACTGACAGCTATCAGATTTTGCTCCTGGAAAGATATAATAAAAATCCAGAGTCTAATATGCAAGCTTCCCCTAAATCAACTAGTTAAGCAACAGCTTCTATTCTATCCAACAAGAGTGAGAAATCACTTTGCTATCTGAATAAGACACTGTAGAGGATAACACTTGAAGCAAACTATTTCCAAACCTTTATCAGACTAAATCAATATGCTAAGATGAGATGGCATTCACTCAGAATAAAACCACTCTAAAACGTGGACAGAGTTGTAATGTTTTTGAAAAACAAAAGATGAGGACTGCTTTCAGAGCAAAAATTTTAAGGCAGGTCTTCTGCCAGATCCCTGGAGTAGGTGACTCCAAATTAGAGATAAAATATAAACAAGACTTTGCCCTCAAAATACATATGATGGTTGCATCACCCTCTACTATAATGGAACTTTTACCAGGCAGAGGATGAACTCATAGAGTGCTGGAGTGAGTGAAAGTGAGTACAGAAGGAAAATTATTGGTAGAATTTTCAGACAGAAATGGCCTTTTTCCATCCGGGCTTTGAGGAATCAGATCCAGAAAAGTAAAGCAACTGGTTTAGCCTTAGTGCGAAAACTAGATTTGCATTTGACTTGCTAGAGACTTTCACAGCTCCTTCACAGGTTTTCTTCCCTTCTCTCCCTTTCCCACCAAGCCATACTCACGCTGAACCATGAGCTGTTCCGTGTACAGTTTAGCACCTAAGAAAGAGCCACAACCAATGCACATATTGCACAGGAGAGGCAGGGGATGTAATTCACCACCACGAATAATTTACACCTGAAGCCTAAGTGCAACGAGATTAACTCTGAGGCCTGCCAAGATACTACTGCTGTTTGTTGCACCACACCAAGCAGCAGCACTGTTGTTAATCTTTGTCACAGGAAGCACGTATTATATTTTATAACATTATGAGCAATCCTTACGTGCTTTCTAAAAGGAGGAGAGCCAGAAAAAAAAAAAAAAAAAAAGCAGAGGAAAATAGAAAGGTAGGACAGTAAAAAGAAACACAATGAGACAAACATGCAGCTAAGAGCCATCTTATCCTGCTATATCTGTCCTCCCCTCTAGACACCCCTATGGAGCTATTTTAGTAAGTTTGGCTATTTATTATATTGTAAGCCCTGCTGCTTGATTTATTGAGCCTTGGTTGCCTCAAGGAGTGAGAAAATATCTCTCCCTTCTCAGCTTAGAACAGAAGAAAGTTTTATTACCATCTCTGCGGTGCACCCTGGTCCTTTCTTAGTGATGCTATTTCTGGCACAAACTGATTGAAAAGTGCTTCTGTCCCCCACATGGCTGCTGGTTTGACACTTTTTGACATTTCTAAAAAACTCGTGCTCTTCCTGCCAACTCCCTGTTGCTTTCTAAACCTTTTTAATCCTGAAGAATGCAAACTAATCTACTGAGAGAAAGAAGCTGGTCTTGGGAAGCAGAGCTGGAAATGTCAGAGTGATAGAAATGATAAATTTACCTGCTAGGTAAAGAGAGCCAACACAGAAGAGGGACTGTTAAGAAACGTTGCTGACACTGTGGCCTGTTAATATTATCTACTGTAAAGAAACATGCAGTATATTATTAAGCAGAACCGTGTAGTATCTTCTTTAAAAAAGAATGGTTTGGAGGCAAGCACAAAGCATGGTTAATCAAGTGGAATAAAGCAGTGGTCCCTGAGGGAGACTTAAACTACTCAGACCTAAGTATAGCTAATAAAAAGTTAGCAATTCAAGAGTTTCCAAAAGGCTTTATTATTATTATTGTTGTGTCACGCCAGATCTTTTGAATGGAAATGTCAATGTGCTGACCTGAGAGGTTTATTTTCCACAGAGCACTCCATATACGCAGAGAACATCAGCCCCCTCCTCCCTCTTCTCACTATCTACCCCGTATAATTACTTTTCAGACGGCCTCCTCATTCCAGAAAGAAAGAGACAAAATTTCTATTCTAACTATAACACCATAAAACAACAGACTCCAGGTTTTTAGCAGAGTCTCTTTTCATATTTATTTACCTTGCTACACCCACAATGATGCATTTAAAATAAGTTTCCTCTGTCATCTCTTTGTAGTCATAGCTCTTTACAAGAAAGAAGGCTACCTTCAGCCAGGTAACCAGGCATCTGAAGACAAGGCTTTCCATCTAGGCTGCGGGCAGCAAAATGCAACCATGGTTTACCCTCAAGCGTGCAGCACTGCTGGCAAGAGGCCCAGCTTGAAGAATAATGAGCTGTAACACACAGTGGGGATAAGAGTTCTGAGCACTCCTAAGCCATACTTCTCAGGTGCCTGATTTTCTTAATCCATTACGCCAACATGTTGGAAGCAGACATTCCCTTCAGACTCAAATATTTCCCATTGACTGTGCCTAGCTAGAGCTGGCTGCTCAGCACCCTTCCAGCCCAAGCACACCTATCCCCAGCCCAGCACAGCTCCTCCCTGGCAGCATTCAGAAAACCTTACATTCATTGGAATGTAACTGGGGCAATGTCAAGATTCCCTAAATACCACCTGGGTTTCATTGCTGTTTCAAGACGCCAGACGCACTTGCCCAGTAAAAGCCCGGAAGTGCAAGCATTCAGGAGAAACTCAGCTGTTCAATTCTGACTATGAGCAGAATATTCAGAGATCAGACAGTCTGACACTATTTTTTTTATTCCCCCCGTATATTAGAAGAATGGACTAGACATTGACATTCCAACATAATAATTGTCAAAAATAACTTCGAAAGTGCATCACTGAGAAAATAAAAGTTTCTTTTTTAGTGAAAGATTTAGCACTTCTCTGGCTTTATGAACAATACACCAGCAAAGAGCAGGACTCAGCCTTTGACTAGTTTTTTTGTTCCTACCAAAGGGCAAGGCTAAGAAAAAATACAAAGGCACCAACAATGACAATCCATACAGTGAATACCTTGGATAACATTCTGGACTAGCTTTAAAATGGGATTTGTATGTATTTTCTTTGACATTTGACAGCATATATTCCAATACAACATGGAGGTTCCCTTCTATGAAGTATTGGCTTATAGAGAAAAACTTCTAGAAGACAGTGAAGAAAAAAAACATTAAGGAAGAGGAAACTAATTATTGGCTTGTCTTCATCTGTGTCCATCAAAATCTCGACATTCTCTTACACTCTTCTCTGTGACAGGTCACTTCTGATGCAAAATCTAAAAAACTGCCATTGGAAACTCCTGTACAAATTGAAATAAAGTCCAAAGACCTAATTTCAGTGACCTTCCATTTTACATACTCCAAAAAGAGCTATCTGTCTGACTGCTCTGTATGGTGCATAACTATTTGCACAGGTGCCATCTGGCCTGGAAGGGAGTTTGACACTGGAGCAGAAGCAGCAATGAAATGTGCTAGCAGTGCTGCTTACTGTTGCTAATATTAGTAATTCAGCTCCCTTAAGCTGAAACTTAATGGATTCATTAGAAACATGGAATATATAGTAAAATATGGAACTCTGCATTCCCTGCCTCTCAGATTAATAAATTCCATGAAGTTGCATGAGACACCTCAGGTTAACTAAGGAAGAACAGCACAGAAAAGGAAGCAACTCAGGGGAAAAACAATTCAAGAACAAGAATGCATCCAAAGAACTTAGCATGATCCACAGGATTTGCAAAACTCCCCCTTTTGCGAAGCATCCAACATACATTTGACCTACTTATACATTCGAACACTGCGATTTTGATGATGTCTCTGTCTCAAGATGTCTTTCAGCACTGCAGGGAATTTTACCCATGTACCAAATAACACAGGACCTGCTGAAAACTAGCTTAAACCCACAAGGGCTAAAAGTAGCATGGAGAGTTTGACTGCAGGCACAGCAGTGAACTCAGGAACTAAACCTGGAAGTTTACAGCACCAGGTTCAGTTGTCAGCTCCATCATTGGCACGTGATGCCACCCCAGGGGCATTCTCCCCTCTCATCCATCCTTCCTGATTTAGGAGCTTCGAAGGAAGATGGTGTCCTCCCATGTCTAGCGCAGTTCAGCTCTGATATCAAGGGATTGGTGCAATACAAATAAAAATGGGGATATGTACAATCACTCTTTAAGGCCATCTCCAAATCTCTTGATAATAGGATGGCTTCTCCCACCTCAGACAGGCAGGATACTCTTAATCTGTATCCTATTACTGTGGAGCACACATTTCCTTTGGGAAAAAGAAAATACACCTTCAGCAAATCTAGAAATATCAGGCTGTCCTTGGGAGGAAACAGGTGTGTTACCAAATGTCGTGAGGCAGCTTTCTCCAGCAGAGCTTACCAGAGGCGTCCCTAAGTGAGGAATGGGGGAAAGCAAGCTCTCCCACAGGTAACCTTTTAAAAGGGCATCCTGGCAGTCAGCAGTCATTTGACTTTCGGAGGTCCCTGGGTCCCACAGCCAAAATCCCTCTGCTTATTCTTCCCAGACAGAGAACTCAGAAATGTGAAAGAACGCTTTAATTATAAACAGTAAGGGTAAAAGCCTGGTTTGAATAAGTCAGTGGTGAAACTCAACTTCTCAAAGGCATTTCTAAGCTGCAGTGTTGCTTCTAGTTTTTTAAGTTTATTATTTTTTTTTACTTTTCCTTCTGAAATGTAGGTTTGAAAGTATCTATGAAGGTGGCTACAATTACTTGTGACCTGAATAATACATACAGTAGCTTGTTATCTTATAATAGTGAGTTGTTATCACTATTTTCCCCCCTCCTAAAGGGTACAGGGGATGCAGTTTGGAGACAAAACTTCCATTTCAGTTTTTGTGTTATTGCCACGCTGGTCTCCCCGGCTCATTTTGGCTTTGAATTTAGAAAATTGAAATTCTTATCTCTCTGGCCATACATCCTGTATGATTTGAGTCAGATTCCAGACTCCCTGATACTTTTTTTATGCTGCATATGTAGCGGAACTGCAGAACTGAGTTTCTCAGCTCATATATCCTCTTTTGTCCAGACTAATACAGTGAAGTCACAACCACCACAGCCCCTTTCTTGACTTTACATAGTGGCAGATTAGGGGGCCCAGAAAATCCATTTCACTCCACACTACTGTGACACGAATATTTTAGACTCATAGAGATAGGCTGCTGCATCTCTATGGCAAGATTTACACCTCACAATGGTTAGGACATTGAATATTCTTTACCTGTGAATTCCTTTAATTTATCCTTTACTCTCTGAGCTTTACAAGTTCTTCCTTTCCTATTAGTTGTTATTAATTAGCCTTGAATCAAATTTTCCTTTAATTTCACCTTTATTTCCATTGTAATCACCCCTCATACAACAGCAGCCTCTTATTTTTCCATGCTTGGTACACATATTGGAAAATGGGTTTATCTACAGAGTTACACAGACTATCACAATTTATAACAGTGTGTTTAATTCTTTGGAACCAAACTGAGCACTAACTGCCTTGAGCTGTTTGGTGGGAAATTAGATTTGTGCTAAACTGCTTAATGCTCTGGGGAATGCAGAATAAACTAGATGTGGCAATTTTATGAGTTTCAGAACTTCAAAATGACTATATTTTTATCACTATCACTGAGCTTGGGTGTCATTATCTAAGATTTTTTTTCTATATATCATTGTCCCAAAATGGATTTAAATTTTAAAAAATGGCGAGGAAAGGGGGAGGGGGTGAGAGGGATGGGGAGGGAGTTTATGCAAAACATCTCTAATTTAAACCACTTTACACTTAAAATATGGAATGAAAGAAAGAAAGACAATTTGGGAGCAGTTTAATTTAAATTTTACCTTTTAGATAAGACTGCATCAGTAAATGTGATGTGCTTTCAGACTGGCAATCTAGAAGTAAAACTTAAATTGAAAACATGGAAAAACACTTCTATCCTACTCCTTTTCCAAACTGCAGCAGAAGGACAGACCTGAAATCCATTCTTTCATGACACTACCCACGTCACATCAGAGAAGGGGGAAAGAAACAAAGAAAAGATGACAAAATTATTTATGCTCAACCATTTAAATAGGCATTCCAGCTGACACCACACTGATTCTGAGTAACAGCCACTGCTGTATGGACAAGAGTTCTTTATTTAAATTCCCAAGTGCTGTTAATGTAATATGATAATGCAACACAATTAGCTATTTCAGCAAGACCTGATATTACCAAATCTTTTATTGCATGATGAAGTGCCATCTCCATTATGAAATTTCATAAAATACATTTATCATATCAAAAAATATATATTGGCAATAGAAGGACAATAGAAATTGTTAGCAAGGTGATGAAGCTTCTGGAGGAGTAATTTTGTGGCTAAAAGGCTGTGATTGTCCCACAGTGCTTCTAAGGCAGCTCTCTGCAAGCGAGATCTGTATTGCAATGTTTTGTGCTGAATTCACTGCCAATTCTGCTATTGCTAAGGACAAGAAAATTGATAATTTTCTTGTCCTTAGCAATGCTGTGGAAAGATAAAATACACGATGGAGGAGTCTGGATTTACAAACAAACTCCGCATATCTGCTGAGTTATGAAAATATAGGAACCTATTCTTGTGCTGAAAGGAGAAAGGTTTGAATATTTCAGTATTGCTTTAGTGTGATGAACAGGCAAGTCAAGCTCGACCCATCTGTCCAGTTGCTGTTGCCAGATATCGGCCTTCATAGAGCTCAAAAAAAAAAAAAATACTCCAAAAATTGATCTGCCTTTTTTGGTTGAATTATCCAAAAAGCTCTTCAATTAGATCTTATTTTTAGTGATAAACCAATGACCAAAAATCTCTCCAAGGACTTCACAGAGTTCTGATAGGACTTTCTACATTTTTAAGTCCTTGCCAATGAACATGTTTTCAAATAACTGGAGCTTTTAATAGGATTAGCTGTTATTGGGATCTGTGTCATAAAGCCTACTGTGAAAGGGAACAAGGAAGAACTGAGACAGAAAATCAAAAGTAAGAATAGGCTAGAGTATCAAATATATCATAGTTAAATGATCTGGAGATCTATACAAACCTGAAAAATTTAAAAAACAACAAGGAATAAACTTGTCCTACTACGGTTTCAAAAAAGTGTATGTTCAGCATAAAAAACGGAGTCTGTAGAAACCTGGACTTCTACCTCAGTGCCTTTCTTGGAAAGAGATTTGAAGAGCCAGATGCTGTCCACATACAGAGAGACTAATTATGGAGACTGATATACTAAAGCTTTAATAAGGGCTATTGGAAAGTAATTACCTCCATTAGTATTTCTAGACTTACATCATTGGAAATTATTGCTAAATGATGCCCTTTCCTGTCAGATGCATATCTATCAGGGCAGTGGTTTTCATAAAGCCAATTTTAAATTTTGGGCAAGGTAGACAGAGTCTATTGAAAAGCAGAAACATTTAATGAAACCAAGAACAGTACCTGTACTGTGTATGTAGATTGAAATCTTCAACCTATCTAAGTTGTTGAGCAGTCAGGAGTTAAAAGAGACTAAATGGATTTCATTCTTCAGTGTATAATGGAAGTAATTTCTTCCCTGCAACCAGTAAGTCTGCAAAAGGTTTCATTAACTTCTCTTTACTGCTAATAAGACCTAGAAGAAGAGAACTTGTCCAGCTGCTGAGAAAAACTGCTGGGGTGTCTTCCTGGGGGTTTTTCATTGTTACTTTTATTGCTCTTTTTGTTGTAGCTATTATTTTAAGCATATGATTATTGTTAGCATGTTTATTAGTACACAATATAATTTAATAAATTAATATTATATTTCACAATGCTTGGATAAAATGAAATAATCATATTATTAAAGCATGATTACATACAGGCAAAATCCCTAAAAACAAAATTATAATTAAAATCCATGTTTTATCAATACAGCTTGAGCTTCAGTGTTTGGAAGGGCAAGTAGGAAGAACAGACATATGTACAGCTGCAGATAGCACCAACCAATATGAATCATTCCTGCTTGAATTCTTACACTCTTTGTATGGTTTTAGCACTTTGGTGAACCTCTCTCTGACTTCAGTAATACTGGTCATTAAGCAGCATACAGTATAGTTGAAGAGATCAGGGAAGATCAATTTCTATAACCAAAGGAAAAAAAAAAAAACACAACAAAACTGCATCATTGTAAGTCTTCATTTGGGCTATTTCCGTGACATTATGCAAGTCCGCAGAGTTGGGCAAGAGGGAAAATTCATTATTTCATTATTTATATATCTCATTTTGGAGATTTAATAATTTTAAATCTCTATGCATATTTAATTTTAAGTAGCTTTCAAACTAATAAACATATGTTTTGATTTTAAAGACAACTTCAAAATAGATTTCACTGTTTCTATGGTACTTCATTAAATCCACCTTTCTAGATAAAGTTTTGAATAAGAGGCCTTTGCCATGGGACTCTTCAAGGTGAAGCTGAATATGACAATTTTTTGTCCAATGTTTCTTTGACCCCAGGTCAGTGTGATGAAACACGGCAATTCCCTCCAAGAAGAACTGGAAAAAGTAACACTGGCCACCTCTCACAAGAGTCTAATCCATGTATTTCTAGGATAGGCCCGATGTAACAAAAAAAATCAGTGACTGAGATTTTAATAGAAACATCTTCACATTTTTTGGTCTCTCAGAAGGAATTCTCCACTCCATGTAATTTTGTCTTGATACCATGGAAACGAGCTGGATCCCTGTGTTTTCATACCATCTGTATGTGATCATTGGAACAGGCACAGAAGTCCCACGGTCCGAGTGCTGCGCACTTCTGGAGCGCTCTCCCAAGAATGAACTAATGCTTGAGCTAAAGAAATGGCTGAGACTGAAGATCACTCCAGATGGTACAGTCCTGAAGGCAGCAAAAACACCACTGCAAGAATTTGAGATATAAATACATGTCAGTTGTGTGTAAAAAAAAAAAAAATTCAGATATTGAGAATATTTTCTTAATGGCATTTACAAAGACACCCAGCAGGATATGAGATACTGCTACGTGCCACTGGATTTTAGCTGGAAAGGAGCATCCAAGGCAGTATCTTTGTAGATAGTATCTTGTATTTTTGATACAAGCTGCACATCCCCACAGGAACAGATTTACACACCAAAATCTCTGATGCTGAAAACCTGACATCCCCACTGCAGGATTTTCAGGGGAAGTTTAGGTCAGTTTAACTCCATTCTGGTCCTGTGTATTGAAAGCTCAACTTCTGGGTGAGCAGGTTCAGTCTGCACCCTCTGGAGCTGCTCCCCAGTGCAAACCCAACACAGCAAGGTGGGCAGCTGGGAGATTGGCTTCAAAAACAGAATCAGGGCAAAGCCAGCAACTCCTAAAATGGACACATCTAACTTGCTCTGGCACTGCTAAGCTGTTCCTACTTAACCACTCCTCTGTGGCATAGGAAGACAAATGCCACTGTGAATTCATCCTTGAATCTCAGTCTAGTCTTAAATTGAAAGAAAATTGAAATATTAGGTATCCACTCAGATTGCTCCCTAGGTAGCGCCAGAGTGTGCGCGTATTCGTTAAGTCATGGGATGAACCATGAAGAAAACAAGGATTTCATGAACTGTCCTGGAATCATTCCTGAAAGAAACTGTCTGCACACTTGTTTTAAATCATTTATGTACCACCACCAAAAATATTTCAGGAAATACTTTTTTAACTAAAATTACAATTTTCCTCATCAGTTATGCACAATGGCTAATTCTGACTGTTCTACATGTCACAATCTCAAGCAAACAAAAGCAATGGTCCAGGGGACAGCATGCAGAATATTTCACCAGGGGAAAAGATGGGGTAATACTCAGAAATAACTTTTTTTTCCCTTTTTTCTCCTTAACTATCATTTTTCCAGAAAAGAGGGAGTAATTTTGAATGCGCTCAGAAGAAATCTGTCTGAGCAGTCAGGGCTATACACAAAAACATATGTAAATACCTATGGATAGACATGAGTGCCTGGAATAAGTCATTTAACCCCAGTGCATGAGAGGAGCCCAGCTCAGGAGGGACTTTTGGGGGGGGTCTCCCAGAATCTTAAATGCTTGTTTAAGCTATTGGTTACTCGGATTACGAGTACTGCAGTCAGCCTTTTCTGGAGGAAGGAATCTCTGAAGAGAAAACACAGTTTTGATGAATTTCCCTGTTAATCACAGCACTTCAGAGCACACAGAGCCCATCACATACAGCCACACAAGACAAGGCCCTCCTCTGGGAGCATACCACCTCCTCAGCACCCCTGCAGTCTCCAGTCCTCTGTCTTTCAGGGATGTTGGGTTGCCATTGGATTGGTTTCACTTAAAGGAGTGCTAATTGAAAGAGCCTTCAGGTTTACTCTAGGAAGTGAGTGAGTTTGTCCACATATCTTCAGTGGAAGAAGAAACTTGGATTTAACATTTTTTTTTTGCTCTTCTTCATTTATCATTTGCAACCTTTAGCTCCCAACGAATATAGGTCTATATATAACTGTATTAAATTTATGAGATGTGTTTTAGTATTAATCATTTCATATATGTCAAAACTTATTTTGGAAGCTGGCCAAAACAATAAATAAATTTCTGTAATTTTAAAGGGTAATAGCAGCAAAATACCAAACAGAGTGCTGCAGCAATGAGCTTCTCACATACTTCTTCCTCAAGATCCTGATTTAAATTCTGGTTTATCAATAAAAAAGCACTATCAGCTTTGAAATTTTAATTTCCTTTTGAAATAAAGGTCTCATCTAGATGAAGCTGGTGTTGCTTGCCTCTCAATGCTCCCTACTTTCATTATACAGATTTTTTTTCATACAGCTGCTAAATCCTATTTTCACAAGAGAAAAAAAATTTGCACCTCCAATCATCAAAGCAGCATAATTTAGGCCTTTATTATGTCAGTCATGAATTGTCTTTCTTGTGAGCTCACAATGTCATAATATTCTTTCTGATTAATGAGGATCCTACAATTACAGGGTAGGAACCGTCATGCTATACAGCAGAGCCTGTCTAGAGGCAAAAATTACTGTTAATGCTAATGCTTTACCGGAGAGCTAGGGGTGGAATTATTACTGTCAGCAAATCCAAAGGGTCTGCACCCACAAGATGGATGGCTTTTGTCATTTCTGGAATGCAGTTCTGGGCGGCCAATGGGCCCTCACCTATTCCCACTGCCACTTTTTGCATGCTTACTGCCCCTGCACACATTATCTGGAGCACCTCTGCCCGCTTAGGAGGCTGCCAGACAGAGGTGAAACAAAAGGGACCTAGAAAAACTAGCCTGGCTAAATGGAAATCTATCATACCAAAACAAACTAGTTTCAGTCTTCAAAGTATAATCAGCTTCCCTCATGCAGATGAAAGGCAAAATCAAATCAATAACTATTCAAATCAATCCTTGAATTGTTATAGGCACTTTTTTTCTTGTTAGTTGCTTACAATGCATTTTTCCACCTGTAATCACAAAAAAATAAAAGCAATTTCACAAACCTATATGGTACAGCCAAGGTATTTATTTTATACCCATGTGTAATCCCGCTGCAGGAAAGCCAGGATATTTTCTATAATTGTCTCTGTGACTTAGAAAACTTAATCTTATGACTAAATGGGAAAGGGACATGACATTTTATGTGCTGCTTGAGTACTTTTCAAATTTTGCTCTCAGCATTTCTAGAGAGTACTTCAAGCTTTCTACTATTTATTATTTTTCCACATCACTCAGTAGTACAAGCATATATGAAAGATCAAAAACATAGGACTTGAAATCTGAAAACCAATTTTTCCCTTTAGAAAATAAATACTCAGGATGGGAATGATTAAATAACGAGCAGCACAAGTGATGTCAAAAACCAAAGTCTCTTTGATGCTGCACTTTCAGAACACAATATCATCTTCCTTGAATCCTCCTCTTTTGTCACATCTCCTTATTTAATTTCATTCTAGTAGGATGTATCATGTTTGAACAACTCAAGTGGAGAGGTTCATTCCAGCTTCCAATATGTCAATGCCATTACCCGAACACGTTTTGCAGTGGAAGAGACTGGCTGATGTAGCAGTGCAGTCATTATTCAGCAGACAGACATCCAGCTGAAAGCCATTAACCCAGAGAAAACAAATGACTGCTCTTAGGATTTGCCCCTCCAAGTTTATGCTGCTGTAAAGAAAAACATTTAGTCCCACGCTGCAGTTCTCCACGGAAAGAGCTTTCTTTACAAAAAAGCATCCCCTTCAAATGAGCAAATCAATTTAAATAGCATGGAAAGGCGACACATATTTAGGAAATTATTCTACAAAGTAGGTGAAAGCAGATGCAAATAATTGTTTAAGGGTGTGAACAAATATTACACTGTTTTCTGTCACCTAAGGAGCTTCAAGCAGTAGGGAGGAGGAGAAGGAACAAATACATTCTGACCTACCACAAGCTTTTTGAAGTTCTAGTTAGAAGTAATAGTCTGTGATAAGTAGGAGTTCAAGAGACTAGCTGATTCAGTAGCATTTCACATTAATTAAAAATATCATAGAAATGTTACTAGCCACAATATTTTAAATATACTTCATGGTCTAATGGTAGTCAACAATCAAGATTGTTAGGTAAATGAAAGATACAGATTTACAATACACTGATGTTGCTAAAATCAGTGAGAGTTTATTACCTAGTTGAACTAGCACAACTAAGATTATGGTGGACTGCTCCGTTTTACATGGCAAAATTACAAGAACGAAAGTTCACATCACAAACTCCTAGCAACTCAATATAATCCATGGAACAAATTAATTGTATAAACAACAAAAATATTAATAGATTTTTCCATTGGATTTCTTTTCTTGGGAAGTTTCCTACAAAAGCTCCTGAGGAAGATGAACAATCATCTATATTCCTTCATGGCTCTTGGTAATACAAACTGTGGTTTTGAAAATGTAAATTGATACATTGACCTTTCAAAACTCTTCTGATTATTTCTTTTGGAACAGAAAAATCAGAGAGAAAGATGTATTTGAAGAGCAGGAATGAACCTAGGGACTTCATAGTGAGTGAAGCTTGTAGACTACCTATTTCAGAGCCCCAGTTCAGATAAATGGTTGTAGTGAATCTTTAAAGACAGTACAGTACATGACTAGTGAGCATATTCATGCCTTGCCTGACCTCTAAATTTTGCTAATCAGCAGGTTAAGTGTTGCTGAGTCAAAAGTTGTGTTCAGGGCAATGAACAGCAGCTGCCAGTGGATTGAGCTGCCGTGGACTTGCCCGCCCTCTTTTGAAATCCATTTTGAGGAAGGAATTGTGCAGCCAAACAAATAAGCAATGGGTACATTTTGGGGCAAAGCAGCAAATGCCAACATTGCAACTTCCCTCAACTCAGTACAGCCCTCCAGTCTACCAGCCCTCGTCTTGGGAAATACAGCCTTTCCCCCAGGGTTAGCTAAAGAGACTCCTGTGTCCTCTGTTAATCTTAATCCAATTGCCATTTGCATCTAGAAGTTCCAGTACGAGCATTAGAAAGGACTCTCAAAACCATCTCTAAAGGCACTCTTAGAAGCCACTTCTTGGCTAGCAATGTCCTCTTGTTTCCACTGCTGTCAGTGGAAATTCCTTGCAACTGCAGCAAAGCAGGACTGGGATGTGCAACTGCTCACCTCTATTTAGCGGGGAGAAGTGATCCATATCCATCCTGTTCCTGGTTTCCAGATTCATCATCTGCACTCCGTAACACAGATGTTCTTCCTTACGGACCAGCATCTCATTCCTTCCTATTGCACAAAGGGATGAACACCACAGCACAAACTTTTTTATTTCTACCCCCACCCCTATTGTTGCAGACAATCATCCTGAACAATTCAATGCAGAAGTTTGTCAAGCTTCATCTTCAAAAAAATTCAACCATCCCATTCCAATATTCTTCCAAAGGCTGTTCCACAACCTTCTGCAGTCTGCCTTCTTTTCCAGATGACTAGAAACTGTCTTTTAATTATCAGCCTGAATTTATTTATGGGATCCATTTGTTCTTCTGCCAGTATTGTCTTGCAGCAACAAATTGTAGTCACAGCTGAGTTAGGTTTGGGTCAGCAAGTTGTAACCTAAAGATAAAAGGATCATTGTATTGCATTTGTTAATAGATTAATTTCCCCTATAGTTATTTTAATAGAAAATATGCAATGAAATGTTGAGAAATACAAATGAATGACATTGGCAGTTAAAATAATAGCTTACAAAGTTACATGACAATTAGCAGTCTTCCTAAATTATAGTTTAAATTATTACTAATTATCTATATATGCATATCTCTATGAGCTAATTATCTGTAGCTTGTTAAATACGCAAGTGTTCTACAAAAACTTCAGTTATTAATAATAGAGTAATTAAAACTTTATCAATAATGTGCTTTGAGTTAATTACATCAAAAATAAATTTATCTCACATATTAACCTGATGAACTGATTTGGCCTGTTAGAAGAAGCCTTTGTATTCTGCTGATGCCTTTTTTCGTACCTGAGCCTTCTGCTGAGCTTAACCTTGGTCATCCTTGGGAGCCGTATTTCCCTGCTCCTACCCCTGATCCTCCATGGCAGGCAGCCATCCCTCACCCCGCTGCCCACCTTCTCCCCTCTTGCAGTCACCATTTGCCTTCTTCACCTTCTTGTGCTGCTGATGGACGGATTCACGGAAAACAGCTGGACTTCATTGCAGCCTTGTGGCTAGAACCATTCTCACAGAAGACAAATATACTCCACTGTCACTGACCTTTGTACTTTTGCTTGACAGGCTATAAAAGATTTTTTCTTCTCAAAAAAATGCTTTAGGAAAAAAAGGCTAACAATTCCACCAGTTTTCCTGAGATCCCCTCCCATACCTGTTGGAAAGGATGATTTTGCTTTGCCTTAAATTAAAACAAAATGCTCAAAGATGACAGTATTGAAAAAAAGAGATATTTACAAATAGTATTTCCCTTAAGTCTGAGTTGCATTAGTAGTGGGCCAGCATTTGCTTTCTTTCAAACATTCACTCTTGAAAAGGGGTAATATTCCTAAAGGTATATTTTTATATACATAGTTATTTCTAATTTCATCACAGACAAGTAATACATAATACCAAGATAAATAGTAGCAGGTCACTGAATTAATGTCTTGGTAATTTTTTAGAAATTTTTACAGATTATTTTGTAATACTTTTGGCCAAGGATATAACACTTAATTCCAACTTTGAATCCAACATTTGAGTAAGTTTTGAAGAGTATCTCACTAAAAAAAATTACCACCTCTCTAAGTTTTAAATTTGCTGTTGCTGAAGACGACAAGGAGAAAGCAGAGACTGCTGTGTGACCATGAGAAGAAAAGCTGACCCTGAGCTTTTGCATTTCCAATGGAATATAAGTGGCCTCAGTGGAATAGAATTCAAGAAAAGAGGTGAAATTTCCCTTCCCCCTTCTTCCCCCCATCAATAAAAAGATTCTGTGTGTGGTTTATTTTGCTCTCTAAAAAAAAAAGAAAATCTGCTCCCCATGACAGCCTGGATTATAAATGCGGTATTTCAATTGGAAGATTAGTTAGCTTTCATGGGAATTAAAAGAGAATCCCATCATTCATAGATGACTTGGACAATAAAATCTGGTTTTTGTCATTAATCTGGCACCAACTGGCTGACTGGTCACCTACAGCGAGCTGTGAGAGATGGGAAGTGGGGAAGAGTCATGTTTATTCACCAGATACTACTGTGGAAAACAAACAGAAAAGTATCTTGGGAAAACTGCGGGCCACAGAGAAGTTCTTGTCCGTTCAATGTAGGGAGCAAGGTTATTAATGTGATTCCTCAGAGCTCTTCTCTTACCCACAGTTCAGGGAAGGAAGATATTTTCCTCTCATAGGAGGAAAGAACGGAAAAAAAAATATACAGAAGTTTGATAAAAGTACAAAGAATAAGCACTGACAAGTCTTTGAGGAACTACTTATTCATTAATAATATTTACTTAGCAATAGCAGATGTTCGAATGTCAGCTTTTCAGTGTTTTGATACAGAATATTTAATGTCACTACAGCAAGCCCTCAGTATGTCTGTAGACCAGATCTCTGGGTTTAGAACCATACCGCTGCAGGAGCCCACTTTACGCCACGTAGACGACTTGAGAAGGCACCAAGCAGTTGGAGAAAGGACTTCAAAAGTGGTTTGAATTTAGGCTTTGTTGCTCAAGCACAAGCAGTTTGTTCAGTTTGAAATTTCCAGTCCCGAATGTCATAAGAAGGCTCAGAAAACATGTTTGCTCAGAAGCACAAGGGTTCCAGTACAGTACTGTAGGCAAATCTCAGAAGGCAGAGTTTGGGCAAATTTATTAAAGCTGGCTGAAAGTGAGTGGAACTAAAACTGAGGTTTTGGGATAGCAAACCAGTACCAGACTTCATCACATCCTGGTCAGCTGAGCTCCACTTGACACCAACAGGTTTTCTGACAGAAAAGCAGAAGCTCATGTTGGTTGCTCCATTTACAGGTTTCTGATTTTGAAGATGGACAAAAGCTGACAAACCAGAAGAAATAAAGAACTCTGTACCTGTGGAGTTTGGTTCTTCAGCCACCTCCATGATTACATAGCTGTGGATGCTTAGACTCAGCTAAACCTTTTGACAGGACTCCACCAAATCTATATCAAAAGCAACTGGCTGGTCACACGTCCAGAGAAAACCAAAATACACAACAGGAAGTGCAATTTTGCATCCCACATTTCAGAACACTCTGCTGTACTGTGTACTCGTCAGCAACATTACTGGATGCTAAAAAAGGTGGAGATGGGCACCAAACCCAGCAGTAGCCAAGATATGGTGTATTTTCCCTGAAGTACAGGATGCCATGTAGCTCTGGGCAGTTGTGCTGTGCAGGAGCTAAGAGCCTAGGGGAAATCTTCCCTGTGTGTGTGAGGTACACTGCACTTTTCTTTTCGATTTAAATGAGTAATTTTTGCCAAAATTGAGAGAGAAGAGCTGCTCACAGTGAGTGATGATGTCGGCCAGATGAGTGCTGTATATAAAAGAGGCTGTGAGTCCAGGATCTTCTCCCCTCTCGGACACGAAATACACTCAGGTGGCTAACGGGAGCTATTTTGCTTCCCTAGCTGACATCAGCTCCAGGTTAGTCCTCACAGAAGCAAGAGCTCCCACCTGATCTTCTTACGGCTTTCTGTGGGACTGGCTTCTCCCACAGAAAGCCCACGACTAGTGACTGGTTTTCAAGTTATCACTCAAGACCTTTGCCTGAAAAAAAACCAACTCTAAGAGGTTTCCTGCTAACTCACTTTAAATAGGAAATAAGTATAAAACTGCAACAGTTGTGGCTGTTTTTTGTTCACTGCACCTGTAAAGCCTTGCAATACAGCTACTTATAACCGCATTTTTTTCTGTTCATTATTAGCATGTACTAATTGGTGAGCTAATTTTTCAGTTCTGTAGGATTAATTGATTGCAGCACTCTAAAGGAAACATCCTATACAATAGCAACTCTGTGTGTGTGGCAGTGTGTGT
The DNA here is from genome assembly GCA_013397845.1 of Melanocharis versteri. Lineage (NCBI taxonomy): Eukaryota > Metazoa > Chordata > Aves > Passeriformes > Melanocharitidae > Melanocharis > Melanocharis versteri. Next base: position 772,351 of record VZTG01009080.1, read on the forward strand.
TCAGTCCATTTCTTTCTAAAACACATAAGCACAGGAATGTAGCTGCTTTTTTTTTTTTTTTTCTTGCTAAAACAAATCCATTTAAGACCTTAGAGTGCTCCATGCTAAGCAAGACAAAGTTCAAAAGAGAATACAGTGAATATATCACCAAGGTACTAATCAACACTTTTTTTTTCTTCTAGGAAATATATTTGTTCTCTCAGAGACTGAATTTTCATTGAAACAAAATACATTAGTGAGAAAACAACTTTGCCCTATGGTTCTACTGGCACTTACAGACTATTCTACACTAAAAAAAGAATTAAGAATTTTGAGCTGAAGAAAATTATGACCTCAGTCAAAAAAAAAAAAAGGGAAAAGAACAGTAGAGGATGGAGTTTAGGTCATCCCTATTCACTGGCTTGGCACAAGAATGTATCAAAGGTAGGAAAAGCTTCATTTTTTGTGGACTACAATTAAGTATCAGAAACCAAAGCAATGTTTGGCTTCATAGAAAAAGTTATTACAATTGTAATGCTACACTCTTATGCAGTGTCTTTTATCTTTAGGTCTCAAGGCTGCTTATAGTAAATGCACTTAAGTGTTGTTCAACAGTTACAAAATGCACAAAGCTGGCTTATAAAATGCTTTTTAAAAAAGCATTCCTCATCCTTTTAAACTCAGTTAGATAAAAATGTGACCCACAAGGCCTAAATTGCCTCTTGCTTGCACCAGCACACAGAAGATTTGCCTGAATTAATCCCACAGAGACCTCAAGTGAACCAAAACAATTGAATGGCCCAATCACATTTACAGGGAACATTAAAAGGATAAAGAATCAAAAAACTGGTCCTAGTACATGGAAATCAACAGAAAGCTTTCCTTTTTATTCCCACCCAGGGTGAGAAGGTGAAATACTTACGAAAACAATTGGTGTTGGGAGCACAGAATTTCCCTGAAGAGAAAGACCTCTAGTATTGCACATGTTTAGAAGTTAAAGAGACAGATATGGAAGAAAAACAATCAGGTCCCTAGAATTAATAAGGCTTCCATACAGAAAAAAGATCTTTCAATTGTGGGATTGCAGTCAGTGCCAAGAGCTACTGAACAGTTTAAAGACAAAGGCAAGGTGGGAAAAAGGTGGGCACATCTATGCCGATACAGAGTCAAAGCCGCAAGTGCTTTAACCAGAAGAAAACACTTTCTAGAGGAATCATAGCAAGCTAAATACTGAGAACCAAAAGTTCCTCTACTAACCTCACATACCTTTGAGGGTCAGTCTATAGCAAGAAGCAGTTCCAGGCCACGTATTAAATTTCTACAAGTTCCTTCAAGACGTGTGTTGTACCATGCAGGGGAAAGAAAAGACTGCAACTAATCCTATTTTCTGCATCCTTCAGCTGCCACCTTTAGACAAGGGCATGTGCTCAGTGACTAGTGCCCTAGTCTTCCAGGTGTCTAGCTATGGCAGCGTGCTCTGCCCAGTTACACCTTCCAGAAGACCCGGGTAGACTTTAATAACTTTGCTGAGACTAAATTTACCTAACACTTCCATTGGGGAGTTTCCATTTCGGAGATTAACTCTCCAGGGAAAGAAAGACTTTATAATATCTAACAGGACATCCAAGCACAAGTACAGTTGCTATTTTTCAGACTGTTCCTTAATATTCTTATAGCGTATTTGTGAGCAGATTAGAAATACTTCTTAGATTTTACTGGGCAGAAATTATATAGAGGCATAAAAAATATGAATTACTATCTTCTAAACAGAACAGCTTAATGGCAACAGGAATCCTACATCCTCCTCTAACTGGTCAAGCCAAAGGTGTCTCCTATTACTGATTTCCTGATCCATTTGCTCCAAGTTTTGATGTCAAGTGGACAGTGGGCCCACCCAAAGTTTGCAGAGGTATATGGGATTTAGATTAAAGGCTTACAACAATTACACAAAAGTTGTCAAGGTTCAAAATCCTGGTCCATAAGCCTAGCAAGTTCTTGGAATTCATTTCTACTGGAAAGCTTTTAGTAAGGAAGACTGGAAGACTGATCATCTTTGTGAAGAGGATGGGTAAACTAACCCTACAAAACAAATGGATTTAATGCGACGTATGCTTCCCGCATGATTAACTATGCAAGCAAATCTATCATTGACTTAATAGGAGAAGGGTGAGCCTGTTAACAAGAAAACCAATGAAATGTTTCTTGTTAATTGGATCTTCCTTCTCTGGGAACAATATCTCTGATTTTTTTTCTTTCTTTTTACAAATGAAGCCGGGGGTTGCAACTTAGCAAATTCTTTAATCATGCAACCAACCACACTATCCATTATGTACAGCACAGTGCATATTTGATCAATAGCACTGTTTTTGTTAATGCTATATCAACTAAATAAGTGGGGGAAAAATCCTTCACATTGTGTGGGTATTTTCAGTTGCTGAGTCAGAAAACAAAATAACGTCTAACATCTGCATTCATTTCTTGTTCAGTAAAGCTTGCATCTCCCTTCAGGACTAAGAGCAAGCAAACTGCTGCTAACCATGATAATTACACAGTACTCAGCATGGTGAGTAGAATAACATTGTAATTGTCCAAGGGTTTGAACAATTTGGACTGATTTTGTATAGTGTATCATTTACAGTAAAGATTCAGAATGTGTTTTCTTTGCTCCAAGAACACTTTCATCCTTTAGCTTTGGATCATTATGCATAAAGACAAGCATCCACAATCAAATTCAATCTAGATGAAGAACATCTGCAAAAATAGAACAACTTATTTTATTGACATTTACATTTACATAATTTTATCAGTGTCTGATTTTGCTTGTGACAGTCAAGGTAATATAAAATAACCAAGACCCCACAGAGTCATTCAGACAAAATAAAAGTATGCAAACTCCTGAAATTTTACCGTAATCAAAACAAATTAGTGACAGTGACTGAAGCCGGGTGAAAGGACTCAAGAAAATATTAATGAACTCCATGCTTGCGTATGGTTTATTTTCCTTCATGGGGTCAGGGCCAGTCTCAGTCATATGCAGCTACATATTAAGACCCTCATTCTGCAGAAATCCAAGTGTTTATTTTTACACACTGAAGAGTCACTGTGAAGCAACTGGGACTAATAACAATTGAGAGCAGTTATAAATCAGGGCCCACATAATTTCTGAGTATTAGATGTGGTGGTGCATAGCAGTGGGAACAATGAGTACCACAGCCATCATCATTGCCACTGCGTGTAAAGCAGCAGCGTGACCTAAAAGTGTTCTCGCTTTTCTCAGAAATAAATGAACGGTTCATCACTATGAATGTACAGTATCATCTTTTATGAGACACAGACAAAAATCTTTGCAAAAATAATCAGAAGTCTTAACAATGGTTTGTTTTCTATGGCTTTTAAAGACCTAATTTTTTTTTAAGTTGTTTTAATTGGGGGAGGCAAGGGAAAAATGGAGTTAATGGGAGGTGGCGTGGAGAAAACGTTTCTCAGTCAAAAACTGTCTTAAACATTTTTGTTCTTGACTTGAAATGGAGAATTTCCCTCTCAGAGATTCCACTCCATTCTCCATTTTGATGAAAAAAAGAGACACAAAAGCTAGTAGGATTTTTTTTTTCTTTTGTTAGTATTTCATGGCTGCCATCTATAAAATGGGAATAAGAAATACCTGCCCTAAAGGACTCCAATGGAAATTATATAACCACTATTTATGGGCCACTTTCATGAAAGAATTTAAGATAAATATTCCAAATACTGTCACAAAGTTATATCATATCATGGAATAATTCTAGCAGAGAATTGAGTACTGTTTCTAAATCACAGGATTGTTGCCAAAATGACCTTTCTAATGCTACTGAATTAGTTTCTATTAGAGAACCCAAAGGGGTCATCATGCCAGTTCCCAGGTTTATAATACCCCCTCAGAACAACAGTACGTTTAACACTAGATCCAATGTCTGCTTTGCTAAAAATTAGGCAGTAGAGATATGTAATATACCGTTCAAAAATTTCTACATTAAATGTCTTCCAATGTTTCTTCTGTGCTTAAGGTAATATTTTAATTCTGCTATGTAAAACTGAAAAAAAAAATTAACTTTTTAAATTAGCATCAAATCTAACAGCTAGAGTAACTGTAAAAGAATTTAATTTTTACTTGTATTTTATATATATGACCTTCAAGTGTGTCACACAAAGTCCTTTAAAAGTAAGATTCACAATATCATTTTTGACAAAAAACAATCATCCTTCCTATCAAAATGGACATCATAGCAGTTTCTGGACATAACGTATCAGTGCTCTTTTATGCTTAGACAGCTTTATCCAATACAATGAAGAGGGAGGCAAAAAAAAGGGAATTTGTATATAGGGTGGTATCCTGCTCTAAGAAACACTACTCAGATCTGGAAACCAAGGCTGTGAACTCTTGAGGCTAGGTGGCCTTCACAGCCAGAAACAGTTTTTTCAAATAATTCAATATTCATCCTTACGATGAATTTAACACTGTAATATTGCAAGTCAAAACTTCAGACAAATCTCAGTAACCAACAGTTGGTCTGACAAACTTTAAAGCAGATGCTGCCAAATTAAACAACAATTAATGAAAGTAAGAAAACGGAAGAACATAAGGGTTATTGGCCTAAGGAGGTTTTCTCCTCGTTATTATAGTTCTGGGGAAATTATTTCCTTCTTGCACTACTTTCATCACTTCCCCCAGCTCTAAAACAAGGTGATGAACTGCTATGAATAGAAGACAATCATTTGGGTTGCTTTCCAAACTATGCTCAGCTTCTGGGGCATGGAATTCAGTGTTATCTCCTTGAGGGAAAACTCAAAGAACAGGTGCAAAATTAAATGGTCCCAAATTGGCTGCTGTGCTCAGCAGCAGTGTTTATCCAACACACATCAGACAGAGGACTTCCTGAATTACATCAGACCCACAGCATTTACTCAGCAGGAGCTTAAAAACTCCTTCCTGAGAAAGGAGAGCAAGACCAAATGAAAGACGGCAATCAGCTCTAGGCACAGAACACCTTGGGAGAGGCAAATCCAAGGGGACATGAGCATGACACCTTTTCTTGTCATGAGCACTCATATCAAGAATGTCACCATAGCCACACTCTCCTTTGCTATTGCTAAGTGATTAGATTTACCTATATATTGGTGTATATATAATATATTTGCATATTCAGTGATGGCCCTGTGTCAGGTCCTGGCCTCAGGTGTACTTTTTGCAGAATTCTGCAGCAGTCCAGGTGAGGGAAGCAGACTCTGCTCTCAACCACCAAAGCACATCATCTCAAGAAAGAATAAGTTCATAAACAAGTTACCAAACTAAACTGCTCACACACATCCTTTCCTTCCTAAAAGGACCTATTTTATTTTACTGAATACGCTCCAGCCTGGTGCACCCAGGGCACATGGCTCCCTCTCTATCCAGGGGAATTGATGTATAGCTCTCAAGATGAAGGAACATACCACATATGTGGAGGACAGAAAGATTTCTCCTTCCCACTGAATAGAAGTATTTAATCCAGGTGTTTCTGGACACAACAGGAAACCAAATTTCAAGTTGGCCAAGGCTTACCTTAATACAAATAAAATAACTAACATAAAACATTTGCTTCCTTGGCTGCAGAGGCAATTGAGTAGGACTTAGGGAATATGCTTTTCAGACATCTGAAATCCTACGTTGGATCTTAAATTTTTAGGCTCTCATTTGAAGACTGTAATGATTCTCAAATCCATCCCAGGGAAAAGAATAAGAATCAGAAAACCTGGAAAGTAAATTTCCCAAAGCTCCTCAGGTTCTGTCCACCTCTGACAGATTTTCTGTCAGGAGGATTTGACTCCATATTTCCCTGGTATTTCCATTCCATTTCTTTAGCAACATTGAAGTTCCTTTTGCTTGAGAAAATTCTAATCACAGATTTAAGACAGTCCACAGTGTTAAAAAAAAAAAACAACAACAAAAAAACCAAAACAAAACAAACCCAAAAAACCAAACCAACAAACAAAAAAACAAACCCCAACAAAACATAGTGAAGTTCAGGAAGATTGGGAGGGTTGGGATCTAGTCCAGAAAACTTGATTGCAAAGCAGGGTTTTATTTATGTCAGCTTTACAGAAAGCAACATTTCAAATTCTGATAGAAGACCTTTATATCTAGGTTCTACATTAAGCACTCTGTTGTCTGGAAAATTATGCCAGTGAAAAGAAAACTGTTTTCTTAATTATCCCAACCCATTCTAACCTCCATAGTATTTCTTTCTTTTTTTTTTTTTTTTTTTTTTAATGAGGCTCAACCTGTGCAGTTCAATGTGTGTTTATTTTCTCAGAAAGGGGAAGACTGTTTTATTTTTTATTATGTGATGAAAATAGTGGAGCTGTGAAGGGGCTTTTTTTCGGAAGAGTTTAAGGATACATGAAACAAAGTATGTCCCAAAGGACAGAATGCAATTGCTCACAGAGAGATTTCTCCTGATAACTTTTTTCCAGGATGTGATTTTTATGGTAGAGTTAAATAATCCTTTAATGTGGACATGCAGTAATGGAAAGTTTAACACTTTGCTAGGACACTGCTATATTGAAAGACTATATCAGGTCAGACACCCAGCTTCTCTAAATCAGCATACCTTTACTCAAAGCACTCCAACAGAACTTCACTGCTTTGCAGTAGCTAAAGGCCTAGATACAAATCTTCCAGAAACAAAACATCCAACTGAAATAACCCTCCTCTCCATTCCTAGAAAAGCCTCTATTTACAGGTACTTTGAATACCCAGAAGGAGGTCAATAGCTTTTTGCCTTCCTCACTCATGAAAGCCCATTATTTTTTATGCAGTTTAGTTTCAGCAAACGGGCTTGAGGCAATAAACTTTGAAATTTATTTCGTAAACAACCTTATCCTCCATCATCTTTCTTTCGCAGCTACCTTTTTCCTGTTTCATGCAACTTCAGTAGAAGACACACCATGCCAATCCCACCTGTCCACTGCCCTTCACACAAAACTTCTGAGGTTCAGTTATGTATTTCAGAAACGAATTTGAAGATAACAGTGACAGTAGTTTCTGTAATGGCAGAAAAAAAAAGAAGCATGAAACAGAGAGAAACCAGTTCTGATTTTTTTTTCAGGAAGCTGCAAATGATCAGTTCAACAAGTGATTGGCTGAAATCACAGAGTGCTGAGCATTGATCCTTAGCAGAGAAAAACCTCACTTCCTATGTTAAAATCCATTTTTTTACATCTCTCTAGAAACCACAAATGAGCTATTAGAAATACCACATGTCTCCATGGCAAGAACAAAAAGTACCACAGGTTGCTCCTCAGCATCTGATTTTATACTCTTGGAAGCATTTGGTGCAGATTTGAAAGCTCCTAGCTCAGTTTGGGATGTTCTTTGTTTCAAGAATCTGTTGTATGTTGTATTATTCACTTGTGTGTTTTGTAATGCCAGACACAATGCAATGAGGGCATTTCACACTCGCATGAAAGCAAGAGAAGCTAATTTTGACTTTAAAGCCATTGCTTTATTACTGAAAAGGTGTGTTTTGAAGTGATTACTCAAATATGAATCAAAGGAAAAGGTATGCTGGGCACTGGATCTAATGAACATGAATCTGCAAGGCGGTACAGCAAAATGAGGATTCTGATTTATATACATTTCTTGTTGCTACTTTCACTTCTGACTCCAGATTCAAGTGCCTAGCATGCCTTAGAGCCATGATTCTTAAAGTAAAAATAAATGTTAAATATATANTATATTCCAATGACTTTTAATAAGTGCTGTTGCTATCTTTCCATCACAGCTGTCCCCCTTCCTTAAGTATATATATATATATATATATATTTGTACTTGACTAACTGAAAGGGAGACTTGTGTGGGGGAGTCTATGTAATCCAACGTTTCAGCATTTTCATAATTATCTGGAGACATAGCTCAGCTCGAATGCATTTCCAGTGAGACTGATGTAGCTGAAAGTAGGGAGATATTATGAGCCTAGCTGCTATAACAGAGAATAATTGTCTTCATCTGCTAAATCTATAGTTCCACTAAGTGAGGAGCAAGGAGGCTACAGCAGGCATGCACAATGGTCACAATATGTGCAGTAAGGAACTTCATCTGGGAGGCCCTTGTCACGAAGTGTATGAGATGCTTTTCATATCGGATAATCTCACGAAAATATGTGGGGAGACAGCAGGGAACACCATCAGTGGAAAGAGAAGAAAAAGAGACAGTGTTGCACCTAATGGTGAAAATATTTGATTTGCCTGTAATAGTAGCCTTGACTTTTCATTTCCCTTTCATTTATCGAATTTCTTTGTACAACTGTTCTTAGAACCATACAAGAGTCTAAGTACCTGAAGTTAAAACTTTATTTTTAAAAACTACTGCTTCTATTTTTACTGCTTTGAACATTTTAAATAACCTTGACACCTATCCTCCAAGAAGTCCAGTGTATCAATTTTCTACTAGAAAAACCAGTCAATCTATAATTAAAGAGTAATGTGGGAGATCCTAAGGCAATTGGCCAGTATTATTTCCAGCGTTAAATTATTTTCTTTAACCTGATGTCAGTTGTTTTATGATCAAAAATACCCGTCTTAGCAGGAAAAATCTGTTTTCCGAGCTTAAGTATTTCTAATATTATCCCGGCAAATACCAAAGTTACAGAGTAGTAGACAGGTCATCTTCCATAGGCTCAGTTCTGTTGTAATTAATTATGCAGAGACCAGTGGTGTCCTTAGTATGCATCAGAAATGTGGATAAATACCACTGACATTACTAATGCATCTAGATTTATACATGCAGCTGACAATACAATTAGACAGCAATTTTTTCCTAGGGTTGTTCAACTTTCATTTATCAAAACAGACATTTTCGCTCCCTCTAATCATCCATTCTCACTGATGTTTCTCAGGCAGGTAATTTATGCTATTATTCACATGCTTAAAACTTCCAGCAACTCAGTAAATATCCATTCCTTCAGTGATAAATTGTGCTAAGAAAAAAAAAGCACAGCAACATCAAAAACAATTCCCAATACCATGATGTTCCATCAGAAAGGAATTGCTGCATTTTCTCCTTATAATACAATCAAGAGAAAACAAAGAAAGTGAACATCCTAAAGAATGTAAAATGAAGAGTTCACACAGGCCTATCATACACATCCCACATTTAAAACATCACGTCCTGTGAAATTTCAGCTAATAGCCATGAAGTCCAGAAAATGAGTTCCATATATAGGATTGGAAAAGCATTTGGCAACCTTTACAGAAATTCACATCACAGAATGACCACGTGAACATATTAAAAGGAAACTTAATCTATGAAACAGAGTTGCAACAAAGAGCCTTTAGGAGGAAAATTGTAGTTTCACTCCTGTATTTCCCCAAGCCAGTCTTCAGCAGTCTAAAATGTTATGCCAGGAAAGAAACAACACGTGCTGGGGATCCCACTATCCTCCAACAGGACATAGGTTCCCACCTTATGTGCGTGTTGCAGGGAGAACACTCCTACTTACTGTTGGACACAGACTTAGGTGGAATCCCCAGAAGGACAAAGGTGAATTGTATAGATAGCAGCTGAGCTGAAATAGTTTAGAGGTGGCAAAAGCATGTCCTACTTAGTTAAATATATGAAACCTAAACATGAGGACCACTCCAAACACAGATAGCAAATATATTCCTGGTTGTTTCTGTGCCTTGGGCATCCAGGGACCCTGAAGGCTTTTGAGTAGTGGACAAGAAGTGCAGAACCTGTTGAACAGAACAATCTGGAAAGAAACTTCTGTACTTCCATTTCTGGATGGCTTCAAATTGCCAGTAATGAACATGCCATCAAAATTAAAATGTCATTAAATTTCCTGGAGATCAGGAAATGTTAAAATATGCTGCACTAGAAGCAGTAAAAAACAAATAAATTTTTCAATTTTTATTTGAAGGACCACATGCCACCTTAAGCAGTATAGTTATGCTGCTTTTCATTTCTAAGCAAAATTAGACCCTGTTTTGAATGTTCAATTATTATTTTCTCTGTTTTTAACTTGTGGTTATAGATGAGCTTATGCATTTCCTGGGAGATTTCTTTTCTTGGCATCATAGTCAAGTTATAATGCCTTATGGACCACAGCACACAAAAAATGCTGCTTTAAACAAAGAGAGGCTGTAAACTTTATGACAAACTTTGTGTGCAATTGCTATAGATGAAAACACTCAGCGTTTTTTTGTTACTAACAGCCTTTAAAAACATCTATGTAGTTGGAACAAGTCTGGATTTGTGTAAGCAGTGACAGCAAGACTAAAGCACCTCTCAGACAGAGGAAATGCATTATTTTCACTTTTCAGGAAAAAAAAGGAGTTTCAAAATACCATATATACAAGATGTAGTATACTACTTACACTGTCATTATTTTCAATTGAACTGTAAGGCTCTGCATGTCCATCCTTTGCCTCCTCAGTCCGTAAGACTTTGAGGTTGCCACTGCTGCTGTCACTCGAAATGCTATCAGAGATCTAGGATCTCAGTTGCTCACTGGAGGGAGTGTTGTGGAAGTTTCCAACATGCTTACCTGTCAGGGACATTCTTAATCAAATGAGGCTGAAGATAACAAGTGGGTGGGGAATTGGAAATTCTTTCCATGCCCAGAGAACTTTACATTCCCCACCTGTCTTTCCTATATAGCAGTTCTCCATGCTGGTGTTGAACCAAATTCAAGGAAGGGGAATGATTCTATTTTTACATAGAAATATGCATCCTTCTAAGTTTCAGCTTCGCATTTCTCTGAAGAAAGAGTTGCTCATGTGACTTAATTCTACAGGCAGCTGAGAGTAAAATCTTTTCTGTCATGCTTCATTGTGAATGACAATGCTTATAATGTCTCTGTAAGATGTATTTTTTTCATGTCAATAGAAATTTGATATTCATAATCTAAGCAATAATTATCCTTTGTAAATGTCCTTGTTTTTGGCTGCCACTCTCATTACAGTTGTTTCAATTCACCATCTCCAGCCTGTAGAGGAAAGAAATGCAGCTATTTATTTTAATGAAGAAAAGAGAAAAGAGATTTTTGTTTTATGGAAAAAATTGTAAAAAGCTGGAGGGGTTAATACAATTAGCCTAGTGCTTGATGCCTTTCCTATCTTTGAATTTATTTCTAGCATTCTGAAAAAAACCCAAAAATGTATTTGCATCAAAGAGGGGGAGGTTCTATCTCTTTAATATATAATTTCATTTCTTTGTTATACTTTTATCTGTTTAATTGTGTAGGGTGGACTGTATGACTTCCTCTTTGAATAGATTGTTCATTGAAAATAGTTTACCTAGTTGGAGAAAGGCAATTGACTTTAATTTAAACACCCTAAGTAAAAGGCATGGCATCACATTGTTCTGTATGTATATAAGAGCCCATTTTTACAGAATACGGGGTAGGGGGTGAGAGGGGATTTCCTTTCAGCTGCTATTGAACAGCTGACCTAAAGCCTGAGGACTCTAACTTGATATTTTTAGCATTATATGTTCATGTAGCTTTGCCTTGTCTTCTTATACTGTTACAGCTGCAGGGAAAACATACTTAGCGTATTATTCAGCTCCTAAGATGTACCTGCAGCTACACATTATTTGCAAGCAGGCCTAACTTCTGCTTTTCTATTTTATTCATTACAAGAGTTATTGGAAAGCAGACTTTTGCTCCCATTCAGCATACCTGTGCAAATTAAAAGCCATTTCAATACAGCATACATGACAGGCAAGTGGGCAAGAAGTGGCTTTCTGCTGACCTACAGCAGGAGACCCCACGGTCAGACAGGTCTTCCATACTCCTGTCTTTCCCCAGCAGGCAGCTTCCTGGGATGCTGTCGCAACAGGTTTGGCAAAACTTCCGGTCTTCTGTTGTTTTTCCTTTGTTAGAAAAGCAAAAGCTCTAAAAGAAGCACAAAATTTCTACAGTTTACACAGAGAGAGAAAAAAAGTCTGGTCTTTCATCCATCATTGAGATTGCTTTGCTGCAGTTCGCTGGGAATTAAAAAAGTGTACAAGTCAAGATATCCAAATCACTCACCCATCTGACATTAACTACAAGTACGTGTCTGGCTGTTTCTCTGATGCAAATCCTTCCTCTTTTCCTCTTAGTGTATCCCAAATGGCAGATGAGATGCAAACTTACCAGAAATATGAGAAAAAATAAACAGGGTAGCTCTCAAAATTCTCCAATAGGCCACACTGGTAGGTCCTCACAAAATGGCAGCTACCTCTTCCAGGAGTAACCTACCTCTGCCTAAATGGGTCCCTTTCTATAGCAGAGTTAACCATCTATAAAGATGAAATAATTGCTATGATTATTAAAACTGTACTGTCAAAATGCATTGATGATTAGTAAAACTGTACTGTCAAAATGCATTGCATGCAATCCACAAATAGGATGTTTACATTTAGTACCTTTAGCTGAAAGCACAAGAACTGTGTTCCAAAAAATGGTGCTCCTGTGGTTTTCTCCACACTCTAGCTTGGTAGGATAAATGGGAAGTGGAGATGTTGGAAATAATTAAAACCCCTAATGCAAACTACTTTCTTCTTCTGGGAAGTGCCAATACCATATGCAGACTCAGGATCAGGCTCCAAATTTTATTTACTTCTCCTGTGCAAAGTGATTTCCCCTGATCACAACAAAGATTCCAGCATCTGTCCCCCAACCCTTACTTTCTTGGTTCTTTCTCTCGGGTGAGCCACCTCCCAGCAAGCAAATATCTGGTCTCTAATCAGTCCCTTTGGTGGGCTTGAAAGCTGCAAGAAAGGCCATAATGTGGGAGATTCACCCACAGCAACAGTTCCTCTGCCTCAGCTTATCCTAGTTTTCTCCCAGTGCTCCCACTGCTTTTGATCTTTTTTTCTGTATGTGGTCACTGGTTGTTCATTGCCCATAACTATACATTTTGGTCTCCTGAGAGAATATAACCGGACTGCGTGGTGCTGTGTGTCATGTCTCATCCACATGGCACACTCAGGAAAATTCATCAGGATTATCCTTTCAAGTGGATTAGCTGAACCACGTAAAAATCCTAGCATAAATGCAACCTAAATTTGTTTTAGTTTAATTTCTTGCAGAAACAAATTAAGCAAAATTAAATTAGGCCATGTTTTTGTTGGTTTTTTTTTTTTTAATATGTGGCTTCACAGGGCTGTAATATTGTTTACCTAAGGTACCTTCAGTTTATACCTTTGTTAGTCTGCACAGGCAAACCCTTACAATCCAGGAATTAGTATGCAAGATAATATTCCTATACATGCAAATTCAGGATCAGGGCAAGCTGCTCGATGAAAAAATCAAAGCTGCCAAAGTACTGCTCTCAATTTTCCATTCAAATATGGCTCCCTGGGCCCTCAGTATCGCCGTATGGGGACTGAATTCCCAAGTTCTACGTGCCTGTCTTTGACCTCCACCTTCTAAGACACTCTTCTCCTGGAAAAATATGCATATCAAAACAAATAATCTTCAGAAAGGAGGGGAGAAAGGTGGTGTAAACTATAGGCGTGGAATGCAGCCAGAAAGTAAACACAGGTAAAAGAAATACACTGTCATTTCAGTGGGAAGCAAAACCAGGGGGATCCTCTCTGTGTTATTTCAGTTAGACTGAACTAACCAGAGGGTACAATATGGTGAAGGAAGAGAGGGAATAGTGGAGAAGGATTAGTTATCTTCATACCTACTTTTCAAGTTAACAAATATACTCATGTCTGAAAAATATAGGGTGGCCTAGGAAGAGCTCCAATAAGCAGCAGGCAGGGAGCCAATCTTGAGACACTTATTAAAATGGAAGGAAGAAAAAAAGCCAGGAAAACAAAAGACCTCAACTGAGACCAGAATCCCTAATGCACTTGAGAGCAACCATGTCAATCTGCAAGTTTATTACAGACAAGAACAAGTCCCCACTGGTAAGCAAGACTCAGATGCAAAACCTCTTTTCCAGTGACAAAGTCATCAAAAGCCAGAAGCATCGGTCCTTGTGATCCCAATGGTTTTTGAAGAGAAGGTGCTGGGCTGCAGGGGGTGCTGTGCACCCATCATTTTGGTGTAGCAGATCATGAAGGGAACATGCTCCTCCAAACGACAGTGACATCTCAGAAGGGTGTTCCTGTCGCAGCAGCAATGCACAGATGCCATCGGGCTCAGTGGAACGATATTGTTGGTTACATTTCTGGCTGCGTTTAGTCTGTAGGTTTTCCAGCAGCTCTCTGAGTGCTACATTGAAAGTGTGCTCCCAGGCACCACAGTTTTGTCTCATCTGCACACTGGGTTTAATTTGAACTTGAGCAGTACTTCCATTCTCATTTTTCACAGAAAACCTATCCTTCTGCCCAGGTGAAGAGCCAAGCACTGAAAAAACCCACGTACTTTAAAAAACTCATTAACTGATGATTACACCTTCTTCCAAATTGAAACAAAAGGCCTCTACCAGCACAAAGAATGCCCAAAAGAATAACTGTTTAATTTACTATCAGTATCAAGGAGATAAAATGTCTAAAAAATGCTTTATGGCCAGTCACATCAAAAGAAATTTAAATTTATAATATTCATATGGCCAACATACAACTGGTAAATAATATTACAACAGGAATGCACCAGTGATACGTGTATTTGGAGACTGAAAAAGTTTTACAGTTAAACTTTTTATAAGTTTGTAGAATATGCAGTGTGTCTGCTAATTTTATCAATCTAAATTTATGCTTCATTTAAACAAAAAAAAAAAGAGTAGAGAAGCCAGTTTTGAAAAATGCAGTCTGTATTCCATTTAATAGATAACTACGCAGACTGGATGTATTTGATTCAATAAATTCTGGTACAGATACGTTTCTCCTGCAATACACAAGGAATGTAAGGTAGGATGTAGGCTGTGGGAGAAATAGGAATGAATAGGAGGCGGAAACAATCATTATGGTCATTCCTATCTAAACGCATGGTGATTTATGACTTGAATATAGTCATCTAAAGAAAACATGGAGTTGTTAGCAGTGGAGGGTATTTTAAGTGATCAGCTCTACAGACACAGACTTAACACACAAGTGCTTGGATATGGCACTGATGAAAATTAATATAAAAACCTGGCTGCAACAGCATTCATCAGATTGAGCAGTCTTGACAAGACTTCTGAAATCCCCTGCTTCAGCTGAGAAAAAACCCTTGCTCTTTCCTGGGCTATGCTAAAGAATAAAACCATCGGTTTGACCACATATTTTCAGCCAAATGTTGCTAGACAAGAAAGTTAATTTTTTAGGCATTTTGTGACAATCTGCTTTGAGCCAGGCCTAATAGAAGGCTGAAAGGAATCTTGTGATTATACCAGGAAAAACACATAAGTAAATACTCTAGAAAATTATTAATGGAGTAGAAGAGGTATTACAGCTGGACAGTCTCTGAAAGCTTATTTGTCAAGGTTTCTGTCTTGCCCAGTTGTTATTTAATGTCACTTGGCAAAACTCTGTTTTGACCAGAGATCACAGAAGACTAATTTACTGACCATTTTCCCCCCTTTTTTTCTCAAAAGCAATTTTCCATATTAGTTTAGTCCCAGTACTGCTAAAGCCATTAATTTGGAGAATCAACAATGGAGAACATGTAAAGAAACTATTTATTAAACATAAATATAAATCAACATGAGCAGATGAAGCAGTTTTAAGAAGGAATTAGCAGTGCAAACATATGACATTCACATTTAAATGAGAACATGCAGGTAACTTTTTAATACACTTTACATGTGTGTGGTAAATGGAATGTACAGGGACAAAGAAACACAAATATTCCCTCACATCCATCAAATAGTACCTTCTAGAGGCTAATGATTAAAAATCTATGAGGACATCTCAGTCTCACATTTGGTTGTTTTGTGAAACTCACCTCCTTGGCTTATACACACCTGGGCATATCAGTCATTGTGGTATGGACCTAAAAAAACCAAAGCTTGCTTCTACTTCAAAGACGAATGGAGAAACTACTTTAGTTTCTTGACTATTATCCTTGAAAACACTGTCTTGATCATGTCTGTGGTTTGGGGAAGAAGAATATACACCGTAGCCCAAAAACAAAATTCAGATTTTATAAGTTTCTATTAACTGAGAGCAACAAGAACACAAGTTGGTGCTATGTGTTGTTTCTTCAAGAGAAAGCTAATTCTTTTGAATAAGATTTCCAATAGTTTGCAGCAATAGAGCATTAAAGTAGCATGTGCAGCATATGTGCAGTAGGAATCAATCACTGCTACTCTGACGAGCAGCAAAGGGCCATATTCTTACATGACTCCATCAGAAAACGCCTGGAAAATCAGCAGAAAAAGAAAGTATTGGCTTACCATATAAAACTACTCGGTATTCCATTCCTACTTCCCAGGTATTTCAAGAGCCACAGAAAAATATATCTGTAAGAGAAGGAAAAAGTTTTAGTTATCTTAAGTCTTGAGACTTTTTTGGTTTTACATGTAGACCATGCATTTCTACCTAGAATCCTAGACATTTTCAGGACAAGCTTTTGGTGCAACATTCAAGAAGAAATACATGGGAAACCATTTTAAGGTTGTCCTGTTCAAAGTTCTGAGAGAAGTAATGTACAAGTTTCCTTATCATCTTCAACTGTCTCCTGTCTATGCACACAGGTTGTGCTCATCACCAGCGTTCTTTAGCCAGGATGATCTCTTTTTACATGTTGATTACACATTAATGTAGCCATCCAAGGACAAAAAATTTGCCCAAAGTCAACAAAGCTGAAGAAGGGTCTGGACACAAATTGTACAAGGGAGCTGGGGGTGTTTAGCCTGGAGAAAAGGAGGCTCAGGGGAGATTATCACTCTCTACAACTGCCTGAAAGGAGGGTAGAGTAGAGCAGTGTGGGGGTCAGTCTTTTCTCCCAGACAACCAGCGACAGGACAAGGGGAAATGTCCTTAAGTGGCGCCAGGGGAGGTTTTGATTAATTGTTAGGAAAAAATTCTTCACTAAAAGGGTGGTCAGGCACTGGAATTGGCTTTCTGGGAAGTTATGGAGTTACCATCCCTGGAAGACTTCAAAAGGCATGCGGATGTAGCACCTGGGGATAAAGTTTAGTGGTGAAGATGGCAGTGCTGGGTTAAGGGCTGGAATCAACGATCTTAGAGGTCTTTCCCAGCCTCAATTATTCTATGACTCTATGATTAATCCTGCTCTATCACTGAGAATTTGGACAGTGGTTGTGGTAGAGAAGGGGGACAGATAACAGCTAAGCTGAACAAAGAGAATTTCTGCCATTTCTTATCCATTCTTATACGTTGCTCCACTGTTGGTAGATACATGCTGTCCAAGCAGCCACCGATTACTTCTCTGAGCCCAGCTCTTACTATACCAACCACAGACTTAAAAGCTGAACAAACTCATGTTCTCCCTCAGGCCACAACAATTCACCCATGTATAGTAGGAATTGCCTTCAGTTGTCTCAAAAAACACGCACGCTGCTAATAAAAGCTTCCACTCTTCTGCCAGTCCTCCTGACACCTGCAGCTGTGGCACCTGATCTTACTTATCACTGTAAGGCTTTCCAAAGCTGAAGACATCTTTTGGAAGTGACAAAAGCCCAACCAACCAGGCATACACATAAACAACCACTCCATCCTGTGGACCAGTCTCTCCTTGTTGCAAGTCAACTACTGCTGCTCTATCAGGGGAAATCGACAAAGTCCTCCCAGTTCCTCTTGTGAATGACAAATCACGCAATTTGATCAGGCTCAGAGCCTCATGGCTAATTTAGCACTGAGGATGTTAAAGTGTCTTACAGACTGCTCTTTTATAGGTATCCCATTCCTTACCACACTGCCGTTTGCTGTAGCTCAGCAGGTGCTCTGCAGCTGCTGCTGCTCCACATCAGGAAGCAAATATCCTCCCTTTTGTGTTCCAGATGAAGAAAATGTCACCTATGAGACACAATAAGAGATTCTGCATGGCCACTGAGGAAACTAGGAATGCCATAATGATACACCAATTAATACATGGGGAGAGAGAGAGAGCAGTAGAGCGCTTAAAAGGAAAAAAAAAAGGAGTCCATGCCTCCGAAATATGTCCAATAAATGATTGCTTTCCCACAAGACATGTGGGAACAACTGCCTTAACTGAGTGTGTAATGGCCCTTTCCAGAGACAGGGCCAATCTGCCTGACGGATGACACTCAGCCCAGAAATGCAGGAGCATTCTCCTTGGGCCATGGAGCAATAAAGTCTCTGCACTAGAGTTACTGCCACTATTAAGAAGAGGTGCAGGGCATTAATTATATCCACAGCAGAAACAGAGGTAAGGCTGTGGCATAGAATTATAATAGTACTGAGACCGTCATTTCCCAGTCCAAACTCCTCTAATTAAGTCCCAGCTGAGGTCTCCTGTTCAGGTCTATAGTCTTGATTTCAAAGGGGGAGAGGCAAATAAATAAATAAATAAATACAAACAGTTTATTTTCTCTCCAAGCAAGGAAGGGCAGGTATTTGGAGGCATTTGTGGGTATTTTTATTTGAGGAGGTTGGTAGATTGTTTTTACCTTGTAATTTTCTGCTGTCCTATTTTGAAATTAATTGACAGCATTCACTCCGTAGAACGTAACTGATCTTGAAGTGTGCCAGGACTTGGTACATCTTAGGCTTACTTTCCATACGATAACGCAAGATCTGCCAAAGTATGACGGCACAGGAAAAATCCCACCATAACCTTGCTCTACATCTCCACGTACTAAGGATATCTAATATTCAACAAAGAACTATTACAACCCACTCCTGGCACCACGACTTAACATCACAGCACCTTGTATGACTATTTTACCTCCAGTTCCGAGTGGTGTGTGTAAATTTGGTGAATAGTTCTGCACATCTTGTGCTGCTTTCCTTTCTTTTCTTTCTTTTTTTTTTAATGGTGGAAGTGATCTACAAATTTCTGCTACTTGATACTTTTAATGAAACTTTATTCCCTGTAAAAAAAAAAAAAAAAAAAAAAGAAAAAAAAAACCCTTAAAGGGCAAATTTGGGAAACTTTTAAATTTAATTTTTTTTTAAATCTACATACTCTAATGTTGAAAACTAACGTTTTAAACCTGTTTCTGTTTACTTTGCTTCACAACAAAAATGTTGGCAAATCCACTCCTCCTTATTCTTCCATTTGCCAATAGATTACATGGAAATAAAAAAAAAAGAAAAGAAATTACAAAGGTGAGCATAAGTGAAAAGAAAGAAATCACAAAGTCTTCTTTGGAGAGAAGACACTCCCTTTTCTTTCTAATATTTTCATTTTACTTCTAATTTCTTGAATAGGGTCTGTTCATGAGTTTACCTTGCTGTTTGGTTCCTTTTTAAATTTAAACTAGTTTTCTTATAGGTTTAAGTATTTAATTCTCTTAGGGTTGCTGGAGAAATCATTAGTCAATGGTTTATACAATCGTAATTTCATTTTCCCAGGTTATTAAAAACTAATAGCATGCCATTTAATTAGACTAGATGATGAGAATCCACTTAAAAGTTAGAAATAGACTTATGAACTGCCTATCTTCTTCCTTACTGCCAAACAAGACTTTATAATAAATCATTATTCCTTTCAAATGAGTTTAGTAATTACAAAGGACTTCATTCTTCATTATATTCACCACAGCTATACATATTTCCATAAGTTATCTCATTTATTTGTACCAAGAGTACTATTAAATACAGCATTAATTTATCAGAGCAGGGTACAGAAAGAAGCCCTTAGAGGATATTATTGGTAATGGTCTGAAACACAGCTTTTTGCTTATCCAAAGAATGAGCCTCTGCAAGAACCCTCAGTATTAACTCTCACACCACGGCATGGCAATGCTGGAGAATCCTGAGGAAGGGGACAAGGCACGAGGCTAAAGAGGGATTCCTTGGCCACATCCTTTCCACGTGCAGTTCCTGTGCTAAGCCTTGAACTTAGATGACAATTACTATAACCTGGAGCACAGACCTCTTTCCCTAAGGAAATGAACCAAGACCTCCAATTTATTTCACATAGCCTATTGAAGAATCATTGGATATTAATGGCCTTCAGTCACTGCCAACCCATGGTGAATTTAAAATAGTGACTTAGAGGGGAAATGCTCTATGTCATAACTCCCTAGGCACATGATCCCCTCTATCATGCCATTTATTAGGCAGCTTGGCCCTGGCACCACATTTATTTATACCATAATATTTCATGCTATATGGTCTGAGGTTAATAAAGTCTCATTAACAGCTCCTTTATGGACTACCCCTTTATGGGCAGTCCCCATAAAGCTCTCCAGGATTTCATTTTACAGTAATGGCAAAGAACCTCACAATTTATTTTCCTCCATCCAATTTTAAAGACCCTACAGCAACACAAAAATGGGGGAAAGAAAGGGGAAAAAAAACATAGCAGGAATATAGTTATCTGTGGTGCAATGAGGAGAGGGCAAAGAAAAATGTGGCTATCTAATAGGCAAATATGTTTTCCCTATGCACCATTCTGTTGGTAAGTCCAATACTTCCTCAAGAAAAAACCTAGATAAGGATGAAAGTGATTCTTAGTTGTCTCTTTGTTGCAAAATTCTCATTGACTTGGCTTGAACTGGAATTTCACCTCATTCCCTGAGCAGGCTGCTGTTTTCTGGAGTCCTCCGAACTTCTGAAAGCTGAACAGCCTTTCTCTCGAGGTCTTCATTGATACAGTAACAAGAGCCTCTGTATCTTGGTGCTTTTATTTGAATTCTGAATATCACTAAAAATTGTTGATGCTTTCTGAAAGAATAAGATTTCCAAGGCATTGGGGATTGGGTGTTTTTCTTTGGTAAAATATATGAGCTCCTTACAATTCTTAGTATTTGGATTTAGTAGATGCTCATAACTTTCTTCTTAACCTGTTAAATATCAAAACAGCTCTGGAACATCCAGAAAAGAAAATAAATTAATATTAAGTTTATTTAAACTAATAATAACTATAAACTAATGTATCAGCTGATGAGACTTCTTAAAATTTTATTAAAAAAGAAATACATTGGAGCTTTTAAAGGGAATAAAACAGTCACAGCTGAAGGAGTGTGCCAGAAGGTCGTGGCAGCAATAAGATGCATTTACTTTTCATGTATATGGAGGAGGAGAACACCACACTCAGCAGTCTCCTGTGAGAGAGGACAAATTTTGCCTTGGTGCATATGTCATTATGAAATAAATACACAATGTCTCTTCACCAAAGAAATCACAGTCCAAATAAAGGAAGCACAAAGAAGGGGAAGACAAGAAAAGTGATGAGAAAAAAAGTTATTTGTCCATGATCAACTTGAAATCTTTTGGCTCCTACTCTACAACAAACCTAGAAGAAAAGCGGTCAGGTGTAGTTTGATTTCTTTCCATATGGCCATTCCTCCCTTATTCTCCCCTGCCCCGAAAATTAGTGTTCATATGAAGGCGGAATTTAAGGATTTTGGGACACAACAGGTAGACTGTTTGAAGAAAAGCAACGTATGTCTGTTGGTGTTTTCTGTAATGCTAAAGTGGCATTAAAGAATTATAAAATGCTTATTCCCCCTCAATTTTGTGCATTCTCCCTCAGTTTTATGCTTATGTATGGCCAAAAACAATTTATGCTTTATTTCCTGAAAAAATTGACATTTTTCATTGAAAAGTGAGTTATGAGTGGAAAGGTTACATATTATTTCAGAGAGAAGGGGGATGAACTTGACAAAGAAAACAGTCACATGTGAGTATAGATAGATGGATGTCGGAGACTTGAACACCGTATATTCTGATGTAAAGCCCATATTTGAAATTTCTGCTATATTCAGGTATTTAAAGTCAGAACTCGCAAACAGTGGCAGAGTTCATAGGATTATAAATACTAAAAGAAAAAGATAAAAACAATTGTTTCTCAAATAACATCAATTATGCAGTGAATATCTAACACATATGATAACACACATCAAAGATCAATGGGATCACACAGTGAAATTTAAACATTTGCTTAAATGCTCAATCAAAAGAGATGGGATTATTTACATATGAAACTGAAAATTCGTATTTACTGTAGTCTCTCATCCAGATTTTTTTATGTTTGTAAATTTTATATTCATATAAGTATTTTATATTCATACCACTGTATATTAATCTTTGTCTCTATTATAAGAATTTTAGGAACACAGAAATCAAGATGAGACCACTCTCCCCGCCAGCATAGCATCTGCATGACGGTTTACTGCACTCCAACCCACATCCCTTCTATCAAGTATCTAATTTGCCAAATCCCAGTGATGGAATGACAGTTTATGCTAACTGAGAGCTTGTGGTTGGGTTTTTTTGCCTTTTTTTTTGTTTGTTTGGGGTTTTTTAAACTCAAATTCAAAATCATCTACATGGGAAGTACCTTTGGGTTTTGTTCTGTGAGTGACAAGAATAGGTATTAGCCAGGCACATGGAACCACTTTACTTTGAAAAAGAATACTTGCAGAAGTTTTCCTAAAGATTGTGACTTTCTATGTGTTTCCTTTTTTTGGATGTTCTTCCCATTTTTTCATGGCTTCCAGTCTTCTAATAATTGTTTCAAAAAAGATATTACGTGGGAACTCTCCATCTGCTTGTGCAATAGGATGCTGTATAACCCAACTGCAGTCAGATAACTTTCAGCTCTAGCTGACTGAAGGCAGAGGCTCAGATTATGAGGCATGAGACTGACATCAGAGTGTTGCCCAGGCCCGAGGAAGACAGACCTTTAAAAGACATATGCTTAGCAATATTGCTTTAAAGAGTACGGAATATTAGAACTACATTTCCATAATGCAATATCTATGTAATAGATATAGGCTCTATGTATATCTATGTTATGATATATAGGCTCTCTCAGGAGCCTATATTTAATTTAGCATTCAGCTCTGCCTGTAACTGCATCTATGTATTCATCTAGCAATCTGTAGTAGTTCACATCACACGCAAACAAAATTTCATTTATCTTCACACACCTGTTGTCCATTTTTCAGGACTAGCATGTCCAAAAATCAAACGTTCATCAGAATTTTAAAGACGATTTTGTAGCAACAACTCATTTTCATCTTGTTTTTATTATTCATGAGAGGGCTTATACCTCCTGAGAAGCTCAACCATAAACTGTTAACATACAGACTAACACAGCATGAGAGAGAGAAAACAACCCCACTCACAAACAAGCTCAGCACACAAACAGGCAACCCTCATTTGCCAAGTCTGTTGCATTAAAGTATCTGTAAAAAAACAGAAATAGGAAAACAAGGGCGGTGGCTTTTGTATGCTCTGTTTCCAATCACTGAGAAGAAAAAAAGACTGTGGGTAGGTAAAAAGAGCAAGGAAGGGGTAAAACGAAAAACATTCTAAAACAGGGCACTAAACAGGAACACAAGAAACTCACGTGAGAGAAGCCAAGAAACCTTCAAGACAAAGGCAAGAAATACATGTAAAAGATCACAAGAATGGCAAAAAAAACCCCCAAACCAGTAAACGGACTCGTCTTAGGATCTCAAGAATCACCTTCAGCAGTCTAAAGAGAGGAAAAGCAGAGACAAAGCGCATCTACCAAGAAGCTGAAAGAGTGTTGACATTTATTTCATCAAAAGACAAGTTTTTAAAAGCAGCATATTGAATTTATGATCATTTAGAGTCAATAAAAATTACAGAGAAGTAAAGAAGCATCAATAGCTCTGACACCTCTGTAGGTAGTGGGAGTAACCAAGTATTACAACTGGAGAATTAAATATATGAAAATACATATACAGGTGAAAAAAAAAATAAAACAAAACAACAAAAATGTCAGCATCCACTTTCCAACTGAATTCAGTCTATACAAAAGGTAGAAAAGTTGAAGTTACATTTGAAACCTGCTCTCCATTTAAATATATGCACCAAAATGAATGTTACATGCATTTTACACACTTCATTCTTGTTTATCCATGATATACTGGTAAGAGCCTTTTCAAGGGTAGTAAGACAGGATATCACTTCAAAGAGAAAAGCTTCAGGAATTTTTATCAGATTACTATTAATCAATCATATTCATAATTTTCTCCCTTCTAAGGTAGTTCCAGGCAGCTCCATTTGTAAACAATTAATTGATGATATGCAAGACAAAACACAAAAAATGAAAAAAAAAGCCATACATTAGATAAAACAGTTTTAAAAAGGAAAAGAGACAGCATGGAATTCACACTGAATTCAGCATTTCTCGGATAATGCTGAAATCTAAAGGATCTGCAAATATTTCTCATGATGAGGCACCAGTAGGAAATCACAAAAACACAAGGGTATAGGCTTCCCGTAATGTCCAGGTTTTTGTCATTCTTCCATCACGTGAGATGCACAGCTAAATACCAGACAAAATGAGGAAAAAGTCACAAAAGCACCTGTAAACCCTTAAGATCCTGAGATACCCAAATGTGTCTGTAGTTCCCACACTGTGAACCAATGAGGGCCCGTGTGCTCACGGAGCTGCTAAGGCCTACCATTTTTCCTAATTTTTTGCATACTTCAAGTTTGTTGTTTTTGTTTTTGTTTTTGTTTTTTTGTGGAGAATAGATGTCTTCTTTGCAGAATAAAAAAGGTGAGGGATGGGAGGGGAAAAGAGAGTGAATATGTTTTTCAAAGTTTGGACTCCCATGGAGCAATAAAAAAAGAATACTCTTTCGAATTTGATTTTTTATCAGACTCAAAACAATGGGGAAGACACTCTTAGTACTAGTATATCAAATGCCCCTTTCCATCTCCCTCTGTTTTGCCCTCTCAGCACACATCCTTTCCACATTCCCAGCCTGAATAAATAAGAAAATGGGTTTCCCATCCTTGCTGCTCAACAGTAAAGCAAAGTAGTAAAAGAGAGGAAGAATTAAAAGCTATGTATATGCAATTAAGTGAAAACATCCTCTGGCAATGCTTTGAAATGATTAGGAGCAAGGCAACAAAATCTGGAAACATTAGCTGAGGTTCAGAGCCGTGCTCCTATGTGCTGCCTCTCACCACATTCACGTTTCTCTTGCACAGCTTATTCTCGCCCCAGTTCTTTGGAAAGGAATTGTCCAAGGTAGTTACTTGCAATAGCAGGGGTTTAGACTCACTGACCCAGAAGGTCCTTTAGTCTGAAGTCTCTCTGAGTAGTCTAATTCCCACCCCAGCCATACTCCATAAGCTGCAGCTTTCCAAGTAATAGCACAGTCTTATGTATAACAACATCTTTTATTGGAAGCAGAAATATTTTTCTGTATCCTAGCACTACGTTGTACCACAATAACTGAGAAAAATAGAATTCTGTTTGCACACTAGCAAAAAGAGGTAACACTGGCATCCAAATAAAGAGTTTTATCTATAAAATCTTTTATTTTAGTCTATTAGGCCTGCGTTTAAGTTACTTTTTAACATAAACGTGGGAGAAGCTGTCCCAGATGGTGAATGTAAAACGTGCTGTAAATTTTAATGAAGTAAATAAGTCACTAATAACCATAATGCCAACACTGCTGCATTTTTGGTAGATGTTAATAAAGCAAAATTTAAAAAGAGCATGCAGCATTCAAATAAGTGCTTAAGAAGCCCAATATAATTTGCTAATTCAGCTATTCACACTTTGATTGCACAGCCCCTGGTCATCTGCTCAAGTACAGCTGCTTCATGTAAAAACAAATTAAAAAAAAAAAGTTTTATTGTCCACCAGATGTCCCAGCTTGTAATACTTGCTGCTATAATTCAGGTCACCCAAGGTTCAAGCACATTTAGAAATCAATTTTTCTTGGATGGTCAACCTTGTGACAGTGGTCAAGGCCCTTCAGCCCTGGGTTTATCCCGCCGGGAGGTGAGGGAGCTCTTCTGTATTGAAAGAGTATTCATGTCATGAATATCACAGGCACCCCAAAGAGATAAATACTACTACAGCTTAGGGAAAGAGCTGGAAAGGGCTGGAGTGGGAAGAATTCAAGCAACATAAGCCCTGCTTTATAAGGCCATTGAAAACCCATTAACAGGGACCTACCAGATTTATTTTCCTTACTGAAAATTAATTTATTATTATTAAAGAAAGGCATAAAAGCACAATACACAACAGTCACTGCTGTTGTGGACCAGCATTCTCACTGCTCTTGATGGGAGCTAGATGATACATGTAGTGCAGCCAGTGCTTCTCCCCAAATCAAATGTAAAAATCAATGGAGCAGAATTATCAGCTGGAGCTAAAACATCTTGCACCAAGGGTGTCTGCTGCTGTGCTGCACAAAGCAGGTTTGAAATCAGCAGGCAGTGTTTTGTTTATGGATTTCACAGGGCTGACAATTAAGGAAAGGCTGGACTGGAGGAAAAGAGAGTTTGTTTCTGCAAACACCTCCTCTTCCAGAGCAGGAAAAGGGCATCAGTGAATGCAAGGAATCTGAGCAGAGCCAGGGACTCCTGAGCAGAGCCAGGGACTCCTGCCAGAGCCACACTGAAGGCACAGCTGTAGCATAGAGATGCCAACACCAGATCCCCACCAGGGTGAACTGAGAAGGCCAACGATTTTACACAAGATTGCACCACACCCAAAACACTATGCCTTTACTGCACAAGATGCAAAAACCTGAAACTTCGAAACATGTCAAGATGTTTCAGAGCAATCTTTCCTTAAGCAGGACCTGTGCAGCCTGTGTTAGCAACACAAGCATCCGTTTGTCACTTTCTCCGATGATTTACGAGGAGCAATATCTTGACAGGAATATTTTGTGAGAAA
Organism: Melanocharis versteri; assembly: GCA_013397845.1. Taxonomy (NCBI): domain Eukaryota; kingdom Metazoa; phylum Chordata; class Aves; order Passeriformes; family Melanocharitidae; genus Melanocharis; species Melanocharis versteri. The sequence continues at coordinate 799,044 of VZTG01009080.1, forward strand.
CAATGTCGTTCTGCTATACCTAATTTACACGGTGTTGTAGAAGACAGGAAAAGTTACGTTTTTGTCAGGTGTCTACCTCTCACTGTACGGATCCTCTCAGCACACTGAATTTTTGCAACTCTGTGCAGTCAACACCAGCCCCTGGCACTTAAATGTGCATTGCAATTAATAGAACAATTACTTGATTGAAAAATTTCCCTCTTGAGCTTTACAGTTATCCTCAAAATAGAGAAAAATACAGGAAATAGAGGGTTACTCAGCTACTTACTCATTTCACATGAAAATGAAAGTCCCTTCTCTCCTACTAGACTGAAATTTGGAAGAGCTGCTAACGTCTGTGAAAGGGCTTTACGCCTCAGCTTGGACAGATTTAAACCATCAGAATATTTGTTCTTCAAAGCCGGCCTTTCTCACTTTGTTCTCAGTGTTCATGAGCATCTCCTTGCCCATTTTCCCCCCTCAGCACTTATTTGCTTCTCATCCCCACAGTTGACCTGCCATGATGCCCATGCAAACCAGTTTATCAGAGTTCCCTCTGCTCCCAATTCTGTCACCATGCCCCAACGGATAACCACAATCCGTGCATTTAAGCGCCCTTCAAAACCTCTGTCCTCCTTACAGTTTGTCAGCTGCCACCGATAAAGAAATGCCACTATGTCTTTTATCTTCCTCCATCTCTGTTTTGGAAATTTACTCCCATCAACATCAGTAGCCAACTGAGGCACTAAAAAGCCAAAATGGCCTGGAGGAGGAGGAGCAACGGCTGGGTCAGTGACTTGGCTAGACTGAAGACAAGGATGCAGTGCTGCTGGTACAGGAGTTGTGCAAGGAGCCTCACGTCTGCAGGGCCCTCGGCTATCCTGTACAAGGGGAACAGGAGAAGAACAATACAGCTGGAGACAAACTAGGCGCTAGCCTCAGGCTCCCTGTGACTTTAGGTCAGCCACTTCATCAGCTTTAACAGCCACTTTCTGACACATCAAAGCAGCAGAAATATTGTTCAGAAATGCAGTGAGCTTACATCTAGCTAAAAGAGTGTGGAACAGACTCAGGGAGAGCAAAATGCAGCGGCTTTAAACAGTTAAAGGGATTAGGTTTGAAGAAGTTGGACCAAATTTTAATCGTGTCAGGAGAAATCCACCTACATGCCCAGGGAGCAAAATATCTAGCCCAGGACTTGTGAAGAGATTGGTCCTGCAAACGCACATCCTTGCCTTTTCCACACAGTTCAGGCAGGACTTGGTCTGTGCACGCACAGAGGCTTCTCAGCCGCCTGCCCAGCACTCACCCAGCGGCTCCCAGTTAATTACCCGTTCCCTGTTCTGCACCAGGGTTAGCTGCAATTGGAAAGCTGTCTTTTCATTCCCATTGATCACAAGTCCCCAAAAGCTGGGACGAATGTTGGAAGGATTAAATCAAATTTAACAGGGGAAAAAAACGAATGGGGCAGATGTGGGAGGGAAGAGAGGGACAAGAGGAGATACCCATCCTCGGTGGAGCCGGGGTGCAAAAAGAGTGAGCAGGTGCCTCCCAAACATTTACTCTGCTACCACATTCTGTGGAGGGCCCAGTACCAGGCTTTTCATCCTGGAGTGATGCTGGCAGCACGCAGCCCTTTTGGAGACAAAGGGAAGCCTGATCTGCTCCGTGCCAAGACGGCAGCCCTGGCAGCCAGGATGCCCTGGAAACCCGCCCCAGCTGCAGTCACTCTGCCTTCGTTGGCAGGCAGCACCACGGCACCAAGTGCCACTCCTGGCCATTGCACAGGCTACACAGACTAATCCTCTCAGAGGTTATCCTAATGAATTAGCAGCTACTGGATTAGATGGGCTGCAGGCAGGCTGCAGCTGAAAGCTAACTGCAATTTCCCCTTGTACCTCTGTTTCTAAGCATCAGCTTCAATTTCCAGCTATCAAAAGATATTTTTCCCCTTTTTTAACTGTCAGCTCTGTTGCTGACCCATTGATTTGAACAACAGTTTTGTCTGACAAACTACAAAATTTGATTCTATCTTTTTAAGACTCAGTGTCACTTTTAGGCTATTGTTAGCTCTCACAGTTTCATTGCCAGGCTGACAATAACAGGTATTTTTCAATCTGCAAGGACTAGAGTCCAGGGATTATATAACTGGGAAAGCAAAATGTGACCCACATCTAATGGCTCAGAAAGCAAATGTAAGAAAACAGTGATTATTTGTCAAGTCTCCTTTTTAGCCAATTTCAGGAGCTTCTAAACATCGAAGGTTGAATAGTTTGTACCTCTGCCAATTCCTTAAAACAAAATTTGTCCCCTCTGCTGTTTCAATTATGCAAACTGCACTGTATTTACAGTGTTTACACTTTCAATAAAAGATCCTAAGATCTGAGCAGACATGCAAGCAACTTATCTCCCTGTGCTTTCTTTGAGCATTTATCACAAAAGGTTATTATTTCCATGGGACTGTGCGGTTAGAGTTCACCCTTTATTGACCTCTGTCATTCTTTAAATTATCCATTATCTATGTTGCTACTAAATAGCTGCTTCTGAGTCTCATTTCATTTGCAGCTTCAGAGAACGGCTAATTCATCTAATTCGATGGAGGGAGGTCTTGCACCAGCAGAAAACAAGAACTGGGACTTCTGTTTTCCAGCCTCTCCAGCAGGTACAGACAGGTCTGATTTTCTCTAAAGTCCATGGAAGTCTGTCACCCACAGAGACCTTCAAACACGTAATGTGAGCCAGCTTCTCAGATGTCTGACATCTGGTGAAATCAGTAAATCAAAACTGATAGCTGCAGTTAGACAACATCAGAGCGTCTCACCCATATGGGTAAGAGAAAGCCATGGAACAGCAGGAATATGAGAAAGCCTTTAGAAGCCAACAGAATATGTGGCATTGTGCATAGAGTACATGAATATTGCTAACGACTTTTTTTCCTCTTGTTCCCCTTTTGTTCCAAAATAATACTTCTACTGAGCTTTTTTCTTTAGATTTCACAGTTCTCAGTTTTCTGTGTAACTGTAGCTAATGCCTTTTCTTCAACTAACAATAATCTTCTAGCCACGTTATTGGTTCAAGGCTCAGCCCAAGGACAGAAATAGGGCTTGCCGTTCAAATTAATACAAATGTATTAGCATATGTTTTAAACTCTAGGGAGTGTTATTCTGGCAATGTTTTGCAACCTGAAGCCGAATTTGGATTTAAATTCCGGGGACACCTTTACTGCTTGTGATCTGACCTAAATGGTCCCAGACTGGGTATATTTTAGAGGTGCAGGCCTATATATTTCATGCAAATACTCATGTTAAAAGGAGATAATAGATCAAATGTTCCAGAAAAAAAAATTAAAAAAAAAAATCCTACAGAAAAAACCCACCCAGAAGAAAAGCAGACAAATAGCTGTGCAAGAGGGCTACTGACAGACAAGTTCAAAGTGCAGTGCAATTTTGGATTTTCACTTAAAAAATTTGGCACAAGAGGAATCTCTTTCTGATTATATTAAGCACATTTACCTCCGTACAGCATGGCGTACTTTGTAAAGTAATGTAACACTTTTCTTCCTTTCCCTGAACCTCATATTTTCCACGTCCCTAGCAACATGAACGTTATAGTACAAAAGCTTCAAATAAACCCAGGGCATAGAGTCTGTGGAAGAGCACAGAAAGAAACAAGTGCCCCCACAGGCAACACTTTGGAAACCCATGCAGTACAGGTGAAATCTGCTTGTGGAGCTACTGCAGAGGTTTCTGTTTATGTGCAAAACAAAACCCTCACAAAAACTGATCTGAAGTACCATGGATGAAATTCATTGAGATACAGATGGTTTAAATGAAAGTTTGACTGAAGATCCATGTTTATTTCCCTTGATGCCACTTTTATCACCTCCATGATAATTTGATTTTTATATTTTAACACCAATAAGACATAATTCCCTTTAAATTCAAAGACTATCTATTTCCTCCTCAAGAACATTTCATCTTCTAAGGCTACAGTGATTCTAAAAACTTCACATTTAGTGTGAATCTGTAGCAGAAAACTCAAAATTACCTACTAGGAGAACCAAGCTTGTGAATACTAAATGTAACCTCAGTCTACCTATATCTAGTGTGTTTAGAGGTTGGCTAATGAAACCCATTTCATTTAAGTAAGATGGTCTCCTTTTGCATTATATCTCTGCTTACTATTCATGGCCTGCTTGGGCAATACTCTGTTAAAATCCCATTTTAAAGCCTCTGCTTTGTGAAATGACATTTTAATGTAGTCAGTGCTCATCTCCAGAGTTTTTCTAGGAAAAAGCCCGTGTCTGTTCTGAAGAGATAAAGCAAGAACACACACAGGCCCAAAAGCCCTCACGAGGGGGGCAGAGGTTTCAATGCTAACGTTTCTGTTCTCTCCGCTTCTTCAGTAAGTGGTTTCTTAATTAAAAGCCTTTTCTTTGTTTTGTTTTTGTTTGACAGAAGCAGAGCATTTGATCTGCTAAACCCTTTATACCTGGTCAGACGTGAATCCCTCTCATCCCCCATCACCACAGGACTACCTGCAATCCTCCTCAAACACTGGTTCTGCCTTGGAGCCCATAGGGATTTTGCACAGCCTGAATTTATATTAGCTCATACAGTGCATTTTCCTCCCCCCACTCTCTGTCCACACTTTGTCAGACGATGTCTGTTGACTTGCACTGACGAGGATATTAACAACCCTGGGGAAACTTTTTCCTGAGCTTGTCTGTGCAAGGTGACACATGACGTGCTCAGTGCCACAGTCTAAGCACAGCTGGGCAACTGCTGCCCAAACATGAATACTCATGATAGATGAGTTTATTTAAAAGCTGTATCTGATACTGATGACTGGCTTAAAACACCTGCCTCACCAGCATCACAAGAAAGCTGCCAGGCCAGTGAAACACCAACCATCACTCATCAGCAAGATTTGAAACTCGGCTAATAGTTAACTTTCTGACCTATTACTCTGCTCTCTCTGTTTATGTGCCAAAGCATGAAAGATGAGGGGGGCACATTTAAGTCACCTGATGGCAAACATATGCCAAGATTTACTTGCACTTCTTGATGTTGTTGTCATTCCACTTGAACACAAACAGTTACATGAAGAATAAAAGAAAACCAGAGCTAACTTGCACACTGACTTTGCTGTGCACTTCTCAGACACAGCCTTCTTTACAAGAGTCCTCCTACAAAACTTCATTCATTCAGCAGCTAAACACCAGCGCTGATTGTGCATCAGGCATCAGGCTGGCATGTTGAAAGGTGATCCATTCCTCTTATCTTAGCATGGCACTAGAAGTCCCTGTCTCTCTCCATGCTTAATATAGAAGCACCCGAGTCAGCGAACTTGTGAATGCTTAAAGATAGCAAAGCTGAGTCCCTCTCTCAGCTCTGCAGCTTAGACCAGCCATAGACACAAACCAGCTGTGTAAAAACCAGTGTTGCTCACCAGGAAATTTGTAAGACCTTAGGTCTCACGGCCAGAACCATTTTGCTCACCCACTTTACCAAGCAAAAGTCAAGAGGACAATTAAAGGAGCATCGGCACCCAGCAAGAGCACGAGCACAGCAGCCAAGACATGAGCAGCTCCAAGAGGGAGCATGTCACTGTGAGCGGCAGCAAGGAGAGCAGAACCACGCCAGGCCGTAGAAAGCAAAAGTGTGACAGACTTTATTTTGATTCTAACTTTTATATAGAGATATATACATAATAGTGATTGGACAGTGTCATCCCACCCCTCAGGGGGATTGGGTGAAGCCTTACAGCTCCAGTTAGCAAAACATAAGATTAGAAAGAGAGTAAAAATGTCCCCGTTCATCTTTGTTTTCCTACAGAGTTCGTGAGAAGGAGAAAATTCTTAGGACTGCACGTCCACAGGAGCACACAAACAGCTTGGGGACAGCAAGACCTTTGGAAGCTGAATGACCAGCTAAACCAGCACCAGAGAAATCTGCATGGCAAACACTCCTCTCTCCTGCATCTGTGCATTGCAGAGACAATGGATGCCTCCCACCCATGGCAGCAGGATTCAACTCCACCCTCTAATGCTGTGTCCCAAATGCACAAAATTAATTAGAACTAGGTCATGTTGTGAGACATCTGACCCTACTTGGTAAAATTTTCGTGAAACTTCAAGCAATCTCTAAAATGTTTGCCTCGCACTCTTAAACGAGAAAGACTCCCAGTGATAGAATTAATGAAAAAGAAAGAATTTCTGTTGAGTTTTCCATCCCAAAACAAAAGAAAATCTGGATAAAAAGCAGGTAGTCCATGAAAGAAGAGAAAAATCATACAGCTTCTTTAGCAGTGTACTCTGTAGTAAGTTTAGAATGTCAATAAGTTCATCTTTTTTATTTTTAACTCTGAGAAATACACAAGAAATTGCGATTTTCTATGGGAAAGGCCTAAGTGTGGGTTTTTCCTCTAGAAATATCTCTAAAGTAAGCACAAAAATAAAACACTGAAAATTATTGTATTGTTAATTTATCAGGCAAAAGGAAGACTTACACAAAGTCAGATAATATCACCTGAACAGGCTCCAAACACTGGTCCTGGCATAGAAGAAACTTTTAGTTCCAGAGTCAAAGTCTGGGAAAATAGATTCTGCCTTCATATGTACTATGAATCCATTATAATGCACAAAATCTAAAGGGATGGTGAATTTGACCATAGTGTATAGAAACTGTGAATGCTTATCCCTTCTGAAAGAAAGGATTTTAAAACATAGAGTAATTCTAGAAGGAGTTTAACAAACACCAAGTAATAGCTTAAACGTTATCCTAAACATCTTTTCCCTATTATTCTGAGAAGAATAATGTCACAAAGAATTTTTGGTCAGCTGGTTGGTTGGTTTTTGGACAGTTATTTCCACACACTTTTTATAGATGTTTGCAGGAGCTTTGTACCTCTGTGGTCCACCTCACATTCCTTCTCTAAGATATGCTTTAGCATAGATACTTTTTATTGATAAATAAAAAAGGTGTTGGATACACTAGAATGGAAAAACATTACAGTACTACTTAGATTAACCTTTTCTTTCCTGTCCACAAGGCATTTTAGCCTCCTGTCATTCACCAAGTTTTCTAATTTTTGATTGCTTTTCATTTTCTCTGTTATTAGATTGAAAACTGCAGAATTCACTATTTTATCAGTGGAAAAAAAATCTCCTAATTACATAATATAAATATAATCTCTTTCCCCAAAATTATCTTTTATGGAGTCGGATTCACTCGAGACCCCAAATTATTCTTTCCATTCTAAATACCAACTACAATTCAATATAGGAATTCAATAGCTGTGTATATTTTTAAGCACCAAATTTTAATTCTTTTTTTGGTATTAATTTCAAAATGGAAACTAGATGGCTCTCTTTTTTCATTCCTTCCCCTCTTTTTAGGTCCCTCTAATAATGCCAGCCTATCTTTATGAATATTCAAGATAAACAATACGAATATGCAAACAGCACAACTGGTGACTGAGGACCACTGACACACTGTGTGCATCGTCACCAATATATTTCCAATGTCTTTAGCTTACGGTAAATTTTCACACCACCACACCCCTGAGAGATTAGGGAACAGCACAGGCAAGATCTGAGAGGTGAGAGGTCTTTTTCCTCCCTGATTTTAAAATATATACCGAGATTATAATTCAAGCTGTCAAAAGCAAAATCTTTTCAGATTGAAAGACATTTCAGTCTTGGACACATTTTCTTGGACTTTTGTATAAAATGCCCAATTATTAGTACAAGGTTTTTCTTTCCACAGAAAAACCTACATTGCGCTTGACCAGTATCAGTATTTAATAAGTTCATGCAAATCTAGGACCTACTTGTAAGAAGGCCAAGAAGAGAAAGATACCTACTTTCAACAGTACAAGATTCAGTCCCCAAAGCCCTAAATCATATAACCCAGATATAAACGTAACCTCTGTCCTGAGTTCTTGTGAGTGAGAGTTCTTGTGGATTATTGGCCTTACCCATGTAATAACACACTTATGAAACACAGTGTTTATTTTAATGGTAGTTATGCAGCTGAATATATTGGTTACACAACTTCAGAATCAATACTTGAACAGTTATTTTATTTATCCCAATTTATGTATATTTTGCCATGTTTATGCTAAGCAGCATGTAATGTTAGCTAAATTAAATTCATAGAAAATTCTATAAAGTCTATAAAACTGAAAAAGTTATGAACTAACATTCCTAAGCCATCATTCCATATGGCATAAACTCAACATTTCCTAAAAAAACCAAAAAAATCCCAACCAAAACAGCTAATAAGGAAATCCAATCAAACCTCTGTTTTTTAATGTGCTTATTGAATTTTGTCTGTTTTATCACATAATCCCATTAAACTGATCAAAACTTTCAAAGAATATATCAGCAGATTGAAACTGCTTCATGAATGAGCTAAATAAACATCTGTGAATTGTCTTTTATCAGTCACTGCTTGTTCCCCTTTGTCTCCTATGTTTGCTCAATACTAATAATTTAATCAGGAAGGCAACGTCTTTATAGGAAATGGAAGAGCTATGTGTTTCCACAGTGTCTAATTAAACTAAACACTTAAATTTTTGGAAATTTTCTGCAACATTTGCAATGAAATGTGTTCTTTTGCTCAACATTTCTTTTTCACATATCTGTTGTAAACACTTTCTCAGACTTGATTCATCTAAGACACGGAATGACAAATCATTAGTACTACCACTACTACTACTACTACTATTACTACTAATGTTGCTTTCATTGTCTTGATGAATGTGGCAGAATATCTAAGCAATTTCAGAGCCTATCTCAAATCTCCAAATCTAGAGTTTGTGAAAGCAGCTGCTGTGGAGAACTGGGATAATTTGGGCCTAAAATAATAGAAGGAGCACAGAGTAAAATAAAAGCAAAAAACAAACAAATTTTAATGTTTCAAAAATAGTTGGGGAGAAGATAAAAGGAGGTAAATCATAAAGACAAAGCAGTTTATATTTTGTCCAGACTGTTCTACTCATCATTACTGGTACCCCCTTAAAAACACTTAAAGAAAGAGTTTCTGATATCTGCTTTCTTTGTACACCACCAGAGTTATAGGACAACTGCTAAAAATGAATGTGAGATCTCCAAATTAACCTAGTTGGAACAGAAAATATCTTAGTTCATTATTAAAATCTCAAGAGACAAAGAGGAGATTTACTAAAATTATGCTCAATAGAAAAGCAAAAGCATATCATAAACAACAGGAGACCTTAAAACTAATTTTCATTTAAAGTACAATAGTGGAGTTTTGTAGTATGTTTAGCCAATCAGAATAGTCCTAATACTGCAATAAAAACAAATATAGTTGACCACAATTCCCTGCAACAGCAAGAGTCTATGAGTGTGATAATAAAACACAGTCCTACTATTATGGAAGTACGCAAGAAATAATAAAGTCCAAAATAAATACTGGAATTTACACCTTTATCGGAATTAATATTGCAGAGAGCCTCCAAGTCTTTAATAGAATAAGAACCAAGACATCAGTATTTCCATGTCTGAAAAGTCACGGTCTGATTTGGGATTTTAATTTCTTCAGCTTCACTGCCAATTAAAAACTTCCACAGCTTTCCAAAAATTATTTAGAGGTGAGATGAAGAGGCAATGTGACAAGCATATATTTTATTTTTAGATCCAAGGCCATCCACAACTGTCAAAAAGATCTTAGAATGAACGAACATGGATAATATACGGAACGGAGTGGTCGCACCAGTAGCTGGTAACAGTGCCAACTTGAACATTAGTTTGTTCCTGTGGGCTGACCAGCCAACTCAAACTGAAAATACCCCCCAAACACAGGTTAAGAGATGATTCATGCAGGGGAGAGTTAGAAGGGATTTAGATATATGCAGAAAGGGCCAGCAGCAGTCGAGTCATTGACTCAGACATGACTATGTGTCTGCTACCTGACGTGCAGACTAAGTGATCTGAAGAAGTAGGTTCAGTTTAAGAGCAGAGCCTAACAAAGACAGGAGACTAGTGTCTGGCAAGTTAGGATCAGAAACCAAGTGCAACGGGACTTTTCTCTTCCTCCAACCACTACAGGCAAGTGAATGTCAGCAGAGTGCACAGCAGTCGCCTGCAGCGCTTGCATTCAACCCTATTGTGCTGAAATGTCAAACAGGATCTTTGCCACTGGCATAAACATTTTAGAGAAGCTTCAGGGAATTTACTACAGTGCTTACATCTCTGCTAGTTCTTGTTTTGCAACACAGGAAAGATCCCTCAGAAACAAACACAGACTGTGACTTGAAGCAAAGACTAGGATTTCAGTTGTGAACAGATGAGGTTTGGGAAGGAGAGGAAGAAAGTCAAGATTTGAGAAATTACAGAAAGGTCAGATGCCTACCTTACACATACAGTTCTTTCAAAACAAACCGATGCCACATGGTACTCTTAAATATATAAATAACAGTGTTCCCTCAGCATTTATAGTCTCATATCCAAAGTTCCCAAGGAGTAGCAGAAGTCAGTTGTATGGAGAAGGGTGTGACACCAAGGCCCAATTCAGTGTTAAAAAAAGAACTACTTCTCTTTGGCTCTCTTTGTGCTTATCAGGGTTGTGATCACATTAAATGGCAGAAGACAGCAAAAGGGCAGTCCAGGCAAATAGTGTTTCATAGCTTCATGGCCTGTGTGAGATACTGCTCCTAAAGAAAGCATTCTCTAGAGAATCAGTGTTCCTCCTCCTAATCAAACCCAGTAAATTTTGAAGCACTGCACGATGCCTCATGAAACCTTTGCAGAAGACACAGGTTCCCACAAGTGTGAACAATTACAAAGGACCAAAGTAATAAATGAATATCCAACACTCACAACCAACTAAGAAGATATCAAAGAGAAAATACTGCAGTTATGATCTGTATTTTTCCCCAGAAGGTAAGGTAGTCTTTGATTTAAAAATACTGTGATGTGCAGCTTTATATAGAGACTCCATTCCCACTCCAACACTGTTCTTAGGCAAGCTTTACCAAGAGGACAACAGATTACAAATACGGAAGCACATGTTTAGTAGGGCGTGATGTCCTGAAAAGATAGCCAGCCTTGTTACTTTTTCATCCCTTGTAAAGAATGTACATAACTGTGGTAGGATTGCTGAGAGTTGTGAGTTTATGGAGCTATATATAAACCCAATACAAGTTGTGCTCTCACAATTTGAATTAAGTAGAGCGGAGTGCACAATGTGGCTAATTGCATTTATTCTTCCCTTTATGCTCACATACAATTTCATTTCATCTTAAGAGCTGTGTTGGAAAAATGAAGAGACTATGCTAGTTTGTATTTTGTTGGCATTTATTTTATGAACTGCATTCTCAGACTACATTTTACTCCTGTCAAGAACCACAAAACCTTAGAGAGAAGCTGCACAGATTTCTTTTCCATATTTTATGCTATTGTGGCACTGTCACAAAAAGTATTAAAATGGACAAACATTGCTTCTCCATTTAAGGCTTTGTACAATTGTTGCACAGTGAATGATTCCCAAATAAATTCCTTTTTCTCCCCTTTAATTCTGGCAGATATAACAGATTGAGACATTGCTAGACAACTACTAGACTGAAGTAATTAAACAGTGTAATGTGCAAACAGCATTTTAGAGTCAGCAATTAGATCACTCAAATTAGATGTTTTATTTGCCCAAACATGTCTGTAAATCTCACCGAACAAAAGGCTTCATTTACAAACAATACAGCACCAGACTTTCAAAGCACAGTGCTAGAGCACTGCAGACCACTGCCTGTAGTCCGTGCCCAAAGAGATCCATCACACTGATATATGGGAGAGACAAATAAACACCCCAGAGGCAGCCCAGCTCCCTGCATTTACAGTGGGTGTGTACAGGGTGTACCTCTGACTGGATGACTACAGAGTTCTGAGGGAGGAAAAGAGAACCCTCGGAAGTAGAGGATGATCTGATCAAATGTGTTTATATATCTTTTGAAACTTCTTTGAATTTTGAATCAGTCTAGTGTTTCTGAAACATTCCAGTTCATGGCCTTAAAGGTTAAGTCTTCCAGCCCAGTCAGAGGCAACACGGAAAAAGCGCAATGTACACAACGCGTTTTCTTAATTTTGTGGTTGTTGTTGCGATATATTTGAGAGACCATCATCATCATAATAAAAATAACATTCAACTGCCTGCTCAGCTTTAGACCTCCTGCACTGTACCAAAAAGAGGGAAACTCTAATTCCCATGAGTCCTCTCTGTAGTCCAGGTCCACTTATTATCTAAAAAATGGTGTAAATCAATCCACTGAGTAAGACACAAACCTTATAAAAACTGCCACATGACAGACTATAGCATCCATTATTTAACACTGAAAAATCCACACAATTAGATTGTCTATACAGCAGCACAGGAGACATGTCTTTTGTGTTCCACCTGTCTTCAAAGACCAATGACCTTTGTTTCTCTTTCCTCAAGTTAATTCTTAAGGAAGATATTTTTTTCATTATGCTCTCGGTGGAAGAGTGGCCACTTTCCAGAGAAAGCCAAAAAATTATCTGAGATATCACATACAATCTTTCAATCCACTCTTTGACAGTGCAATAGGAGAAAGCAATGCACACCCTGTATCCTAGATAAGAAATCTCTCCCTTAATTAAATAGTGTTAAAATCCATTCAGATAGATTGTAAATAGTTTACATTAATGCTGACATTAACTACCCAACACACTGTCCATGTAAAATAAACTGAACCTGTGTATTGGTTTAAATACAAGTACCCAGCCAACAGAAGAACACATAGAATACAAAAGAATACTGCAGTCCACCACAAAACAAGAGAAAAAAGTAAATTCTATGTTGGCCATAAAATTTTTTTATGAAACATTGTAAGAACATTGTTAAGTCATGATTATAATATCCTGCTATTTACAAATTAACTCCATTCTCTCCTGAATCCCCCAAACTGAAAATGTTCCACGTGCCCATAACTTTAGATAGCTGATAAAGGCACTGCCTGGATACATAAATCATGTCCATTCTCAGCTAGGTGTGGATTAAAGATACGAAAGTCTCATCTGAATCACTAGCAATTTTTACATTGATTTTAGTGGGTTTGGAACTAGATGTAAAAATACTTCTCTTTAAATTTAAATTTATTTTGAATGATCCAAGCTTCTAGGAATCACAGCAACAAAAAGAGCAGGAATAAATAATGGGACCATTTATAAATAAGAGTGTTGGAATTGTCTGTAGATAGAAGTCTGTCTTTATTCCTTTCTTCCTGGGACAGGTAATAGCACTTGCCAAAGCAAAGCTTCAAAGAACATCCTGTAGCAGAGGGGCAGGTTTTTTTAGTGGGAATACTAAATCTGGGAACACAGTTCCTAAACTGTGACACACACCCACTAATAAGATCAAGTGCTGTAACATCCTTTCCTATAACCAGCACAGTCCCAGGTTGTTGTGATAGTACACTTTATGCAGTTTATTCCTATCAAATGACTCATATCTCCTGGTGCCTGGAAAATGGGAGGTAGATTCCCTTTTCTCAAAGAAAAGAAACCCACTCACTGAAATCACCAGAGAATTCACAAAAGACGAACAGAAAGGAGAAGCTAAACTGAAGGCAATGGCAGCACAACCAAAGGAGAAATCAAGGACCAATCCAGCTCCCAGGAGTGGTCCAGAGTCCTGGGGCCACAGCAGGACCTGGAGACCCTCCGAGGTGCTCGTTGGTAAAGGGACCTGCTGCTCTTTCTGTGACACAGATTTGCCAGTTACTCTGGCACAAAAGACAGCCGACCTTCTCGGGTGTTTACCTCTCTGGCTGCAGCACGTTTGCTCATGAGAGGCACTACAAGTGGCCTGATGGTGAGTACCTCTGGCCTCTCCAGAATGAGAACCTAGAAAAGAAAACTCTGAAAAATGTAACACATGCTCCCAGTTACCACCTTCTCCAGGCTGCTGCAAGAATATCAATATAATCCCAGCTATATGGGAGGTCATACATTGTGAATATCGTATTGCAGCCCTTGATCTCCAGACTTTTCCATCTCACTCCATGGGCCCGTACACAGAGCCCAGCATCAATTTACCATTTGGCATTTCAGTAATACAAAAGCTCAGTAAAATATAAAGAACTTTCCCCTTTTTTTGTGATCATGTGAATGTCATTAGAGTGAGGGGGGAGGTGAGAAAAAAGAAGATTGAAGGCAATCATTGCATATTATTATCACTTACTATATTACTTTGCCACTGATGCTTCCATTTCAGATTTAAGTAAAGAAAATCAAAACTATTAGAAGCAGCTGATAAAAACAAACCAAAGCTACTGGAGTGTGATGAAAGCAAAGGAAGATTACTAATGTGTTGCACGTACAGGAGAGAGATGCAATTATAAGATTCAAGGGAAATAAGGCAGACAAAAACATCTGCAGTGAAAGTCTAATCCTTTGAAATGAATTCATTTACTAAATACTATATTTTGAAGTTAAAGATTCACAGCAAATATCACTGCTTGTCAGAAAAGCTTTGACAGAACACACTTTGAAATACTCATCATCCAACTCCAAGGATAAAGTCGGGATTAGAAAGAATATGTTTTCTTTTTACTTTTTTTCTAAGGTAGCTATATGCATTAAGAGCATTATTATCCTTTTAAGGGCACATTTCAAGGAATTTAAAAAGAGTTGTGAGGTTATTTTGTTTCTTTCTTTTTTTCCTCTCTGTTTACAAAAGAATTCTATGATCTTGACCACTAAAGTGCACTGAGCTATTCACACAGTATAAAACATGTACACTGGGTCTCCTTCTAAATCAGACACAGATCAAATAGCCCTGCAAGTGAATGAGAAAAATCAACAATATCTGCAAAAAATACTGACATGCAAAAATTTACATGTATTCCAAAAGATGGGAAGGTAAAGTAGTAGAGGAGCGCAGATGATCCAGGACCTGACTACAGACTCCTGTCTGACATGTGGAATCCCCATCGCTGGGGAGCTTTATGAACTGGTCAGTGAGGGATGGGTTAGACGGGTGTCTGAAACACATCCAGTCTGGCTTGTCTGTGATTAATATCTCTTGTTTGCATTACAGCAGACTGAGCCAGGAATGAGGGCCCCCTCCCCTAGCCACTGCACACACAAACCTTTATTCCAAAAAGTTTAGAAAGGCTGGAGACCACTAACGACGTTCGTATAATTTATTTTAAATGCTAAGGTTCCATGAACCTCTGCAGTAAGGCTTGATCATCGTTCAACATGATTCTAGGTCTTTCCTTCTCCATATCTGATAAAGCAGGACCTGCCCAATGCAACCTACGTGCCATGAAAGTGGGGGGCAGCGAGCAGGAGATGGGGCACTGCGTACTCAGCCTGAGACACTCACAGGAGGATCAGTGAGCCCCAGCTGGCACGGGATCTGGGGACAACAGCCCCACAGCCTCACCTAAAGCCTAGCAAGCTTCTGTAAGGTGCTACCACCTCCTGACCATGAATTCAAGGGCTGCTTTACAGCAACAGCACATCCCCACACCGTATGCCTCAGCAGAGCTACTCCTTGCATGAAAAAAAGATACACCTATGTGCTGTACAGTCCTTTGAATCAAGCATCATTCCTCAAACTTCATGCAAGTTTTAGTCTGCTTCATAGCAGCAGCAAGAATGAAGTCTGAATCTATGCCCTTGTCTCTAAACGGACCCCACTACTGTCTCAGAGAGCCATTTGGGATAATATTCCTTTTAAAATCACAGAGAGTGCAAGAGGGTAAAAGGATATTTCCACAAAACAAGCTTCAGAAACTACACTACACTGAATAAATGCTGCAACATTGATATTTGCAAGTGATCCTATCTAGATGACAAAACCAATGCATTACCAACTCCCTGTCCAAGCTGCTGTTCAAGGGGCAAAGGCACTGCACACACGTACTCCTATAATGCTGTGTATGGCTCTTTAAAATCCAGCTCACAGGCGTGCACACCCCACCTCCCAGATATCCTACTCCCTTAAAACAGGCTGGATCAAATCAAAGGAGCCTGTCATCAAGGAAGCAAGGAGCTGCAAAGACTTCCTGTCAGACGGTAAGGAGGACAAGATGGTGACAAGTGTACCATCTGGCAATTTACTTTTCTTCCCAGGCTTCAGCACACAACCCAGATTGAAAAGCTTGCAGGAAATCCTTCCTACACCCATTACCTCCCAGCTTCTGTGTTACTCTCCTCCTCAGCATGAACGGGGCAACGCGTTGCTTTCTCAAGGTACAGAGACCGCAGAATGACCCACAGGAGTTGGTATCACTGCAGCACACACAGAACTGCCTGTCCCCTTTTGGTTTCACTGTGCCATGCTGTGGCATCCCAGGCTCCAAAGCCTGAGGCAGGCAGGTGGTGCTCTTGGAGGCTGCGCAAAAAGCAAATCACCAACAGTCTCTTCCCACTGGATTGACACTTCTCAAAATCTGCTTTGTTCTGCTTACAGCCACTTCAGAAATCAGGGGGGTTGTTGCTCTAGGTAAGGCACACACCTCAATGTAAGTAAAAGGAGAGAGAACCAGGACCCGTTCATGAACTGGAGACAAGGACTACAAACACTACACCTCATCTTCAAGATGAAGCCACAATCTGTTAACAGTTTAAATCAATCTGTGAACACTCAGCTTGGCAGAATCCACGCCTAGAGTCCTAGTGATTTCAAGTGTCTAAGCTCCACCAACTTAAAACCTTCACTTGTATTAGAAAGCCAAGGGAATATTTTCTGTTTGTGAAAGAAATAGATACATATAGTAGCATATAAAAATATATATTACAAGTCACATTAAAGGAGAAGTTTCTGGT
The DNA here is from genome assembly GCA_013397845.1 of Melanocharis versteri. Lineage (NCBI taxonomy): Eukaryota > Metazoa > Chordata > Aves > Passeriformes > Melanocharitidae > Melanocharis > Melanocharis versteri. The sequence continues at coordinate 815,839 of VZTG01009080.1, forward strand.
ACAGGAAATTACAGATTTATTTAAGAAATGGTTTAAAATATAATAACAAGTAAAGAACCCAGCAATCAAAACCAAACCAGTTAATGAATACTATATGATAACTCTCAAAAGATCTTTATTTTGCAAAAATTTCTAAGTATTTTGCATTTTTTAAAAAGTTTCAGTGGCCAATAAGAGTTCATTCGAACCAGCTGCATTATTCAGTCAGGAGTGTTATACAGAGAGAGAGCTTATTGTTTTAGCAGAAACCAAACATGCAAAAAAACATTTGCAGTGAAGTTTCCCCATTCCCCTGTCTTTGTCACAAATAATTAACTGTCCCTTTAATTAAAGCATCATTGCACAGATATCATCTTCTCTTTTAAAATACTGTGAGAGAGAGGAGGCGTACCAACATCCTGACAAATTTTGATGGATTGCACAATGGTGCGAGTTGTATAGGACTTGGATGATGCGCACATCAAAATATCAAGCTGAGTTCTATTCTGCTGGTTGCATCAGATTAAATACAGAGACTTCTTACATTTCAGTGGAGTCTCTGCTGCTATAAACATTAAAAAAAACTAGAAGAGAGATAGTTCTGGAATAAAAATATGTGTTAAAACCAACATAATTTCAAGGAAAAGTGGTTGGTGATAGCACTCAGAAAACCCAGCTGATTGCTTAACAAACAATTATATTTACAGGACAATGAATGCATTCAACCAGCTATCACATAATGGCACTTTTTGATGGGCTTTAAGCTGCATCATTATAAAAAACTTCATTAGGCTACTAAGATCCTTTCACATTATCTTCAACTGGAGGAGCAGCAATAAATCAGCTCATTGTTCATGATCCCTGAAAACTGAAATTCTCATATATAGTTTAATTTTTTTTTTAAAAAAGGTAAGTACTGAATCAAATACAAGCTTTTTCAGCTGTGGAATTACCTCAGAGAATTAAGCTGGTTTGGAATAAGGCCATTCATTTAGCAAATTAGTAAAGAACATGGAATAAATTCAAACTACAGGCCAATCTGAACTCACCTCCCTTTATAGAAAACACATTGCTCTATTTACATCCCAATTCAAATAAATCAGTATAAGGGAGAAATTTACTTCAGTTTAACAGTATAATATGCTAATCTCATTGCAGTAGATTTTTGACAGCTTTCAGTAAGTTTTGTTTAACTTAAAAGAGACACAAACTTCCTGCACAACTTCCATAGAGCTTCCCTTGTATTTTGCTTTCAGAATTCTCTTAGATAAATAGAGGTACATTTATCCATACAGTCTTTTGCAGACTGTACATATAGACTACGTGTACTCTGTGCCAGGTACATATTGCCTCCAGTACAGAAGCCCCATGTTAGATCCATGTTAGTGCAGCATTGTTCTCCAGCTATGTCCCTCTAGTTCTTAGCACAGTGTTAACCACATTTATATTTGTTTTCTTTCATTCATTCTTCCATTTCCACTCTCTGCAGCTTCATGTGCCTTTCCCAGGGTCACTGAAATGGAAAGATATTCTTCTGCCTTTTGACTTCTCTACCAAACTACATGGAGAACATTAACCTGTGGGCACCTTCTCTCATGTTTATCAATTTGGACATACCATGCGTTCTTTTCCAGGTTTTTGTTTTGTTTTGTTTGACCATCCTCAGCAGCATTAAGAGGTGGTATACTCCCTTACACTATTAATATGTTTGATTTTTGAACAGTCAGATGAATTATCTTTCCCACAAAAGTATTGGTAGACCTTTCTGGGTTTAGCGTTTATCTTGCTTTATTTATCCATTGAAGTAATTTCCCTATTCCTCTCTCTAGTGCTCACCGTACACTGCCTTAGATGTAGAAAGGAGGTTTTTTGTTACCCTCATTTAAAAGAACCTTTGAGTAGTATCTTTTTTGTTTGTTTGTTCAGCCTATTTCTCTGCATGTAGTAACTAGATTTCCTGCTTTTGCTTCATTGTTCTTTATAATTCCCTGACTCCTATTTTCAGCTTGCTGTCATATACTATTTGATTTTCCATCTTCAGATACTCCTTTTCTGTGATACCATTCCCCATCCCAGATGGCCAAAAAATATGTTCATTTGCAATAACTTTGTTGCTTTATTTTTCTTTTTCTTACCTTCATAAACTTTCTAGCACTGTTCTCTTTCTTCAGGATGAAACAAGACCAGAAATACTGTTCTTTCCTAACTTCCAAAGTCTTCTTTAGATTTCTTTCTACACAAAGATCATAAATCTTCTTAGTCAACCAAAACAAAATCATTTAACTTTCCTGGGGTCTTGTTTAAAGAGTGTGTCATGATCAGATTTTCATGTCTTCCTCCCCCTCTACAGAGATTTCATTTTTGCCTCTCCTCTTTGTCCTTCATAAGTCAAATATTAGTTTAAATTACAGCTCGAGAGCGTGTGCAGGAACCACCAGGAGCTGCTTGCAGTATACAAGAGGGATTCTGGAGGACATTGGGAAGGTGACTGTGCCATAGCTTTTGCTGTAACACAAGCAGCTAACCAGCAATTCAAAGTGTTAAAAGGGGTCATGGCACACATGAGGAATGGACATCTGATCTCCAGTCACAGGACATACCAGCTGAAAACAGGGGATTTTGAAATGGTGAAGGGGAATAAATCTAAACAGAGGAAGCATATCTTCATTTACTGGATGGAATCCCACAGTATCTCAGTAAAAAATTGCGGCACATGTTAACATGAAAACTTAAACCCGATAAAATTTTAAAAGCTGAACCCTAAAAGGCAGGGAGGGATAAGAAAAGCTAAACGCTTCCATAATAAATGTGCATAAACCCAAGGGGGGCACATATAAACTAGCCTAAAAGGGGCCTCCAAGATGTGGTCCTGTGGGAGATGAAGGATCTGTACTGAATTGAGAGAGTACCTTACCTCATTTCACTTCAGGTCTTGCCACAAAGCACTGTGCAAATACCAGACATAGCCAGTTGTAGCTTCTCTTATTCATTTGCTAATTGACAACTCTGTTGCTCTTGCTCTATTATCAAGCACATTTCCCCCTGGCACCACCCTGCAGTTTGAACCTTAGCCAGCCTGCGGTATCCCAGGAAGTTCCAAGCTGCATGGTGCAGGATAGTGTCTGACAGGGACTGAGTGAATGGACAGCAAAATGAGATAGCCCTGCTATCTTGCCAGGTTGCAGAAGAGCTCCCCTGCACAGATAAAAATTACTTACCATGCCACTTTCAGGAAAAGGGGCCAAAATCTAAACTACCTTATCTATTAACATAGAGCAGCATGCAATAGCCTGCCGTGACAAAGAAACTATTACCTCCTCATCTTTTTATAAAATCATCGCTGATTTTGGTCCCCCTAGTTGCCCTACAATGGTAGGAGATTAGGAAAACTAGGAGTATTGACTGTAAACAATTGCCTGACATTTCCTCCATTCAGATGAGCTATTATTTCCTTCTGCGATCTGGTTGAATCAGAAAGCCTTATACCGAAAACGCTCTTGCACATGGTGTGGGCCATTTTTGAAACCCTGTGCAATAGAAAAGATGAAGGGAACAGGACAAATAATGGAAAACAAACATTTCCATGAATCCAGCCTCTCATTTTGATTCTGGTTTTTTGTCCCCTTTTCCACACCCCTTCACATGCATGAGTTTGCATTTGCGTAAATGCTGAGAATAAGGGCCCATACAAATGCTCATTCATATGCAAACAAGGGTATTCACTCTTGTTCCAGAAGTGTTTGCCCTCTGTTTACAAGGCTTCAGTGGCAAAATCACACAGCAGAAAAATATCATGAATTCCAGCTGGTCAGCGATATCCCACCAATAATGCTCACTAGCCCAGAGAAAATAAAAACAAGCAAACAAAAACACAGTGATATTCACAATGCCTTGATACAACTAGGTAGTGAGAATAAATAGACACAAATCAGACTCTGCACACTCCATGCTTATAAAAATACTGCGTTTCCTGATAAGCCGGCTGTTTCATAAAGACAGAGTCACGTCGACCACAGTGGAGAATGTCCAAACACCTAGCTCTGCTTTCTGCTGCCACCCAGGCAGGCAGATTTTGGCTTCAGGGTTTTGTAATTTGTTTCATTCCGATGCACAAGAACCCAGAAAGAAAGGAGAAACTCCCTAAGGGATGGTTGGGATGCTCACTTGGGAATGGAAGCAGCAGCATTTAAGTCACTGGCACCAATGTCTATAAAAAAAAGTATTCAAACTCATTTTCTATGCTCCTGATAAACTAGCCCACTGATCTCTTCTATGGCTGATAGCTCTCCATCACACTCAGCTTCTGAAACTGTTGAACTTCTCTCCCTTTGGCCAGAAGTGAATTGAATGCACTTATCCTAGATCCACAGTGTTTAGGCTCTAGCTCCTCTTCCAAACCAGTCTCTTGGCTTTCTGATGTGTGTTGAGCATTGCTCTTTATTTCTGAAGTGAGTGCTTACAAACACGGGGTTATGTGGTACACAGGGACCTCATCCCTCCTTCCTCTCTTGCTCAGATCTCCCGTCCTGAGACGTATTGGTTTGGGGATGTATCAGCACTTTCTGACAGTAGTTTTGGTTGAAAAAAAAAAAAAAAAAACAACAACATTTTGTCTTACCATCCAAATTCTTCAAGAGCAAAGGACCAAACCTGAAGTATGAGATATTCAACCCCCCACAACAAAATGAGAATCTTTAAATACAAAATGTTAGTTGTTATGGATATTACTCATAAACTGTGAAGGCAAAGCATTGTTCTAGGATTTTTTCACAGTTAATGCTTTGCTAGTAATAATTTTAACAGCGATTTCAGATGTGCCCTTCCTGCTTTCACTTTCATCTTCGAGAAATGTTCTGTGGGGAGAAAAGACATTTTATCAGATAACAGCCAATTTTTGAACCATCTTAAATAAACTTATTTTCAAAGAAACAAAGAAATGCTGGATCACATCTTGGCATCATTTATGACAGTGCAAACATATTAACACAGATTTTACTACCAAAATTTATATTTTACATCTGTTGTCTACAAAAAAAAAAAAGGGGAAAAAAAGAAAAAAGAAAACAAAACAAAAGAAAATCACAATATGATCAAAATTACAGTTAAGTTTTTCAAAATCTCTTTACGAGAAAGACTCCATTTAGGAACTAGGAGTCCACACCTGGGGTGGTGACCAGGCTGCACCCACTCCTCCCAGGAGCTCTGGCCGCCAAGAGCCTGCTCCTTCACTGGTGTCAGAGTGCCAGAAAAAGTTCCCAACCCATCTGGAAATAGCCCAGGGAATGACTGCAATTTACAACAAAAATGGTAGGACACACATTCTCACAGGGACAAACCAATGGTCAGTCTAACCGAGAAGGGGAAATTGAAGTAATGAGCATTCAGAACACGGTTGCAAAGGAAAACCATTTTGGTAACGCATCTCAAAATATACTGAGTTTTCTTCGTAAAGTTGAGTGAGTTCCTTTGGTCAAATTAGTAGTTTAAAAATTTTTAAAATTAACTATTTTTTGCTTTCCCCACAAGATTTTCTGTTTACTGGAATCATGTTTGGTTAAGGTACACCATTTACTCTCAGGATTTCTTTCTCATTTTCAACAGATTTGCAAGGGGCTACAGCAATGAGCAGGAAACACACAAGTCTTCTACGTATTTTGGGAGAGACTTATTTTTCATTCTCTTAATTTACAGTTTGTATTTGTATGGAGTGTAAGCTGTGTGAGGAAAGCAATTGATTTACAAAACAGACTACAGGCAGCACATACAAACTGACTCCTCTTACCAAACAGGAAAGACTTTCTCAATGCAACAGCTTGGTGCAGAAGAGCATGCTGAGCTGAAAAGCAAATACAGCTATCTGATTAATTGATTCTGACCTCATAAATATTATACTTTGGGGGCTCTAATGGAACTTCCTGAGGGTAAATTGCATGGTTCACCTCATTCATTTATATCTCTGGCTGACAGATGTACATTATGAAATGTCACTGAATATGCTGGCAATAAATGAGGTATAACATTAGCATCTTGGTTCTGTTTTCCTGAAGGAACACTTTTGTTAAATGAATCCCACACCAGTAAAAATATTATTCTCTACTATGTACACTTCTTTCTATTTTAATCAGTCTCACAGAAATATATACTGGCCTTCCAAAAACACAGAGCCCCAGTAAATTAACAAAACAAGCTGCTCTTTTGTTGTGCATGTTTCCATTGTGAAGCTATATTGTTGGAGAATATTAGGCTGTGACAAGCATTTGATAGTGTAGTAGTTGCACTAATGTTATGGTTATTATCTTTACTACCGCACAGTGAAACACAGTTAATTAAAATACAGTGAAGAAATTGCTCCCTTCCCCTGCCCACACATAAACGAGATGATAAATTTGTTGTTGTAGTCAGCATATAGGGTCCCTTGACCTCTCTGCATGTATTTAGGCATTATTCTATTTTATTTTATTTTTTATTTTGTTGCCATTTGAGACTGATAAAACTGCACATAAAGGGCTTGGGAATAATGGCAAATAACCATGACATGTGCAGCTTAATGAAATTATATACTGTGGTGCATTGCAATAAAATTCATGGGAATACGTGCCCCGCTACTGTAAGGCGTGCAAATTCCAATAAACCATTAATCCTTGCCATGAGCAGGCCATGACTGCAAAGGTAACTTTGCCAAGGGACTGGGTGAGGGGGAAGAGAGAGGAGGAGGGAGAGAGGCTGAGGTAAGGAGAACAGAGCTACTGGCAAGTGTGGTAGTTAGGAGAAATGAACCATCCCTTTGGGATTAAACCTACTTCGAACTATCCCCTTTCCTCCCACTGTTAAGGCATAATTGTTATAAAGGACAGCATTGGAAAAACATGTAATTTTTCTCTCACTAGTCGTCGACAGCTATTGCAGGCTTAGGAGCCCAAGTGAGGTTGAAAGATATTTCATCTTGTAGTGTTACCTCCAGGACAGCTTCTGAAGAGCTGCACGGTGGCTGCCTGCTGCATCTCTGCACAGAAAGCAGCACGAGGGGCAGCCCCCACCTGTACCTGCTTCCCAGACACTGGCCACAGACATGTTCCCCTCTAACAAATCTTTCTCAGAAAGCTCCAAACCCCTCTCCTCAGTTTTTCAGACAGGAAGTGAAGGAGGAAGGCCAATAGGATTGGGAAAATTGACCAGTACAGGAATTTTCTGCAAACAGACATAAAAAATAAGTGACAGAATTTGTGCCTGCTCTGCTACTACAGCTGTGCATTTATTGATTTACTCTCAGGCACAGACTACAGCTGTACAGTAGAGGGGCTACACAAGGCACCTCTGCCTTTGCATAAAACCACAGAGGTCAGCTGTCACTTCAGTGCTTATACTTTTTTGACTGAGTTTATGCTTTCAAAAAGGCTAGAAAAACGTGTTAGATGCAAAGAGCACCATCTAACACTAAGAGCAGGAACACAAGGCATTGCTTTTGTAACATCACCTCTGCTGCAGACTGTGAAGGGCTCTGGGAGCTGCCAGGCTCTGCAGTTGGGCTCAAGGTGGCTGCAAGGGGAGAGCAGTGTCCTTGGCAGAAAAGGATACCTGAGCTCCAGGGACATGGATGCTATGAGAAAAGCTCCTCCTTGCTCCAGTGTAGTTTACTTTGCTTGGTCAGAGTCGTGAGTCAGGCCTCATAAAAATCATCAGGGTTTTTTGGTTTGGTTTTGTTTTGGTTTTTTACATTGTTGTTCTTTGGATTTTTTGTTTTACTTATAATTTTAAATAAAGCAGAGAGGATGAGGGGAAGCAAGTTGTAAATTCTGTGACACTGCCTTTCTGTTCAGACCTTATATTTCTCATCTCTATTCTGCTAACAATGTTGTGACTCCTAGTTGCAATGCTTGCATGTTAGGATGCTTGCTAGCATACCTGTCTATTAAAACTGGAGTGGAGATATGTTAAAGATCAGTAAATAGGATTTCTAACCCAGAAAACCTTTAGAAGGTGTATATGTTGAGTTGTAGACAGTTAAATATTTATATGTAACAAACAGAAAGACAAGTAGGAAGTATAACCATGGTTATATTGGATTTCCTTCCTGTTTACATTTTTCTGCCATTAAAGAATACTTGTCTCTTCTGCTTCTATCTTGCCTACAACTGAGAAAAACAAAACTCAGAGAAAACAAAAATAAAGCAAATACAAGTGCTTTACCAGTTTCTGCCTAAATACCAGCACACACATACCTTCACTGATAATTTATCTGGATAAAACAAGGGAACCACCCCGCACTACTTCACAACAGGGGGACATTATCCCATGCATGATTTCCTGGCTGATAAACCAGGGTCCAAGTTACACAGTATCCAGTGCCATAAACCTAAACTTGCCAAGGCATTACACCGGTCAGCTCTGAGGCTGCTCGCTGCCTCCCACTCACAAGGGGCACAGACACAGTTTTTGCCTGGCTCCAAAGTGTTGGACGCTGTCAGACTATGAATACAATGCTAAGCTGGACAATTATAATCCAGTCCAGCAGGGAGCACACAGGTGAACCAAGTATATGCCACTAACCCTGCCTAAATCGTGGGGTGGAAAGCAGATCACTAACAGCAGAGGAGTCTGCTTCAAAAATATTAACCATATCACACTTGTACTTAATGTACAGTGTCTAGACAGTATTGACTGCATGTACAGACCATCCTCCCAGGGACAGCTCTCTCAGAAACTTGAAGTTGTGCTGCTGTAATTGAAGACTACAGTCTTTTGGAAGTCACTGGCTTTTACGCTTAGTGTTTTCCTGAGCGGCCTTGCAAGCGAGGCAGCTACATGCACCTCCCTAACATAGCAGGTGGGAGACAAGGAGAGGGGGAGCCATCTTTAACCATGAGCAAATGTATTCATCTACATAGAGCATAATTTCTTTTTCTTTTAAAATGTCCAGTATACCAGTTTATAATTTTGATCCCTAAACATCAACAGCTACCTTTAAGACAAGGACGTATCAGTACTTTTTACTTTCACCTCATGGCCTACGTTTGCACTACACAGACAAGCAGATAATTTTAACTCCACAGCTTTAGTTTTCTTACTGACTTGGTGTTTTATTTTCACCACAAACCACACTTCTATAAATGGTCAAAACATCATTCATTTTGCCTCCAGCAGCCCATCCTGCTCTAAGGGTGTAACAGCCAAGGACCCATTAAGCTGCCTTAATGCCCCAGATTTGTCAGCTTCTCTTTGCTTCCCTCGGAAATCAGCTGGTTGGTATCTTGGAAAGCAAGTCAAGCCCTGCAATTGTTGGTGCATATCGTGCCACAGGAACATGGTACTTGTTTGGCCAGCAATGCTTTAGGACCTGAGGGCCACCAACAGTGCCCCCCAACTTTCAGTATTGCTGTTGAGCAGCACAGCAGATACATCATTCAAAGGCTTCCCTATCCTCAAGGGACATTTCTTTTAAAAAAAAAAAAAAATTCCCAGGCTGTTCTTTACTTTTAAAGGACCTGAAATACATTGCAGTCTTCTTCCTTTTAGAGCTGGTACCCATACTCTTGTGTTACCCATTCCTCCTTTCATTCTAACAATCAAGTGAGAGGCACGCTCTTGAGGGTATTTGCAGCACGATCTCTCTCTGCTATTTGTGATTCTAGAGCTGCCCAGATAAGGTCAGAGCAGAATAACATCTGGTCAGCTCAACATGAATATATTTGGAGAGAAGGCCAAGGAGAGCAGAAAAGAAATGAGACCAAATACATGCCAGAGGATGAGAAAGAGAAAACAAAAGGAGATTGGGAATCTAAGCTGACAGTTTTGAATGCTCAGCAATAATGCTAGCTGTGGTCTCCCCACAAGAGACAAAGTAGCATAACCTGGAAACCAGTAATATATGCAGAGCTTTATTTAAAAGTAGGGGAGATATCCATGATGAAGAAACAGAGCCTTTCTGAGATGGTGAAGGAGTGAGCATATGGCAGACCCCAGCCAGTAGTGTACACTTGTGATATCAGAGGTTGGCTATGCAAAGCTAACTTACAGGAACACAGAAAAAATTAATAAAAATAAAATTAAAATTTTTGTATGGAAGGACAATTTATTTCCCCTCTCTGACCTTCCAATACCCCTTGAAGAAGTAAACGGTGCCATTCCTCTAAACCACTAACCTTTCCCAAATGAAACCACATTGTCTAGCATCAAAGTTTTTCAAGTGTAGGCCATGATGAGGGATGGGGAGAGCTAAGGCAGAAGCAAAACAACAAGCTTTAAAACAGTGTAAGAGCTATTTCTGTAATACTGACCATGAGCTCTAGCTCTCCGAAGAGAAGCAAGTGAATTCTGCTCAAGCATCTGTGCGCATTTAGCTTGGGTTTAAGCTAGAGAAGATCATATATTCTGAAATACTTACCTGTGATTAGGCACAGCCATTTCCACCTCGTGTCATGGCCGTCAGAACTGATCTGACTGCTGCCTTTTTTTTCCCCTCTGGACTAGACCAAATGTCATCTTCCTAACTACAAGAAGATACAGAGAAGAAAATTAAATACATACATACGTACATACATACATACATACATACACTACATACACACACACACACACACACATATATATAAAAAACCTCTAAAGCATGAAATGTTGCTAACTCCTCATGAGGCTACTTGTTTTCCCATTGCCTGGGTCAGCATATGTGATCCATTGTTTTTGAGTTAGATAGAGAAATAGATAGATAGATGGATAGATAGATAGATGTGTGTGTGTGTATGTATATGTATATAAAACACACACTTACAACAGTAGGTTACATATATTTCTCTCCATAAATCTTCAGTGGAATATAATGCCACAGAGTTTATGACAAGCTATTTTCCTGATCCGTTGTTAAGCTTACTAGCTTGAGCTTTGCCCCAGTTTGCATGCTGCTTTCCAACCCATAACCTGACAGGGAGCTTACAGAAAATCTAAACACAGCCGGGCAGAAGCTGGGTCAGCTTTGGAAGGCAAACCAGGAATCAGCCACAAAGGAACTGCAGCCATGGACCCAAAGTCAGGTGTTTGGGTCAGCTTTGGTAACAGCTTGCGATATATCCAAGGGGATGCTGGAAGGAGGACATATGGAAGATGTTTGCTCCCAAAGCACAGAGAAAGGAAGAAGAGGACCATCATACCCTCCATATGTGCCAAGAGTGGGAGAGAAGGTATTGCATCATTCACAAGGTAAGCCCAAGAGCTGATGGAAATGAACTCAGTTGCTTGATTGCAGGTTGTGCACCTAAGTGCCTGGGCAACCCACAAGACAAGCAAGTCCACTTGCCTTCTGAAGCACGAGCCTAAACAGCCAAAAAAAGTATTGGCTCCTATAGTAAAGAAAGAGAATGGAGAACACTCACAAACACTGCTCATCTTCTCAGAGACAGAAGCCAGCTTCCCACTTTAGAGGCCCGTAACTAGAAAAGCACCAAAGAAGAAAAAAAAAAAAAGAACCTCAGATCCTGCTTTTGAATTCCTTCTTTCAATTTATGTATCCTATCTGCCAGGGAATTAAAAGAAGAGAGGCAAATACTGGAGATTTGCATAAGTTACACTGAAGCAGAGATGCATGCTGGTCTTCAAAGTAGCAACCTTCAACGTGGCTGCTTCTTCCTTCCCCGCTCACTTTTTTTTTTTTTTTT